>CAJNDT010006209.1:0-356655 GCA_905221615.1 Symbiodinium sp. CCMP2592
AAATCATGGGTTGCGACTGTACTTCTCGCCAACATGGTAGAACATTCGCCTATTCAGATTCCCTGTTGTCGCGACAACTGCTCTGTCTCCGTAGGCGTGGTTGTGTTATGTGATAGCTCGATTGTTTCACATGCTGTTGTTGTGCGCAGTCTTTGCAGCGAGCCAGCTTTGACACGTGTGGGAGTTTCCGAAAACAGGGGGCCCTGATATAGGAACCTTAATTGTGAGCCTTATACAGATAAGTATATGTATATATATATATATATAGAGTACCCTAAATAGTAGAATCCTCATTATAAGGACCCCAAACAAGGGAACCCTTTTTTTCGGCAACTCCCATGTAGCAGCATTTCTAGTGGGCATGCAGTGGGACTTGCCAGAACTGCGCTTAGCGCCCGCGTCTCGTGCAAATAGCCGTCATGCCATCAATGCCGGAAGAAAACGTTGGGTCCGCTTGTTTCGGGAGGGTTCTGTCGGGCTGGATTCTAACTCTGCTCCCTCCACACCTGATGCCAAGAGGGAGTTCTGATACGGCCCTGGCAGTCAGGATTCAGTCAGATGCCGAGAATCCACCCGCGAAGGCTTTGCCGTAGCATTTTTGCAGTAGTTCCCAGGAGAAAGAGCGGAGTTGCCACGCGCGAAGCCCAAGTCTAAATCCTGACACCCTGTCCCAAAGCTTGATCCCGAGCCTTCAAAGCCTGTCATGTCCAGCCCGTTTGCTGCGCGAAACCCTGCGTTTGGCCCCAGCCGGATTTTTTTAGCTACGCCCCGTCCCTTCACCTGCTTCTTGGCTGCAGTCATGCTGGGGGGATTCAGGCAAAGTTGAACAGCAAAACCCTTAACCGTAGGACTGTACGCCATAAATTCCACAACCACCAGCCCCCCTGAGCCCCACTCCCCACACTCCAACATGGGACTTAGTAAGTAAGGTTATAAGTACCCTACTTGGGGTTATAAGTAGTTATAAGTATAGTTACCTTAATAATAACCTTAATTACTAAGTCCCATGATCCTTTAAGCAAGCTGAGGTGCCCTTCCGACAGCTCCTACCATGGCTCGCATTGCTTCCGCCACCGCCCTTGCCGTGACCGCCGGTGGATGCCTTGCCTTCGTGGCCCCAAAGGCTGAGCAGGCAGGGTCGGGTACTTAAAGGATCATGGGACTTAGTAACTAAGGTTATTATTAAGGTAACTATACTTATAACTACTTATAACCCCAATTAGGGTACTTATAACCTTACTTACTAAGTCCCATGATCCTCCAAGTAGGGTAGTCCGGTAGGGTACGGTAGGGCAGGGTAGTCGGGTAGGGTAGGGTGGGGTAGGGCAGTGGGGTAGGGGTAGGGGTAGGGTGGGGTAGGCAGGGTTTAGGGTTTAGGGGGGGGGTCAGGGCGTCTGGGATTGGGGTTTCTCAGAATACCCACTATTCCTGTATAGGGCTTATCAAGGAATCGTATACTATGACTACTACTTTTTGGGGGGTTCAGGGGTTTAGGCTTGATGTTTTGGCAGGTCCAAGGCAAGGCTTTACCTCCGAGTTTTTGTGAGTAGCACCGGCGGGGGGGGATTGGGGGTCTTGCTTGCGCCGTTGGGGTTTACGGTTGCGAGCTTAGAGTTTAGGGTCTAGGGGTCTGGTTTAGCCCATTTGGAACTTGGTGTTGCTGCGCATTTCTTTCGATTGCACAGAAGAAGCGGATCCTAAAGATCCAAAATGTGGAGACCAGAAAGATGCTATCGCCAGGGCTTGTTATTCCTTTTAGACCTGAACCTAGAGACTCCAATATGCCTCAATTAAGGAATATACCTTAAATTATAGTAGGACCCCTAATCTGATGTAAGGTATATTCCTTAGTTAAGGGAAATTGTAGTCTCTAGGTTATTTCTTTTGGACTTGAAGGGGCTTGAGAGTTTGGCGTTTGGGGTTCGAGGTTTCGTTTTTTTTTGAGTTTGGGGGAGCTTGGAACCCGACACCCTAATCTCCAAAGCTTACCCCCAGAAGCTCTAACACCGCACCTCCTCACAGATATATGGGTGGTTGTCAAAATCCCCTTTTTGGGTACCCTAAATATGTGGTGCCGTACTATAAAAGGGACCCCAAAAGGGACCATAATTTTGACAACCACCCATATGATAGTTATATATGCATATGAGTTTACAAGCCTGTTGATCCCATGCTGCGTCTCGTTCAAAAACGATGTAAGGCCTTGTTAAGATCTTTCCGGGACCTGAACCTCAGATGCTTCACTTTGAGCCTCGTCCTTCATGTTGACACCGTCTTTCATGAACCCTACACCAGCAACATAATTATTAAGGCCTCTTTTCTAAACCACCATATTACCCTTTATAGCAATCCTTATAGAACCCCTTATCAACCCTTGAGTCCGACAATCTCGAACCCTAAACCCAGAACAAGGAGACTCCAATATCCCTTAATTAAGGAATATACCTTAGATCATATTCGGGATCCTACTATAATTTAAGGTATATTCCTTAATTGAGGGATATTGGAGTCTCTAGAAAACTGTTGGCGCATTCCAACGACGGTTGTCAGGCCAGCTCGGTTTCCCTCCGCGCCTCCGCACCGAGCGTCCAGGCGCAAAAAGAGACGGTTTCCTATCAGGCTCTGGGTTTAGCAGAGTGTTTTCGTGGTGTGTCCTCGTGCCTTGAGGTTTAGGGTTTAGGGTTTCGGGGTTTAGGGGTTTAGGGGTTTAGGGTTGAAGGTTTGGGGGTTTAGGGTCCGTCTCACAACTTTTTTCGGGATCTGGTGACAGTCCCTCCTGTAGAGCATGGCGCGAGGATCGCTGAAGCCCAAGTCCAAGGCCCTAAGCCGGCTGAGCTCTGATCTGTCAGGGACTGGCATCTGAACTCCAAACCCTGAACCCTTAGGTAAATAGTTCTCAAGAGGTTCCCTTCAGGAAGAATGCGTCACTGCTTTCTAGAAGAGCTGAAAGGGGGCCCTGATTTAGAGAACCATCAAACTTCAAACCCGCACAGAGAGAACTCTCTAATCGTAGGAAGCCTTCACATGGTCCAATTAAATCTTATTAAAGTCTGGGGGTTGCAACCTTGGACAATGGCGAGTCCCATAGGGGCCTCAAGAAGTAGCCTAATTCACTCCTCAACATGAGCTTTCCTCGAAAGGTTCAGAATATGTGGTCCTTCGAGACCCATACTTGGAGGTTCATGGGTAGTTATAAGTAGGGTCCCTTTAAAGGGATCTATAGGGATTCTATAAGGGTATAGGGTTTAGGGTTCAGGGGTAGTTATCAGTAGGGTTATAAGTAGCGCAACTATACTGATAGCCCATATTTGGGGAGGCTTATAACCCTACTTATAACTACCCATGAACCCTAAACCCTATACCCTTCTAGAATCCCTATAGATCCCTTTAAAACGAACCTCCAAGTAGTCTATAGTTTATGCCCTGTGCCACCTTGAGCCCGAAGGCCCCCTGGGAATTTCGTGGACATCGGGATTGTTGGAGAAAATCCCAAGACCCTAAACCCTGAACCCTGAACCCTAAACCCTGAACCCTAAACCCCAAACCCTGAACCCTAAACCCTGAACCCTAAACCCTAAACCCTGAACCCTAAACCCTAAACCCTGCATTCCGCTAAATTACTTACCTTTGGTTAGTAGGGAATGGAGGAATGGGGTACAATTCTAACTACTATTGCTACCATTCTTCCATTCCCTACTAACCAAGGGTAAGATTAGTGCCCCCCCCCTATTGCACGCTGGGTACTTGCAGCCTCATTAGAAGTCAGAGTCGAAACGGAGAGGCCAAAGCGGCGCCTTCCGCAGCCTGGGGCGTGGGCAGCGCGGCGGTGGCTGCAACAGCAGTGGCTGCCGGCGCTGCACTTCGACAGAGCGCCTTCGAGACATCCAGCGTTTTCGGGCTTTGGCATTGAGGGTCGATGTACGGCTTAGGCTGAAAGGCCCTAAGTCCAAGATCTTTCAGAAGTTCAGAAGTGCCGGCAGGGTGATTCGAAGGGGAGTTAAAGGCACGCACCCTGGCCGGCTGAATCTTACCTTTGGTTCGCAGGGAATGGAAGAATGGTAGTAATAATAGTTATAATTGTACCCCATTCCTCCATTCCCTATTAACCAAAAATAAGGACCTTTTTTGGGGGCCCTAGCTGCTTTCACGGAGTCTCGCCGCCTCAGAAGGCTGCCATTTTACGCTACCATCTAAGGAGAGCGCATCATTTGCTATACTTGGAGGATCATGGGACTTAGTAAATATGGTTATAAGTACCCTAATTGGGGGTATAAGCAGTTATAAGTATAGCTACCCTAATAATAACCTTAGTCACTAAGTCCCATGATCCTTTAAGCAACCCAATATCCTTAAACCTTTGTATCCCCCACTTCTGCTGGCGCTCTTCTGAGTTTTGGACCCGCCAGCAAAAACATAACATGGAAGTGTTGCAAGGTAACCCTAAACCCTAAACCCTAAACCCTAAACCCTGAAGGTCTGGGTTGCAAGAGGGCTTATTGGGATTGTAGAAGGGCTCTGGGCGACACGTCAGACCTTACTCAACTGCCAGCCGTTGAGCCTCCAAACCGCTGCACTGCACCCTGCTCTTGTTTCAACCCTCAGCCCAAACGCTATATCCGGTACCTTTGAAGGGGCCCCCACCCTGTAATAGTGGTAGAATAGGAATATAATAAGGCCCTAATATAAGCTATAGTCACTATTACAGGGTGGGGGCCCCTTCTAACCGGTACCCTCGTCCTAAATCCCAAACCCTACACCCCCGTAAGCTCGAAATCCCGAATCTCCTGTTTCGAAACCCGCAAGACCCCAAGCCATGGATCCCAAATCCGCAGCTCTAAACATACCAAACCCTAAGCCAAAATTCTTAATCCTTAAACCCTAAAACCTAAACTCCACATTCAGAGGCCGACCCTCCACAGCCCGCCGCGTGGTGGGCGTCTGCTTGCCCCTGACGGACAAGTTTGATCCTCTGAGTCCTGCCGGCAAAGAATTTTTCTCGGGCATTCTTTAGGGTTTCTGTAAGGGCTCTCAAGGATTTCTTCAGTGCACAAATGTTTCCATTAAGAACATCCTTTACCCTAAACCCGAGAACTTTTGACCGAGGTTTAATCAAGAGAAGTAAAGTTTCGGATGTTAGAGGGTCTACATGCTGTTATTCGAGCTTCATGGGTTTTCAAGGTGGTGAGGAGGTTGAAGGTTTACGATGTCAGAGAAATCCTAAACCCTAAACCCTAAACCCTAAACAGCCAAGTGATCTCGTTGTAAAGCATCCCAGGCCACCAAAGCCTTGGACTCTACTTGGAGGATCATGGGACTTAGGAAGTAAGGTTATAAGTACCGTAATTGGGGTTATAAGCAGGTATATGTATAGCTACCCAAATAATAGCCTTAGTTACTAAGTCCCATGATCCTTTAAGTGACCCTAAGACCCCTCTTATAGAACCCTTATAGATACCTTTTTAAGGAGCCCTTTAAAGAGCCCTATAGTTACTAAGTCCCATGATCCTCCTTATAGAGCTCTTTCTAGAAACCCTATAGATCCCTTATAGATCCCTTTAAGGAACCCTATAAGAAGGAGCCTTAGTTACTAAGTCCCATGATCCTTTAAGTAAGCCTCCGAAGAGCTAGACCCTCAAGCTCCGAAGAGCTGGACCCCCTCAACCCTGAGCCTTCGGAACACCCAGAACCCCTAGGACACTCTTCGGGATCCTTATTTTAATTTTTTTTGATCCTTCCATTTCATATTTTTTGATCCTTATTTACTTTTTTTTTGATCCCTCACCCTATAAACTCTTCCCTAATTCCTGAACGCTAAACCCTAAACCCTAAACCCAATTACAAGGAACCTGGGCAACACGGATGCCAAGATGGATCGCTACACTGCGGTGGAGATCAAGCACGGACGCGTTGCCATGATCGCTTCGGCCCCTCGGTCAAGGGTTTAGGGTTAGGGTTGAGGGACCTAGACCCTAAACCATATATACATACATATGCTCGCTCATGTTTCAACCTGATTTGTGAACCGAGCTTTCTGGGCTGACTTATGAGTAGCCGTGCCCTCGTAGGGACGTCGTCTGTGACTGGTCTCGTCGTGCACCTCCTTCACCAGCTCACTGCCTCACCTTCCATTCCGGCTCCTCCTTTTCTCGAGCCGATCATCCCGACCTGCCCTGTGGACTTCGAGGGCTCTGTTCACCTCCCTTCTCTCCTCCTTGGGCTTTTGGCTGGCCTCTTGATTTGGCCCCTGTTTGAGCTGCTCCTGGTCTTGCGCTCGGTGCTGCTCAGGTCTGTTGCTCGGCGCCTGTCGAGCGGCTTCACTCCGTACTCTGGGGGGTCATACGCCTGTAGCCTGTAGCACGAAGCTGGCCTGTCTCAGGCCCCCCTCAAGTGGTCCCCAGTCCTGTGGTGGAGGGTTAGCTGGAGCCGGAGCCGGAGCAGCTGGAGCTGGAGCTGGAGCGGCGCCCTCGTTGCTTGCCTCGGCACCATGGCTCGCCATGGTCTCAGGTCGGTCTCGCGCCCTCCTTACTCGTTCACAGTGCACCAAAACGGCTGCGGGTACAAACATTCGCTCAACAAAGACCACATGCTGCAATTGCACTGAGAGCACAGCCCTTGCCTCGAGATTGCATGGGTGCTACGGTACCTGGCTGGAGGCCTACCTACACCCCAAGCCGACCCACGCAGGACAAGTGAGCTAACCGAGAAAGAATCTGTTTCCTCAGCCCTAAACGCTCTGGAGGCGCCGCACATTGTGTGGAGAGGGCGCCGTAGGCACCCACGTAAAAAGGCAGGCCCCCGCACCTTGCCGGACGAACCGAACAGGAGAAAGGTGGGTCTTACGCACCTGTCGCAATGCAACCTGGCGTTCTTAGGGCTTTCGGGGCAGAAAAAGCTTCTACACGCTTTTAAGCGGGATTAGGGGTTTAGAGGCCCACCTACACTCCTGTTCGGGCCAGGCAGAGAGGCTCTACAGCACAACGCTCGCTGTTCTGACCCCTGCAGGCTTTTGCCTTTGGCCAGATGCGGCGAGCAATTGAGCAAACTTCAAAAACCAAGACGAACTCTGATTACCAATTACTTTAGATTAGCACCAGAAGTTTGCTCGCTTGCTCTCGTCCGTTTTCGCAATGGCTTCCCTAAACCCACCCCTGCAGACCCCTCCTTCAACCCTGTCCTAAGCCCTCGTTTGCAAATCCTTCCCTAAACCCACCTTGCAGGCCCTCCCCTGCAGATCCTCCCCTAAACCCTCTTGTAGATCCCTCCCTAAACCCACCTTGCAATTTCTTCGCAGACCCCCTTGCAGATCCTGCCCTAAACCCTCCCTTGCAGACCTCTCCCTCAACTCCCTCGCTGCAGATGCTACCCTAAACCCTCC
This sequence comes from Symbiodinium sp. CCMP2592, assembly GCA_905221615.1. Lineage (NCBI taxonomy): Eukaryota > Dinophyceae > Suessiales > Symbiodiniaceae > Symbiodinium > Symbiodinium sp. CCMP2592. Next base: position 7,376 of record CAJNDT010006209.1, read on the forward strand.
CTCGCAGATCCCTCCCTCAACTTCCTCGCTGCAGATCGTCCCCTAAACCCTCCCTTGCAAATCCTCCTAAACCCCGTCCCGGCGGAAAGCAAGCATCTAGTGCCAGCTACAACAAGCAAATTTTTCTGACAGCGCAGCCTCGCAGACCTGGACCCACGCTTAACAATCTCAAAACCGGAAACCCTGAGACCCTGCAGCTCTGAGGCATCCCGCATTTCGCGCTCCGCATGGGGCATGTTATCCACAACCTCACAGGCGCAAACTTGCAACTTGCTAAGACTTGCAAGTACTCCGCACTTCCCGCACTGACAGAAGCACCTGACAAGTTCTTGCGTGCAACACTGCTTCTGTTTACATTGCCGACCAGCAGAAACATTAAGCTGACACTGATATCACTCTGAGGAATCCGGCTTGCATTGGGCGCGGGCATGTCAACAAAACCTGACGGGAGCAACACAAGTAGAAGGTCGTGTCACGCCTTTGCTCCTGACAAAAGAAACCACCGGAGCGAACGAGCTTCGCGGCCAACGGCCAGTGAAAAACCTACAAACCTACTACAGTCTCCAAGCTGCCAGAGGCCCATGGCAGACTGTGGTCACCACCAGCTGCCAGCAAGGCCCAGGTGCATGACCTTTCAGCTCACACCTACTTCAAGTCTCCAAGCTGCCAAAGGCCCATGGCAGACTGCGGACTCCACCAGCTGTCCCCAGGACCCAGGTGCAAGACCGTGGTGCTACACCCTAAAGCCTAGTGGTGCAGTCTGCTCCAAACGATCCACAGGAGGAACCACCCTCCCCCTCACCCCCTCAAACAATGATGCCGAAACAAAGCTTAAGAGCAACAGAGGCAAGGTCTGAATCTTTGATACTTGCGAATTGCGGAAGCACGCCCGCGAAGTACATCTTTGTTGCGGTGGGGCAAGGGGAGGGTACTACTGTTGATGGACAAAATCCTGCATGACCCTAAGGACCCTAAACTATGGGAATTATATGGTAGATTCCTTATACTGGATAATGCAGGATTTTGTCCATCAACCGTAGGAACAGCGTCTGTCCCTGAATCTTGAACCCTGCACTTTAACCCACGTCGTAATCGCTCAAGCATGCTTCGAGCGTGGGGCCCCAGCCTGCTTTACACCGTGAGCACGACAGACCTTGGGAAGGGCCGATTTCGTGCAGGTTTGTTGAGCCCTACTTTAAGGTTTTGAAGGTTTAGGGTTTGATACTTTAGGTCTGACAAGCCGACAGGCTTTGAAGCTTTGCGATTTGCATTGGAAAACGCTACCCAAATCAACCAAGCCCGCAAAACAGCGCCAAATAGATAGAACACGTGATAACCTATTTTTTTTTACGAGCGCACTGCCGCTGGTACTACTGTTGATGGACAAAATCCTGCATGACCCTAAGGACCCTAAACTATGGGAATTATATGGTAGATTTCTTATACTGGATAATGCAGGATTTTGTCCATCAACCGTAGGAACAGCGTCTGTCCCTGAATCTTGAACCCGCTTAACTCTAAGCTGGCGCGCCTTTGGAAGGGCATCCAGAATGCCCACTTCCATCTTCCATACCGGTCCATACCTGGTGTAGAAGCGAAGTGCAGTCGAATGGCCTGACCTACTTGTGTTCTTCTGCACTCTCAACGCTCACAGTTGGGCACGAAGTACGGCAGTCTCCAAGCTTAACTCTCAGAGCTGGCGCGCCTTTCGAAGGGCATCAAGAATGCCCACTTCCATCTTCCATACCTGGTGTAGAAGCAAAGTGCAGTCGAATGGGCAAGTGGAGCGTTCGTTCTCTGAGTCCTTGGCAGGCTGGCGGCCTGCGGCCGAAAACTGCAGCACCCAAAATTGTTTCGGGATCTGTAAATGCACTCCTAGCAGCACCTCACAGGGATTCGGTATTGGACGCTTGCAAAACTGCATGCCGGCCAATTTTGCTGCTTGCAGAAACAAATTTGGTCATGAAGACCCACAACCTCACCTTTACATCTGCTTTAGCTGCACTTTTTAACTGGCAGTGTAGAAGATCGCAGGCGAAAGCCGCAGCACCTCTACATCTGCCTTGGCCGTTGCCCAGTGTAGAGGATCGCAGGCAAAAGCCGCAGCACCTCTACATCTGCCTTGGCCTTGGCCGTTGCACAGTGTAGAGGATCGCAGGCAAAGGCCGCAGCACCTCTACATCTGCCTTGGCCCTTGCACTTTTTTAACTGGCAGTGTAGAGGATCGCAGGCGAAAGCCGCAGCACCTCTACATCTGCCTTGGTCCTGGCACTTTCTAACTGGCAGTAAAAGGCTCGCAGGCAAAAGCCGCAGCACCTCTACACTTGCCTTTTTCTTATCTGAATACACACATCTGGAGCATGGATCGGACTTTTTCTGTCAGTTCGAGAGTACTTCGAGCTTGGAGAACTTCAGACCACACGCAGGGATATGCTTCCCCTGCAAATGATCTTACGGGGCCGCTAGACGGGCCGCTGCAGATCTGCAAACGATCTTAGGGGGCCGCTTGGCGGGCCGCTAGGATGATTTCCAAGTCTCTCACTGAGAGAGCCTTCGTCTTCTTTACAAGTTTCGCCTTGCGCTTCTGCACAGCGCGCAAAGCCTTCTGGTGCTCTCTGCAGGCCTTTTTGGCGTCCAGCTTCCTTGCCTTGAGCATGCGAATCTGGGCGTCGAGGTCCTACAAGGAGAAGGATGCTAATTGAGGGCGTCGAGGTCCTATTAAGAGTTCCCAGATTCAGGGGTTTTTTCACTACCAAAACAGACGAATCTGGGCGTCGAGGTTCAGGGGGTCTACTTAGCAGCAAAACGTAACCACAACCCTCCAGCCCCCTACAGTAGAGCCTGGCACTGACGATTAAGCCGACTGACGTATGTCAGAGGGAGAGTCTGTGGCAACACCAGTAGGAACAGAAAGCGCTACTCAAGACAGCACAAACTTGGGAGCTAGTGAGGCTACGACTACGAAATCCGCAGCGGCTTGCCCTGCAGCGGCTTACACAGCCAATCCATGCGATTAATCTTGCGCTTGCGAGGCAACAAGAGTTGAAAGTCTGCTTCGTTCAGGCAGCCGTCGCTTGGTCTGTACAAACCAATTCGATCAAACACTGGTTTCCAAGCATACTGCCGTAAAAAACTTGGACCTGCCTTGCTTAGGATTTCCAACCAAGCAAAACGTGACAAACCTTCACCATCCTTCGTCATGCACGTCTGACACAAATCCAGCACATGACGCTTGTACCGTCCCAAAATGCCAACGTCCAAGGGTTGACAAGTACCAGTGGTGCCTGGAGGAACAGGGCACACCCAAATGTCCGCGCTGGCAGCTGTTCTCAGAACTTCACGTGCCAAATGTGGACTTGCCGTGTCCATCAAAACAATGACTTGGTAGGATTTGAATGCCACAGTTGCAGCTCTCAAACGCTTCAGGAAAAGACACGTCAAACGACTGTTGGTCCATGCTGATTTCTCACGGAACAAGCTGGACCCGCGGGGCTTTTTGGCACGAACTGCTTTGAACTGTTTTGCCGTCACAGTACGACAGTTGGTTATGGTGAACTGCGGTAAATGCGGCTGCACTTCCGTTTGGTCACAAGCAGCAAGCACTTGTGTGACACACAACCTCTTATCCTGCTTGGTGCAAGGGCCATGACAGCTTGAACTTTGCACGACGTTGCCATAAGCTTCAAACCCGTATTTCATCGACGTCTCGTCAAAGTTAACCAGTAAGGGCTTCTTGTGAGCGGGCACTTGAGCACGAAGCCATGCCACATGGCGACGAAATGCTGTGGCCTAGTGGATGGAGAACTCTCCGAAAAGGGCGTTTTTTTTGGCTCGAAAAGCGGGACCCATTTGGGACTCCAATAAGGACCCCCGAAAAAGACCCACCCGATCTGCCGGCCTTTTCCAGCCCCGAAACTGGACCCCCAAACTGGTACCCCAAACAGGAACCCAACAATGGAGCCCCAAGTCCTCCCCATTGGCTCCCCCAAGACTTGACCCCAAGCCCAAGTCGACATATTCTCTTCTTCAAGTTTTGACACCCTAAAGAGTTCAGGGGCTGTACATCACAGCAGGACGCCAACATAGAAACGAAATGTTTGCTCAATCAAAACAAGGTTCTTTTGCAGCCTCCTCTTCCACGCTCAGTTTAGGCTTAGCGCGAAGGAACCCGATTTTTATGCCCCAGCGTCTTCGAAAACCAGCACACCATCGCCGAAACCAGCGCCCATGCTGTTTCTGAATCACGCTGTTGTACGCAGATCGCCTCAAGCCAGATAGCAGATCACTGCCGCCTACTTCATCCAAGCCAGCACAGAAACCAGCACATACCTGTCGGGAGCTGGGTGCCGCCCCTTTCAAATTTGATCTGGCCACAAAAGCAGCAGCCTGATGCTCACTTACAAATTTCTGCGCCACACTACGAATCCGCTGGATCTTGGGACATGCTTCATCGGACGGGCTTTCTAACGCCACCAACCAGTCAATCTTGGCTTCCAAATACCGCTCCTCGACAAATAGCCTTGGGTCCAGAACTTCTGTTTGTTGGCGGCGCCGCTGTGCATGCGCTGTGCTTAGGTATGCCACAGCAACATCTGTCACATGCCCCGACAAAACAAAGACACAGAGCAGAACGTTCAACTGGAACTGTGTCAGTCCACCGCGTTCACCATCACAGCGTGCTCTGTACTTTGCCATGTTTGCAGCTTTGAGCTCACGCTTCAGTTGTTTCAACTGCTCCTAGACGCGAGCAAACCAAAAACAGAAGTGCCTAACACAACAGCAAAAATAGCAACAGCGCTCTTTGTCTGTCTGCATAAAATGACCCACCAGATACCCCTTACAAAACTGAACACAGATTGATTGCTTCGGGTTTGCGAAGTACCACTAGGACTTGGAGCGCGCAAGGTGGAACTCTGGGGGGTCATACGCCTGTAGCACGAAGCTGGCCTGTCTCAGGCCCCCCTCAAGTGGTCCCCAGTCCTGTGGTGGAGGGTTAGCTGGAGCCGGAGCCGGAGCAGCTGGAGCTGGAGCTGGAGCGGCGCCCTCGTTGCTTGCCTCGGCACCATGGCTCGCCATGGTCTCAGGTCGGTCTCGCGCCCTCCTTACTCGTTCACAGTGCACCAAAACGGCTGCGGGTACAAACATTCGCTCAACAAAGACCACATGCTGCAATTGCACTGAGAGCACAGCCCTTGCCTCGAGATTGCATGGGTGCTACGGTACCTGGCTGGAGGCCTACCTACACCCCAAGCCGACCCACGCAGGACAAGTGAGCTAACCGAGAAAGAATCTGTTTCCTCAGCCCTAAACGCTCTGGAGGCGCCGCACATTGTGTGGAGAGGGCGCCGTAGGCACCCACGTAAAAAGGCAGGCCCCCGCACCTTGCCGGACGAACCGAACAGGAGAAAGGTGGGTCTTACGCACCTGTCGCAATGCAACCTGGCGTTCTTAGGGCTTTCGGGGCAGAAAAAGCTTCTACACGCTTCCAAGCGGGATTAGGGGTTTAGAGGCCCACCTACACTCCTGTTCGGGCCAGGCAGAGAGGCTCTACAGCACAACGCTCGCTGTTCTGACCCCTGCAGGCTTTTGCCTTTGGCCAGATGCGGCGAGCAATTGAGCAAACTTCAAAAACCAAGACGAACTCTGATTACCAATTACTTTAGATTAGCACCAGAAGTTTGCTCGCTTGCTCTCGTCCGTTTTCGCAATGGCTTCCCTAAACCCACCCCTGCAGACCCCTCCTTCAACCCTGTCCTAAGCCCTCGTTTGCAAATCCTTCCCTAAACCCACCTTGCAGGCCCTCCCCTGCAGATCCTCCCCTAAACCCTCTTGTAGATCCCTCCCTAAACCCACCTTGCAATTTCTTCGCAGACCCCCTTGCAGATCCTGCCCTAAACCCTCCCTTGCAGACCTCTCCCTCAACTCCCTCGCTGCAGATGCTACCCTAAACCCTCCCTCGCAGATCCCTCCCTCAACTTCCTCGCTGCAGATCGTCCCCTAAACCCTCCCTTGCAAATCCTCCTAAACCCCGTCCCGGCGGAAAGCAAGCATCTAGTGCCAGCTACAACAAGCAAATTTTTCTGACAGCGCAGCCTCGCAGACCTGGACCCACGCTTAACAATCTCAAAACCGGAAACCCTGAGACCCTGCAGCTCTGAGGCATCCCGCATTTCGCGCTCCGCATGGGGCATGTTATCCACAACCTCACAGGCGCAAACTTGCAACTTGCTAAGACTTGCAAGTACTGCGCACTTCCCGCACTGACAGAAGCACCTGACAAGTTCTTGCGTGCAACACTGCTTCTGTTTACATTGCCGACCAGCAGAAACATTAAGCTGACACTGATATCACTCTGAGGAATCCGGCTTGCATTGGGCGCGGGCATGTCAACAAAACCTGACGGGAGCAACACAAGTAGAAGGTCGTGTCACGCCTTTGCTCCTGACAAAAGAAACCACCGGAGCGAACGAGCTTCGCGGCCAACGGCCAGTGAAAAACCTACAAACCTACTACAGTCTCCAAGCTGCCAGAGGCCCATGGCAGACTGTGGTCACCACCAGCTGCCAGCAAGGCCCAGGTGCATGACCTTTCAGCTCACACCTACTTCAAGTCTCCAAGCTGCCAAAGGCCCATGGCAGACTGCGGACTCCACCAGCTGTCCCCAGGACCCAGGTGCAAGACCGTGGTGCTACACCCTAAAGCCTAGTGGTGCAGTCTGCTCCAAACGATCCACAGGAGGAACCACCCTCCCCCTCACCCCCTCAAACAATGATGCCGAAACAAAGCTTAAGAGCAACAGAGGCAAGGTCTGAATCTTTGATACTTGCGAATTGCGGAAGCACGCCCGCGAAGTACATCTTTGTTGCGGTGGGGCAAGGGGAGGGTACTACTGTTGATGGACAAAATCCTGCATGACCCTAAGGACCCTAAACTATGGGAATTATATGGTAGATTCCTTATACTGGATAATGCAGGATTTTGTCCATCAACCGTAGGAACAGCGTCTGTCCCTGAATCTTGAACCCTGCACTTTAACCCACGTCGTAATCGCTCAAGCATGCTTCGAGCGTGGGGCCCCAGCCTGCTTTACACCGTGAGCACGACAGACCTTGGGAAGGGCCGATTTCGTGCAGGTTTGTTGAGCCCTACTTTAAGGTTTTGAAGGTTTAGGGTTTGATACTTTAGGTCTGACAAGCCGACAGGCTTTGAAGCTTTGCGATTTGCATTGGAAAACGCTACCCAAATCAACCAAGCCCGCAAAACAGCGCCAAATAGATAGAACACGTGATAACCTATTTTTTTTTACGAGCGCACTGCCGCTGGTACTACTGTTGATGGACAAAATCCTGCATGACCCTAAGGACCCTAAACTATGGGAATTATATGGTAGATTTCTTATACTGGATAATGCAGGATTTTGTCCATCAACCGTAGGAACAGCGTCTGTCCCTGAATCTTGAACCCGCTTAACTCTAAGCTGGCGCGCCTTTGGAAGGGCATCCAGAATGCCCACTTCCATCTTCCATACCGGTCCATACCTGGTGTAGAAGCGAAGTGCAGTCGAATGGCCTGACCTACTTGTGTTCTTCTGCACTCTCAACGCTCACAGTTGGGCACGAAGTACGGCAGTCTCCAAGCTTAACTCTCAGAGCTGGCGCGCCTTTCGAAGGGCATCAAGAATGCCCACTTCCATCTTCCATACCTGGTGTAGAAGCAAAGTGCAGTCGAATGGGCAAGTGGAGCGTTCGTTCTCTGAGTCCTTGGCAGGCTGGCGGCCTGCGGCCGAAAACTGCAGCACCCAAAATTGTTTCGGGATCTGTAAATGCACTCCTAGCAGCACCTCACAGGGATTCGGTATTGGACGCTTGCAAAACTGCATGCCGGCCAATTTTGCTGCTTGCAGAAACAAATTTGGTCATGAAGACCCACAACCTCACCTTTACATCTGCTTTAGCTGCACTTTTTAACTGGCAGTGTAGAAGATCGCAGGCGAAAGCCGCAGCACCTCTACATCTGCCTTGGCCGTTGCCCAGTGTAGAGGATCGCAGGCAAAAGCCGCAGCACCTCTACATCTGCCTTGGCCTTGGCCGTTGCACAGTGTAGAGGATCGCAGGCAAAGGCCGCAGCACCTCTACATCTGCCTTGGCCCTTGCACTTTTTTAACTGGCAGTGTAGAGGATCGCAGGCGAAAGCCGCAGCACCTCTACATCTGCCTTGGTCCTGGCACTTTCTAACTGGCAGTAAAAGGCTCGCAGGCAAAAGCCGCAGCACCTCTACACTTGCCTTTTTCTTATCTGAATACACACATCTGGAGCATGGATCGGACTTTTTCTGTCAGTTCGAGAGTACTTCGAGCTTGGAGAACTTCAGACCACACGCAGGGATATGCTTCCCCTGCAAATGATCTTACGGGGCCGCTAGACGGGCCGCTGCAGATCTGCAAACGATCTTAGGGGGCCGCTTGGCGGGCCGCTAGGATGATTTCCAAGTCTCTCACTGAGAGAGCCTTCGTCTTCTTTACAAGTTTCGCCTTGCGCTTCTGCACAGCGCGCAAAGCCTTCTGGTGCTCTCTGCAGGCCTTTTTGGCGTCCAGCTTCCTTGCCTTGAGCATGCGAATCTGGGCGTCGAGGTCCTACAAGGAGAAGGATGCTAATTGAGGGCGTCGAGGTCCTATTAAGAGTTCCCAGATTCAGGGGTTTTTTCACTACCAAAACAGACGAATCTGGGCGTCGAGGTTCAGGGGGTCTACTTAGCAGCAAAACGTAACCACAACCCTCCAGCCCCCTACAGTACTACTACCGCCTCCTTTGATGAGCTTGGCCCATCGGGTGACCACCCTTGAGGATCAGGTTCGTGCTTTGCAGGCTGCTCCGAGGGAGCTCAGCTTGCGTGTGGGAGGCTCCGAATCGGAGTTCCAGGTCGTTACTCCTCGGGCTTCTTCGCCCGTACCTGCTGCCACTTCCTTAACCTCTTCGGTTCCCCTAGGGTTTAGTCCCGAACCCCGCCCTGCCGAGCCCGAACCCTTAAGGTTTAGCTCCTCAGGACCCGTGTCTGCCGCTCCCGCGGCCTCTGCATCCTTGTCTCCTCGTTCTCGGGGGGCGGCCTGCCGAGAGATCGGGCTGTTTCTTCGCAGGGCCACTGACGGCCAACATCGTGGGCCTTCCGGCCGTGAGCGCCTTCCCGGCGGTTCGAGGTACTGGGTTGTTGTGAAAGACTTCAGCGGGGTCTTGTTTCAGCCGGTGCGGGTTTTTAACAAGTTCGGGGATTGCAAAGACCTCGTGAAGAGGGGCTCCGATCTGGGCGAGTCCGTGTGCATCGGCTTGCCTTCGCGGGGGGACGTGATTGCTGTGTGCACTGCTGCGCAACTCCCGTTGCCCGGCAGCTGGTGAGATGGCTGAGGAGGAGGACGGCGAGCCGCTTACGGCTCGGGACGCGGCGGCAACTGGAGACGGCTTTGAGGACAAAGAATGTCCTGTGGCTTTGCTGCACTGCGGCAAGGCGGGAGATGGCGCGGAGGTGCTGGTCTTGATGCTGGTGGTCAAGGAGGTGGAGGGCCGGCTTGTAGTAGCCGTGCCCGCTTCGGCCTGGCATCGATTGGTCTCCAAGCGGACCGTGCCCAAGGGCTTTCTTACCAAGGTCGCGGGCGCGGAGGTGGAAGCTTGCAGTTTGGATGCCAGGCTGTCGGCCCGCGAAGGGGCCCGAGTGCGAGTGTGGATGGGGCTTTTAGACGCGCAGGCCGAGGCTTCCGTGACGGTGCCCTTGGAGCTCCCCGAAGGTCCCATCGGCTTTGGCTCTCTGGAAGATGGCCAGGAGGCTTTACCTTACGTGCCCGGCCTGATTGCTGCCTCGACCGAGCTCTTTTCCTTCGTTTCTGCCGAAAGTGCAAAGGGAGACGAAGTGGGCGGCCTAGGCGAGAGGCTGGCCAAGTTGGAGCAAGCTGTGTCGTCGCTGGTGGCTGCCGCTCAGCCCCCGACTGCCGCAAGCACAGGTGCAAAGGCGAAGGAAGGCCAGAGGTCTCAAGGAGCCCGCCGCTCCATTGCCCCTTGCTGGTCTGGACCCGTCGGTCGTGACAGCGGCCCGTGCGGCTGGGGTTTCGGAAGCCGCTCTCGGCGAGATGCACGCCTTGATTTCCCGGACGCACACCGGGCGGCAGAAGCCGGAGCCCGCGGCCGACGTGCTCGGCGAATCCGAGGAGGAGCTGCTCCCCTCCGAAGAGTATGGTGCCCAGCCGGGTTCAGCTCCTCAGGTTCCAGCTCCCAGCCACGGCCCTCGAGAGGCGGAGCTCTTCGCGACAGCCTTGGTGAAAGCAGTCGAGTCGATGTGCAAGCCGGCAGGGAGCAGCTCCCCCCTCGAGCGTGCTCTCGACGGCGCCGGTGGTGGGTCAGGAGAGGGCTTGTCGCTGCCGTCAGCCAGGAGAAACTCAGCTGCACGCCGGGCTCTGCGGGATGCCTTGGTCACTTCCCCTCACGAGATCTCCGCGGTGATAGAAGCCCTGATGGCGGAGGACCTGGCTTCAGTGTCTCCTGGCGTGGCCGTTCCGGGCCAGACCTCTGCGAGAGCTTGGGCCGAGCACCGATCGCGGGTGTCAGCTTACCCCTCGTCAGTGTGCTTTGGTGACGCCGCGGGTTTAGGAAGTTAGCAGCAAGTTAAAACACATTTATTTGCAAGTTAAAATGAAGTTAGAGATGGACTTATAACTTATTTGTAACTCGCTAACTTGTTGCTAAGTTTCTTAATGGTTTTTTGGCAGTTACAGACATTCAGTCGTTTTTAGCTGGAATTGGCCTAACTCGAGCGACAGAAGCAGTCAAATGAAGAAGAATTCGTTTTGACCTCAGCACACGCCAATGCCACTAATGCAAGAGTGGGGTACTGGAGGCTGCAGTACTTGCAGACGGCTTGCTGCTTTTAGCCGGGTTCTGGAAACTGCAGTGCCATGGCTCGCGGGAGCACAAGGACCCAAAAAACAAAAGGCCGGTCTTTCACAAAAAGGCTGCTGGAGCAACAGCGGCGATTGCGAGAAAGCAGCAAATGAAGCATGACGGCACCCAGCCCGGCGGACACATGGCATTGCTGACCGCGGGAGAACGGCGGACACCGGCGGACAGGCGGTTCCTATGACAAGGCCCTGGGGTGTAGACCGGCGGACACGGGCGGACAGGGACATGCTCCTACACGGCTAAAGCAAGGGTGCGGCGGACACATCCGGCGGACACTCCTCCGGGGAGTCTTGGGACCCGGCGGACACAGGCGGACACGGGCGGACATTTGGCGGACACAGGTTTTTAGCCGAATTGCTTCCGCAGATTTGCTTGGATTCGCTGCCTGCTTGCTTAGGATCTCAAGGAACTAAGGCAACGTCTTCACCCTCATAAGGAACTTCTAGGCAGCTGTAATTGCCCTTTCCAGTTTTTGTCGACATGGCCGCCACAGTGGCCGCCGCAGTGCTACCCTGCTCCTTGAGAAATGGCTACATTTCAACATATTTATCCTAAACCGAAACTTATCGAAAACACCTTCAAAAACCCATGGTCGTGCAGCAAACATGCAAAATTTAATGAAAACGCTAAGTACGCCAACTTCTTGCTAACTTTTTTTTACTGCTCTACCCTAACTGCCCGCTAACTACTCAACTTCTCGATATCTACGTGTTTTGCTAACTTAAGTTAGCAAAACATATAAATCAGTTAACGTATTTACAATCCAAGTTAGTGGCTTATTCAGCACTTGTAACTAAGTTGCAACTCTGTATGTCCTAGGCGACACCAAAGTGGGCGGTGTGGTTGATGGCCGGCGCCTTAGACTGCCTGCGGACCGACCGCCCGGCCCAGGCACGCGCACGATTGAACCTCGGGCTCATGATCTTCGATCAGATGTCCATAGACCACGGGTCCTTTGTGATGGCCGGCGAATTGGCGCTGGAGGTCCCCCCGCCCATCCAGAGCTTCAGGCAACACGAGGGGCATGCGACAGGCCAGGTCTACTCGAGGCTCCTCGACCCAAGGTGGGCAGAAGTCGCGATAGGGCACTTGAAAGAGCAGGCCGAGTTCCCCGAAAAACGTGCAAAGCTCGGCCGGCAAAACCAGCCACAGCCCCCGAGCGATACCCAGCCCGACGCAGAGGAGGCTGCTCCGAAAGGCGGCCGTCGGCCCAGAAAGAATGCATGAGCAAGTCCTGGTCTGAGGGGCCTCCGGCCTCCTTTTCTGAAGTTTCCGAACAGCCGCCTGTTCCTGGCTCCCGGGCCCCTTCTTTCTCCGTGCCAGGCTTGCTGAATTCACTGCCCCGCCTTTTGCTTAAGTCTGCGGGTCCTTTTGCCTCTTGTCTCCGATCCTCGCTTGCAGACGGCGCCGAACCTGCGCCGACGTGCCTTGTGTGGCCCATTCCTACGCCGCATCCTCAGGTTTTCCGTGGCCCTGCGCCATTGAGGCCAAGGCCGGGACCCCTTTGAACCGGCACCAGAAGCGGTGTGTCAAGCGGCTGGAGGCTGCTATGTTTGGCACGAGTTTTCCTTTTCATTTTTCTGCGGCCGACCTCGGCCGCCACGCTGCTAAGGTTGAAGCACAGAATGACATACTGGCCGCTTTGGGCCGGGCCGCCGACTCGATTTGCAGAGCGAGCGGCTACTTTGGACCTCCCAGTGCCCTGGGTGTTTCAACGGAGGCCGAATCTCAGGTTTTTCCTCAGAAACGGACGATTCCGCCAAGGGCCAAGCTGAAGGTTCGGCAGGAAAGTAGGCATGAGAAGCCCTCGCCTGGGGAATGGTCGGCCAGCTTTCCACTGCTATGCCGATCGCCGCCCGGCCCATCGTGGCTGACCGCATAAAGCTGCCCGGCCCGCCTCGCTTTCGGCCGGAACCTTTCATGGATGAAGCCACCGTGCGCAGGTACGTCGCTCCTCTGAGCTTCGCCCGGGATCCGCAAGAAGCCCCCCCGCCTCCTGCCGTTAAGGTTTTAGGCCGTAAAGAGGAGAAGCTCAAGCTGTACCGGGCTCTGGCGCAGAGTGGGCGACTCCTGCCCGCAACCTTCCCCGAGGGGCGGGAGCGCTTCGGAGCTGGCCTGTTCGTGGTCGGCAAGGATCAGGAACGTGATCGCTTGATATTGGATGCTAGGCCGCTAGGCCAGCCAACGGCCTTGAGAGCCCGGTCTCCTGCTGGACCAAGAGCCTTGCCTCGGCTGTCGCCGTGACCACTCTCGTGCTGGAGCCCGACCGCACCATGGTGTTCTCAGGAGCGGACCTGCGCGAGTGCTTTTACCAGTTTGTTGTGGGCGAAGAACGGCTGCGACGCAACATGATTGCTGACCGCCTCGATGCAGAGCAAGCTGCCTTTGTGTTTGGGAGGTCAATGGCCGACCAGCTCGACCACACCGGTCACTTGTGCATCGGGTTCGCCTCTCTTGCTATGGGCGACTCCGGGGCGTGCGAGTACACTCAGTGTGCGCACCTCGGAGTCGTTGCGCGAGGGGGAGCGCTGCTTCCAGGCGAGCTCCTTGTTCACGGCTCCCCTCCGCCGCGAGGTTTGCTCTCGATAGGCCTCATCATCGATGATCTCATTTGCTTGGATCGCGTGGTGACCTCGCAGCTTGCCGGGGTTCTGGAAGGGACGGTGCCCTCTGTCGGGCACGACCGCCTGCAAGCGGCGCTCGCCGCCTACCGGGAAGCCCCTTTGGAAGTTTCCGACAAGAAGGTGTTCTCGAACCAGGTCCAGGCGTCCTTCTGAAAAGTGGCGGTTTGCGGTGCCAGCCTAACCCCCACCGCCTTTGGCCTTTGGCCCTTAATCCTGATCACCCTTAGGACCGTGGAAATAGGCCTGGCAACCCAGCACCTTCTCGAATCTCTGGCCGGCTGCTGGATCTCCATCTTCATTCTCAAGAGGCGCCTGCTCTCTGCTATGAGCCTGATCTTTGATGCCTGTGCTGTGGGAAGTGCCGGGACTTTGGTGCGCCTCTCTCCCGAGCTCCGTGCTGAACTTGGGACCTTAGCTTTGCTCGGGCCCTCGTGTGCCGTGAACCTCCGGGCCCAGGTCGATCCGACCGTCACGGCCACTGACGCATCATCAAGCCACCAGGCTGCCGCCCGAGCTCCTTTGCCCCAGGCCGTCGCCGACGAAGCTTACCGGCAGAGTGTGCAAAAAGGGGCCTGGACCAGACTCCTCGCTCCCCCGAGCGCCTGGTTGAAGTCTCATGGGATGCTTGAAACCTCGGGCGAGCTGCCGGGAGAGGAAGAGTACAAGGCCCTCCCTCTTTACTGCGCTCTCGCAGCATGCCCTCGCTACCGGGAGCTCTGGTGCAAGGGGTACAAGAACTGGGTGCACATCAACGTCGCTGAACTTGAAGCCTTCCTCAGGGAAGAAAGGCGAGCCGGTGCCCGGAGCCCTTCGAGCCGATTCCTCTTCGGCCTTGACAGCCAGGTGACCATATAGGCTGCGTTGCGAAGGGGCGGTCGGCGTCGCCGCGACTCAACGAGCTCCTTGAACGATCCATACCTTTTGTCTTGGGCTTTCAGTCGTGTGCTGCCCCGCTTTTCTTCCCCACGCACCTGAACCCAGCCGACGACCCTACCCGCGGCCGTGAAGTCCGCGAGCCTAGCGTTGCTCTGCCTCACTGGTGGTTGCGCTTGTGTCAGGGTGACGCTTCAGAGCTCGAGGCAGCTACTCGGGCCGCTGGCTTTGGTTGCAGTGGTGACGCTTTCGAGGGCGACCGAGCCGCCAGAGCTCCTGCCTCCGCCGTTGCGGCTTAACCAGGTTGAAGCGTGTCTGTGAGCCGAGCCGGCCTTGCGTGCGCCCTCCAAGCGGAAGTGGTCTGCATGCTGATGTGACGCCCTCCTGAGTTCCCTCCCGATCCGGTTCTTCGTTTGGAAAGGGTCGCCTTCCGGCCTTCCCCTCAGCCGGCCCGGGCTCGTCGAGATTCGGTCACAGGGTCGGGGCCTCAGCCGGGATATGTTGAGGTTAGGTTGCCCTTGGGTGTTGGTCCTCGATGCTGGCTGCCTCTTTAACCGGTGCCCCGACTTCGACGAGAATGCGGAAAAGGTCCTGTGTCTTCTCTCTCGCGGCGCCTTCCTGGCCGTCGGAGCTGCACCGGTGATCTCGACTTTCTCCAAGGCCTGTGTTCCCAGAGTGCGGTCGAGCACTGCCGTGCAAGGCTCCGAGCACCTCGCACCCAGCATGCACCAGAAGGTGCTTCGTGACAATGCGTTGTGCTGCTGGACCGCTACTTAAAGCACAGTGCCTGCGGCAGGACCTGACTTACTGGTTCGACTGCCCCGACTCTTCCTGGTGGTGGCGCATGGCTGGCTGGGAGGCCGAAGCGAAGCCCTCTTCAGCCGGGACTTGGCGAGTCGACATGTGCCGCTTCGGGTCCCGCTGGCGCAAGCGCACCCGCATCGCCACCAACACGAGCTTGCAAGGAGCCCGGCTGCTATGCCAATGCAGGGGCCACTTTCGGTTGTTTGGCTTTTCCTCCGCCCACCGGAGGCCTTGGACTTCTGTTGCGGGTGACAAGCCTCGTGGCTTCCACTGTGCCCTCGCGACCGCTGTGGCTTCTCGATGCGGATGGTGCCAAGACCGTCCTCTCGACGCGGCTGCTTGTGCCAAGCTGCCCAACTGCTGCCGGGTCGGTGAGGCTGCTAACCCTGGGCCCCGACCTCCTCGTGCTCGCCCTGCCGGGCTTGACCTCGAGGCTTTGCCTCTGTTCTCCGGGACTTCCCTTCGCCTCGGTGAGCGTGCCTGGACTTCTTTCCTTCTGTGGTGCTCCACCGTCCTTTCGTTCGATCCTACCGTGTCGTTCGTTAGCTGCCCCGCGCTCCTCGCCATGGTCCTCCGTGCCTATGGGAATTACTTGTTTCAGTCTGGATTGTCTCTGCAAACCTACAGGTACACCATTCTGGCTGCTCAGAGGCTTTCTTGGGGCATGCGAGGGCAACTGGGTGCTGCTTGGGAACTGGTGAGCAGGTGGGAACGACTGCAGCCGGTGCGGCACCGCACCCCGGTGCCCGAGGCTGTGGTACAAGCTATGATCGTGTTGGCCTGGGCTAAAGGCTACCGCCGCTGGGCTGGGGCGACTCTTTTGGCTTTCTACGGGCTGGCGCGAATTGGGGAGGTCTTAAAGTGCAGGCGTGAGCACCTCTTGCTTCCGCGAGATCACATGTCTGAGCTGAGGGTGGTCTTCTTAAAGCTTGACGCGGCGAAGTCTTCTTCCCGAGGGGGAGCCAAGGTGCAACACCTCCGAGTTGACCTCGACCTGGCCGTGCTGCTGCTGGAGAAGATCTACGCGCCTTTTTGCCATCATGACTGGATATACCCCTTCGGCCCTGCAACCTATCGGGCGAGATGGGACTTTCTTCTGGGGGCCTTTGGCAAGGCCACGCTGACCCCCGGCGGCCTTCGTGGCGGCGGAGCGGTGTGGGCCTATCATCGTGGCTCCTCTGTCTCGGACATACAGTGGCGGATGCGTTTGCAGCACCAGCAGACTCTGGCTTTCTACCTCCAGGAGGTAGCGGCCTTGAATATCATTCTTGACGCAGGGCCGGACGCCAGAACCACTCTGTTTGCTGCTGCGCAGCTTTTCTCTTCTCTATCGGCTTCTTCCTGACGCTGTACCTCGCTGCCGGGCTTCGGCCTCAAGCTCAGCGGACGCGCCGCGAGCTTTGCTCTACGGCTGGTACGTGCGCATAGCTGGACAAGGCGAACGACTGCGGCGGCTTGTGGGCGGTTCTGTGTGTGCCACCTCAGTGGTTTACACAAGCCGCTTGGGACCACCTTTTTCGCCCTCTTCGCCTTGGCGGCAGTTGCTACTGTGACGTTTGTGCCTGCGCGAGGAAAAGTTCTTTTGAGCGCTCCGGGGCGGTGAACTGGAGGGTTTAAACATGCTCGCTCATGTTTCAACCTGATTTGTGAACCGAGCTTTTTGGGCCCTCCCGCCCTCCCGTCAAGTGACGTGGGACAAGGCGAACGACTGCGGCGGCTTGTGGGCGGTTCTGTGTGTGCCACCTCAGTGGTTTACACAAGCCGCTTGGGACCACCTTTTTCGCCCTCTTCGCCTTGGCGGCAGTTGCTACTGTGACGTTTGTGCCTGCGCGAGGAAAAGTTCTTTTGAGCGCTCCGGGGCGGTGAACTGGAGGGTTTAAACATGTCTATATCTATGTCTATATCTATCTCTATATCTATATCTATATCTATATCCAGATCTATATCTATATCTATATATATATATACATACATACATATATATATATATATATATATCTATATGTAGGGTTTAGGGTTTAGATTGTAGGGGTTTTGATACTGCGATTGAAAGGGGAGTATCGGGCTCTACAGGACATTTACGGGGCTTACAAGGATTCTACAAGCGTTTTGCGAGGGTTATACGGGTTTTATGAGTGAGCAGCCAGAACTTCAGAATGTATGCTGTGTTTAGTTCGCGAAGCTCGTTCGGTGTGGGGGTTTCTAAAGACCTGCATGACGGTCAAAAGCTGTTGTTATACTTATCTGACTTGTATCCTTGCTTATCCCTGAAGTAGGATCTGAATCTTCGAACCTGCTTTCCCCGGCTGCTGAATTCGATGTGCTTCATTGAATCTGCAATTGATGCGGATACTGTCACCCTAGGCACTAAACCAATTCTAAACCGTGGTGGTGATGGTGGTGGTGGTGGTGGTGATGGTGGTGCGTTTGATACTAAGGATGGTGACCTCGCGACGAAGATGCGGATGATTAATAACTCGCTGAGTATGCCTAATGAGGTGGGCTACATCATGCCGGAGATCTTCCGCTTCCCTGGCTGCGAGGCACAACTGTAGGGGATTACGGGTTTCGATGCGGCGTGGCAAGATGTTGACTTCCTGTCAGCACACGTATGTATGCAGGTGCGTGTGTGTGTGTGTGTGTGTGCCTGTATGTATGTAGCGTATGTAATATACGCATACACACATGTACACATACGTGTTGTTTCCGTTCACGTGCATGCATGCATGTATGCACGTTTGTATGTCTATGCGTGCTTGCGTGCATGTGTATGTATGCTCGTATGTATGTCTGTGGATGTACCGATGTAAAACAAAAATGTGTAAACAGATGCGCCGCATTCCAATCGCCGTACTCAGGAGTAGTGATTATGTGAACCATGTAGGACTTCCAGTAGTGGTTTAAAGAGTGTCCCGTCACTAGGGGATAAGCTGGGCTCTCTGTGTAGATCTCTCTCTCTCTCGGAGCAGCGCAAAACCCTAAACCCTAAATCCTAAACCCTAGACTCTAAACCCTAAACCCCAAACCCTAAACCTTAAACCCTAAAACCCGAAACCCTAAAACCCTAAACCTTAAACCCTAAAACCCTAAACCCTAAAACCCTAAACCCCAAATCCTAAACCCTAAAACCCCAAAAAGCCGTGAGGAGTTCAAGCACGGCCTCGGTGCGTTTGAGAGCATCCCACTGGAGGCTCTCTTTGAGCTTTCCTTGAGCATCTTTCTGAGAACGTTTTCCGACACTTTGTGGGGTTTCTGCCTTTTTTTTGGGACAGTATGGGGGATTCAGATGAATAGGGTTTTGGGGTTGAGGGTTTAGGGTATAGGGTAAATGAGGGATTTAGAGGAATACGGTTAGGATGTACTGTAGTTTTTAATCGGGCTTGAGGTCAGCTGAGGAAGAGTTTTCCGGGCTCTGCGGTTCACATGGGGGTTCAGGCCCTGGGTCGGGGCTAAATTGCTCACGCTTGTGCCGTGTAGGGTTTAGGGTTTAGGGGTTGCGGGTTTAAAGTTTAGGGTTTACGGTTAGGGGTTTAGGGTTTAGGGTTTAGGGGCTCTTGGGAGTGGTTTTCATGATGAGGGTTCAGGTTTCCAAGTTCATCGCCCGTCGTGTCTACGCAATACACCAACTGGAGCACGGAAAGCCTTGTTGCTCAAGGTAGAGGATGTACGTTTACATGGTCTTTCGGGTGTCGCGTTTCGGGTCTGGCGTGTAGGGTTCTAGGATTTGAAGCTAGTTTCGAGAGTTTCTTCGTGTTCTCTTAGTGTCACGGTCTCATGTCATTTGTCCCTTTCGAGCTGGAGGATTGAAAGCTTGAAGCTTGAAGGAGATAGATGGTCTGATCCCATACCAGATGGTGTAGGGTTCAAAATTCAAAGTCTTTAGCAGTAATCGCACTGTTGTGCCAGGGTTTAGGGTTCGGGGGTGGGTAAGTTTCAGGATCTCTCAGCACAGTCGAGCTTTGCATTCTGGTCTTGCCCAGGCCCTCAACAGTTCCCTTGATGTTGCAAACTCTTCGCCCTAAGCCCTAAACTCTCAAGCCCAGACCCTAATCCCTAAACCATCCAAAAAAACTTTCAGCCAAACCCCAGAAGCTGCAGTGGAGCATCAGGGGAGTTAACAGGCGCATGCTAGACGGAGAGCGACGAAACGGTTACCGAAGCCGCATACAATCCTACGGTTGATGATATAAATCCTGCATTACCTTAAGGACCCTAAACTATGGGAATTATGGTATATTCCTTATTATGGGTAGTGCAGGATTTATATCATCAACCGTATGAGGTGCGTATGACGCCCTACACGCCCCTAGACCCTAGGCCTTTCACGCGAACCCAAGATGCCAAAATGCAAAACCCCAAACCCAAAGCTTTAGACCCTAAATCCTTCAACCCCAATAAACCCTAAACGCTGAACCCACAAGTTAAAAAATGACCCCATGCATCCCCGGAGCCCCAGAAGTTTTCGGACTCCAAAGGGCTGGGTGCAGCTGCTGGCTCTTGTCGGGGCCCATGAGGCCCTACTTGCAGCCTCGTCGGGATTTAGGGTTCAGGGTTTAGGGTTCAGGGCTTGGCTAGGGTTCTGTCGACAGATTTGGGGTTTGAGGCATGTGGGGTTTCAGGATTTAAAGTTTAAGGTCTAGGATATAAGTATCTAGGGTTGTATCGACTGGTTTAGGGTTATGGGGGCTGAGGGTTTAGGGATTAGGGCTTTTGGGGTTTACGGTTCAGCGCTTGGAAACTAGGGGGTGATGCTGTAAGGCTTCCACACGGCTTCTGCCATTTTCAGGGCTCTTTGGAGCCGGATCGGTGGCTTCGGGGCTGCAGGGCAGTTCTGGCCCTCTGGGGGTTATTGTGGTGGCCGTGTGCGTGCCTAGGGTTCGGCTTTCAGATTTGTAGGCTCATCTCGTCTTCCCCGACACCCTCAACCCTGACACCCGAACCCGAACCTTTTTCAACTGCGGCTTGGGGGCGTAGAGTCACAACCCGGATATATTTGCAGCGTAGACCACAGATTCCCTGCCAGGTCGCAGAGGGATCCTTATCGCCCCCCTACATTAAAAGAGATAGCAAGAAGGATCCTAATGCTAGGACCGGGGTTCAGGGGCTTACATGAATCGGACAAGTTCATGGCTTCGAGTCCAGACGATGCGCCGCGGGAGATTTTTCGAAGCCCTGAACGTGCACGGTTCCGTGTGGAGGGCTTTATTTTGTTGCCTGGGTAAACAGTAGGATGATTGGTTGGGGCTCCTAGTAATAGTAATATACAGTATACAACTCCCCAAAACTTAGTCCTACGGTTGATGATATAAATCCTTGCATCAACCATAAGGAACATACCATAAATCTCATAGTTTAGGGTCCTTAAGCTAATGCAGGATTTATATCATCAACCTAAACTCTAAACCCTAAACTCGTATAGATCCCTTAAAGGAACCCTTGAAGGTACCCTTATGGATCCCTTTAAAGGAACCCCAGGGTGTATATCACCTTACTGCGATTATTCAGGCACTCAAAGGGGAAAAGGAGGGACCCTTAAAGGGGACCCTTAGCTTATAATGGGCTATATGATGGGTATATAATAGCTATATTAAGGGTACCTAGGGGTCCTTATTAAGGGTCCCTCCTTTTCCCTTTTGAGGCATCCATGGTTGGGTTTAACGCTCCATGCAATCGCCTTCTTCAGCTCGACCAGGCGCTACAAAGCGCAACTGCTTCAGCCACCCTTAAACCCCCGAAGCCTAAACCCAAAACCTTACTAAATCCTAAACCCGAAGCCCTAAACCCCAGACCCCAAACCCTAAACCCTTAAACCCTAAACCCAGAGCTTGAAGCCCGAAGCCCTAAACCCTAAACCCTAAACCCAGAAAAGCAACACGAACCAACGCGAAACCAGAATGCCCCGATGCGCCTTTGACTTCTGGTGACTGTAGTTCTGAATCCTGAACGCTAAACCTGAAATCGAAGCCGGATATCTAAAAGCCCCAGCCTCTGTCTCAAAGCCCCCAAACCCCTAGGGAACCCTTATAGTTACAACTTGTCATCCATGCCACCAAACCCTAAACCCCCAAACTTCCTCTAGACTCCAAACCCCTAATCCCCTAAACCCCTACCCCCCTAATCCCCTAAGCCCTTCTTACCCCCCCTCAACCCCTAAACCCTAAACCCTAAACCCCTATAGATTCCTTGTAGATCCCTTTGCAGGAACCCTTAGGATTCCTTTAAAGGAACCCCTAACCCCTCAACCACCTAAACCCCTAAATCCTCGGAGCCCTGAAGCCTTTTGCGGCGCGCAGGTCCTGGTGAAGCCCCGCGAGGGTGGCATGGGCCTCTCGATCTGACTTCAGATTTAAGTTACCACGGTTTAGGGTTTAGGGTTCAGGGTTTAGGGTTTGGGGTTTAGGGTTTAGGGAGGAATCCACATTAATTATTTACTACAGATCCCTTATGATTATTTACCATCGATCCCGTTTGATTATTTAGCAAAGATCCCTTATGAACCCCAAAGGCAGAATCCAAAACCCTAAACCCCACATCCCAAGCCCCGTTACGGTCACTTAAACCCTAAACCCTACACCTTAAACCCTAAACCCTGAACCCTAAACCTAAACCCTAAACCCTAAACCCTAAGCCCTAAGCCCTAAACCCTAAACCCTAAACCTAAACCCTACACCCTAAACCCTAAACCTAAACCCTAAACCCTAAACCCTTCTTTAAAGAAGAATCCCAGGCCTCTACGACTTCGGCCTCGGCGTGGAGCTCCTGGACGGCATTGACGAGGCAGGGTGGTTTGAGCTTTAGGGCATTGGGTTTAGGGTTCAGGATTTAGGGTTTAGGGTTTAGGGTTTTAGGGTTTTAGGGTTTAGGGTGTAAGATTTAGGGCTTAGGGTTTAGGATTTAGGGCTTGGTTTTTTTGGGTACTGGGCTTTTGGTCTCAGGGTTTTGGGCTCGAGGCTTGGAGTGTAGGGCTCAGGGTTTAAGGTTGAGGATTTAGGGGTTCGAGGTTTTCGTCACTAATCACTGAAGAGAACTATTCCTACTCCGCCCTGCCCCATGAGCCTTCGCATGCAATCCCCCGCCCGCATGATGGTCATCGGCTGCACGCATAGGAACTGCTCGACTGTGCTTCGGGACCCTGCTGTCGCTTAAGACGCGAGCGGCGCAACGACTTGCTCTGCAGCGGCACAGCCATGGCGCATACTGATGCTTCTGCATGATTGAGATCGTTACTGTTGTGGACTTGTTTCTGCAACCACTGCTGTCATCCCGTGAGACCTGAGATCCTGACAGGGTCGTTGCTGGGTTCGACCTGTTCCCTGTGAGCTTGCGTGGAAGTGGTTCTGCATAACATGGCCGTGGCTGCACTGGACCCGGTGGGACCCAGACTCATGAGCGTTGTGTTTTGCGAGTCATATAAGGGTCCATGTTAGACCTTTCAAACAAGGTTATGAGCTGATCACTGTACTGCATGGTCAAGGGTTAGGTAGTTAGGAGCTGCGTGCCGAGTAGGAAACTTTAAGGCCCAAAGGCGTAAGCACCTCCGAATCCTGGGACGCTTCGAAGCCAGGAGACACCTTGCAGCGAAAATCATTCGAAACCGCAAGCGAAAATCTCACACCCGTCTTGGGAAAGCCGTAGCTCGGTTGTAAACCTTCATCTTGTACATGTTTATGAGCCCCCGAGACCCTACTCAAGATGGAGCGCCAGCCCAAAACCTAGACTTAACCCCGAAGCCCTATACCCTAAACCCCTAACCCCCGAAACCCCGAAACCCCTAAACCTCAACCCCCCAAACCCTAAACCCCTAAACCCTCAAACCCCTAACTAAACCCCTAAACCCCCTCTAAACCCTAAACCCCTATAGATTCCTTATAGATCCATAAACCCTACTTGGAGGACCATGGGACTTAGTAAGTATGGTTATGAGTACCTTAATTGGGATTATATAAGTATAACTATATAGCTACCCTAATAATGACCTCAGCTGCTACGTGCCATATCCTTATAGTATCCCTCTAAAGAACCCTGGACCCCTAAGCCCCTAAACCCTAAACCCTTGTAGTACCCTTATCGTATCCCTTTAAGGCATCCCCTTCAAGGAGCCTTTATAAAGCCGAAGCTATAAACCACTAAACCCTTAAACCCCCTCTAAACCCCCTATGGCTTCCTTATAGACCCTTTTATAGGAACCCCTAAAGTTCCTTTAAAGGAGCCCCTATACACCCTAAGCAACAACGGGCGCAGGAGGAGATCGAACGCAAGCAGACCTCGGAGCGCAACAACGGGCGCCTGGCGATGATCGCCATCCTTGGCCTGATGTGGCAGGCCCCTTAGGGTTCCTTTAAAGGGCGTAGGGTTTAGGGATTCCTTTAAAGGAACCCTAAGGGTTCCTTTAAAGGGATCCTTAAAAGGATACTATAAGGGATCCATAAGGGTAAAATTTAACTGAGTTTAGGGTTTGATTTAGGGTTTGGGGTTTGGGGTTTAAGGGAGGAAGGGTTTAAGGTTTAGGATTCGGGGTTTGGGATTAGGATTCGGGGTTTGGGATATTGGGGTTGGGGTTTAGGCTCTTAGGCTTGGGAGGCTTCATAGGGTTTGGGGAGGAGGGGTCTATAGGCTTGGGCTCTGGGGTTTAGGTTTCGGGGTTTGGGGTTGAAGAGTTTTGGGTTTAGGGTTTGCGGCTTCGGGGTTTGCCCTAAACCCTAAACCGTTTGGAGTTGGTATTTGTCGTGTGGGGGTGAGGGCTAAGAAGTTGAGTTTTCTCGGCATCCGAGGCTCATCGACCACAGAGCTTCTCTACAAAATTCCCAGAGTTTCCAACATCCCTTAATTAAGGAATACACCTCAAAAAAACGAGTAGGATCCTGAATATGATTTAAGGAATACCTATAGTCTCCATTCTAGTTCCTTTTTCTGGTTAACCGAAATCTCTATTATACGATCCTCACCATAAAACTGGTTAACCAAGAAAAGGAACTACAATGGAGACTGTAGGTACTCCTAAATTTGAGGATATTGGAGTCTTCGGGCTGATGGGCTCCAGGATTCTTTAGCCCCAGAGGTTTCCAAAGCCGCGAAACCTTCGGGCCTAGGGTTTAGGGACGGTGCAGGGTTTAGGGTTCAGGCTTCACGGTTCAGGGTTAAGGGTTTGCATATAAAACCCCAAGTAGCCTACCTTTTTAAGAACTTATATAAAGAAAGCATATGAGGGAACCCTAAAAAAAGGTAGTGTCCAGGTAGGGGCGTATCTTCTGGCAAAAGTAGGGTTCTTTGGATTACAGAGCAAGAAGTGGGCTGAAGCCCTTCTTCCAAAGTTCTCAGGTTTAGGGTTCAGGGATGTTTAGGGCTTAGGGTTTAAGGTTTAAAGGCTCAAGGGTTTAGTGTTTAAAGGTGTAGGGTTCAAGAATTCCAGGGTTTTAGAGGCTCTTGGGTTACAAAAGCTCTTTGGGGGTTTAGCCTAGCGGTTCAGAAAATGAGCTCCTATGCTTTTGTACTAGGTTTTTGTTGGTGAGGGTTTTTGCGGGCGTGCTTCTTTGGTGCGGTTATTGTCCGTCCTAGTTTCATGTTTTTTGCGCTTTTTTTGCTGTATTTATGGTGAGAGGTGCTACCATGCCCCAGTAGCTGTATCGAACGGGTGCGTAGTGTCTGGACTGTCACATCCATGGGCCCGCGACACACGGCTCCTAAGCCCAAAGCCCTTCAAGGTTGAAGCACTTTCTCTTGAAGCTACACTTTCAAGGATTTTGATGAAGGTATTCCGTACATGTCAGTGTGAACCCAAGGACTTTGAAACCCTTAAAAATCTTAGCCGAAACCCCAAACCCCCTAACCCTAAACCCTAAACCCTAAACCCCAAACCAAACCCCAAACTCCAACCCCCCATGCTCTGCTCCCTCTTCGTACCAGGACGGCACCTTCGGCGAGCCTCCCCTGACCTACATGAACAAGAACGGTTTCAGTAGCTGAATGATGGTGGGACCGGCGTCGGTGGGTGCAGAGGGGGTTACCAGAACCCTCCATATACCATCCAGTAGTAAGTAGTGTGATTATTTACAACCTGGGGTTAGGGTTCTGGTGTTCAGCCGCGCCTAGTGCTATTTCTGTTTCGTTGATACAGGGTTCGAGGCTAGCCAGGGTTCTGGCATTCAACCGTTTTGCCACGTAGCAGGCATGGATGAAGGACATAGACAGCAGTGGATAGCTACGCTAAGCGAACGCGTGGGGCTGATGTTTGGGCCAACTGTGGCTGGCCCAAGTAAGGGCTCTTTTCGGGCTTTTCGGGGTCATCGAAGAAGCAGCAGGTATTGTAAACCAAGCCCTCATCCCTAAACTCTCAACCCTCATCTCGTAGCATCTTCCGAAGCATGCGAATCCAAACCCAGAGCCTGAAGCCCAAGACCTACACCCCCAAACCCGTGACACTCTGCTAAGCCCGAGAACTTCACACCCGAAGTCGAAGCCGTAAGCCGGAAGAACTGCATCCAAAGCCCTACACCCCATGCCCAAAGCCGTAGTGAACCCAGGTTTTTCGTGGGTCCATGAGTGCAACGCCCGGTTGTTGGAGTTAGGTGCATAGAAGTTTGGGTTTAGTGTTTTGGGTTCGGTTGTTCTTACGGAACGTAGTTTTCATGTTGCCTGGTTGGTGCACCCGCAGAAAAATGCATAGTTTTCACTCAAACCAGAAAAGGTCATGAACAAGAACCCGGAAGCGTGTAACCTCAGTAGCCGAGAATAGACCAGTCTTCCTTCCACACGGGTTTAGGGTTTAGGGTTTAGGGCTACGGCGAGGACCCTGAGCCTATTAACCCTAAGCCCGGAAAGGGGGGGGGGGTCAGTCGTCTACATAGAAAATCGTCCAGTCCCCGATGCCAGGTCTTTGGTGATCTAGGTCCTTCGGCCGGTTTAGGGTTCAGGGCTTAGGGTTTAGGGGACACAAGTCCTGAACTCTAAAGCCAAACTCTTCAGGTTTCTGGGGTGAGCCCGTGCAGTTCATCGTGTCTCACATCGTGAACTGCCAGTCTTTCAGCGGCAGCCGCTTGGTCTAAACCTTAAAGCCCTAACCGTGCACCAGGGAAAGGAAGCATCATGAACCTTAGATTAGGGACCCAAACAGCACATAAGCATAACCATTTTCTGGGGATATCCGTAAATTATTGGGCTTCATTATAAGGGGATTTAAATGGGATATCACCATTTTAATTTTTGCTTATGTCCTTTTTTTGGCCCCTACTTAGACCAGCCACCCTACTCCGAAGACTCGGGCTTAGGCCTTAGGAGTGTGGAGGGTTTTGGTTTTGGTGCTAGGGTTTCGGGTTTAGGGTTTGGGTGTCAGTCGTGTGTAGCATTTGGGTGAGACTTTCAAATCCTTCAAGTTATAAGTTGGTTCATCGCAAATGGCTGAAGCCACTTTCCCGCAACCCCAAGCGTCACAAGCCCTTCTAAGTCTCTTGTAAGCCCCATATATACGCCGCCCCAACAAGCCTCTGCCCTTAGGGAGATATCACCCCGATCTGGACCCCCCTTCCTCAACCCGTCTCAATCCTTTCTGTACCCTAAACGCCAGATGCCTTTGAAGGCTATGTCGACAACGGCGGACTCTGCGCTGTCCCCAAGCGCCACGAGGGCCGCGTGGCGATGCGCGCCACGCAGAAGCTGGTCACCGGGAAGCAAAAAGAGCCCAGGGTGGACAGGCTAAGGTCTCACATGAATTGCTTCATGGCATATGTAGATTATTTACTGCAAGATCAGAAACTTGAGAACATCTCAAATTCTTTAAATGTCTGAATTCATGTGGGTTCAGGGTTAGGGTTTCATAAGAGTCCTACAGGGATTCTAGAAAGGTCCCATAAAGCTTCAGTAGGTAGGAGCTCAAGGTTTAGAGTTTCGTGAGCAATAGGGTTCAGGGTTTATCCGACGTCTACCACATCCTTGAAGCCGGGAGGATTGAATGGCCGAGCACCTGAATACCGTCCTTAACCCCAAATAACCTACCTTTCTAGGGACTTGTATAAAGACATCATCTTAGGGGGGGGCCCTAAAAAGCTAGGTTGCTTAGGGTCCAGGTAAAGACTATATACCATAATTCCCACAATTTAGGGTCCTTAAGGTATTGCAGGATTTATACCATCCACCGTAGCATCAGCTTTAGCCTCGGACCTAAAAGAGGCGAGCGCTGAACTCTAGAACTTTCAGCTCTGCACTGAGCCTCCTCAACGTCTCCAAGCATAAACTTGCCTTCGACTTACCTTTGGTTAGTTGGGATTGTAAGGGTTACTATAAGGGATCTATAAGGTTACTATAATATAGGGGCCTTAATAATCCTATAACTTACCTTTGGTTAGTTGGGAATGGAAGAATGGTAGCAATAGTAGTTATACTTGTACCCCGTTCCTGCATTCCCTACTAACCAAAGGTAAGTCAAGCTCTTGAAGCCTAAAGCCTAAAGCTTTACGAGCGACTTCTACTTCCGTTTGCTCAACCTTTCTAGAGTCAAAACCCATTTCGTGCTCAGGACCTTGAACCAAGACCTTGAGCCTGAAACTGCTTGAAACCCTGCAATCCCTAAACCCTATTTAGGCCCTAAAACTCTGAACCCCCGAACCCCAAAAACAAGAGTTTCGGTGATTCCGAAACCTTGAAAAACTCCTATAATAGAGCCTTAAGAGGAACCTTACCGGAACCCTCAAAGGAACCCTTGCAGTAGGCCTTATAGTGCCCTTAGAGGAACCTTACAGGAACCCTATGCTGTGGGGCCCTATACCCTAAACCCTAGACCCTAAACCCAAAACCCAAAACCCTAAACCCTAAACCCAAAACCCTAAACCCTAAACCCAAAACCCTAAACCCAAAACCCTAAACCCTAAACCCTAAGAGCATCCAGGCCGAGGGTGACTACGTGGAGCTCGAGACCTATCCTAAGGAGTCACTCGACCCGGTTTAAGGCTTATAGTTTTTTTTTTTTTTTTTTTTTTCCAGGGCTTTTGGGGTTTTGGGGGTTTATAGGTCGTAAGGAGTAGCTCGGTCCGGCTTAAGGCTTATAGTTTTGTTTTTTAGGGCTTTTAGGGTTTTTGGGGTTTATAGGGTCTGAAAGGTGTATAGGGTTTGTTGGATTTCAAGATTTTAAAGTGTAGGAAAGTTTAGGGCTCAGAGACTTATAGGATTCATTTCTTTGGTGTGTAGGGTTTATCGGGTTTAGGGCTTTTGGGGCTTTATGGGGCTTATAGGGTTTGTCGAGTTTATAGGGTTTACTGGTTCAGGTTTTGTATACGGTCTAGATTTTGTTGTTGTGAGGACTGGGCCTCTGTCGTTGCTCCCTGCGATCTTCGGTTTCGTGCCCGGAGAATGTTGGTGTTCCCTGGACCCTTATAGGCCCTAAACCCGAAACCTTAACCCTATAATACCCTAAACCCTAAACCCCTATAAGCCTTGGCCCCTCAGCCCTACTCCTGAACCTTAAACTGACATCACAAACTCTACGAACCCTTTGTGCAACAGCTTGTGGCAGCTCCGAGCGGAAAAGGCGTTTCCGAGAGTTAAGGGTCTCCTTTTTGGGAGTCCTTAGAAAGAGGATCTCGTTGTTGAGTGTCTTTGGGGTGTAAGGCTTATCAGGGTTTAGGGTTTAGGACGGCCTTCGGGTTTAGGCGATTAGGATCCCCTACGGTACTTTGCTTAACTTCTGCGGTTTCGGTTTTGCGCTGAAAGACTAGGATTGAGGGTTTTGCTGGCAAAGATTGTTTTTTTTTGGCGTTTAGGGTTACCCACAGGCCCCAAAGTAGTTCCTTGTTGAGATTACCTTATAGGATTCTATATATGAACCCCAAAAAGGAACTACTTTGGGGCCTCTGGGTACCCTAAACCCTCAACCCTAAACCCTAAACTCGAAACCCTAAACCCTAAACCCATCGAGCCCCCGAGCCGGCGTAGTTTTCAGTGGAGGTCCGAGGATGCCCCCACACTTCACCCCGGACCTCAATTCCCAAGTCCCAAGCATACACCTAGGGGTCATACGGGGATCTATAGGGTTTCGATATATGGGTATATGGTTTAGGGTTCATGGGTAGTTATAAGTAGGGTTATAAGTAGGGTAACTATGCTTATAACCCATATTAGGGGACTTATCACCCTACTTACAGCTATGCTTGAACCTCCAAGTACACCTAAGGTGTTCAATCCGTGGGCCTTGAACTCTACTCAAACGAACAGCGGACTTAGAAGCTTGGATTCAAGTAACTAGAACCGTATTTGTTGAGTAGTCCGAAGAAAGTACATGTGGGAGTTTCCGAAAATAGGGGGAACAGGATATAGTACCCTAAATAGTAGGATCCTAATTACAAGGACCCCAAAATAACGTATCCTAATTTTCGGAAACTCCCATATCACAAAGCCCGCATTTGATCCCTGTGAAGCTCCCTGCGACCCCCCAAACCCTTACACAACCAAGCCCCCCAAACCTTCACCCTAAACCCTACACCCTGAAATAGGCTTTTCGCCGGTCGTTGGAGACTTCAGGCACGAGGAATAAGGCGTTCAAGAACAACGCGTAACCCTAAACCCTAAACCCCTAAACCCTAAACCCCTAAACCCCTAAACCCTAAACCCTAAACCCCTAAACCCCTAAACCCCTAAACCCCTAAACCCTAAACCCTAAACCCCTAAACCCCCAACCCAATCAACCCCACACCATTAATCACAGAGCCTCCGAGGATGGAGATGTCTCCGTCTGTGCCGTTCCTCCGCTATCCCCAGGTCCTGAAGCTTGGCTTTGTCTCAAGGGATCTCAAGGTGGTGGGATGAGGGTAGATAGCTAGGTGGCAATTTGGTAAACTTTTTAATTTCCCTTATGGTTCCTATAGAGGTACCTATTCATAAATACTTTTCAGAGCCCCAAAACTACAACCCAGATAGGATGAAGTTTAGGTAACAGGGGTTTGCTTTGTTTTTTTTGCGTTTTAGTGTTTTTTGGAAGGGGGGGTTGCTTTTTTGGGTGGGGTTGATTGGGTTGAGGGTTTAGGGGTTTAGGGTTTAGGGGTTTAGGGTTTAGGGTTTAGAGGTTTCGGATTTAGGGTCTGGTTATCAAGGATCCCGTTAGTAAGGACTCCGATCCCGATTCCCCCGCCCACCTTCTTGGGTTTGGGCATTCGGTTTAGGCTTTAGAGTTTTGGATATTTTGGATATTCGTTTTGGGGGCTTGGGGTTAAGGGTTTCGAGTTTAGGGTTTAGGACTTCGGTTTAGGGTTTTGGGTTTCACTTGTTTGCTATTGGAAAGCCCAAAGCACGAAGCCTCAGAAGCTTTAAACTTTTGGCTCGCGAACCTTGTCATATTTGCAAAAAGGGACGCCCAACAGGAATCCCCCTAAACCCCAATCCCTAAAGGCAGGCTGTGCAGTGACTGCCGCGTTCAAGTTCCTGAAACTCTAAACCCTTATAGGAACCCTAAGCCTTAGCGGAGCCCTTAAATGAGTCCCTACTTATAGATCCCTGAAAGGAGTCCGTACATAAATCCCTATAGATCCTTTACAGGAGCCCCATATTGTCTTTAAACCCTAAACCCTATACCCGGCATTATCTTTAACAGCAGCCCAGGAAGGGCTGGGTCGGTGAGGAGAAGGGCTTTGACCCCCTGGGTGTCACGGACGCGCTGCCGGTGTACTGGGTCCGCGAGGCTGGGTTACAGGGGGTTTTGGGGTTCAATGTTTTAGGGTTTAAGGTTTCAGGGTTTAGGGTTTGAAATTTTCGAGTGTAGGTTTAGAGTTTGTGGTTTCGGGTTTGGGGTCTAGGGTTTGAGTTTCGGGCGCAGGTTCAGGCATTTTAGGTTTGAGGCGAGGGTTTCGCGTTTAGGGTGCTGGGAGCTTGGGGTACGGTGTGCGTGTTTTCTTCTAATGTGCTAATATGGGGGTTCTTTTGAGGTGTGTTGCCATACCGCATAGTCACGGCATATTTTCTAAGCCGTACTATGATAACCTTCCCTACTCGGAGAACTTTAAACCAGTTGAGGGTCAGGGGCTCGCATTCGGTCTTGGTTTAGGGCGGCAGCTTGCCCGGCGTTTTCTTGTCACTGCTTTTGCCTTCCTGGGTTTAATTGGGTTTTCATGTGTTGTCAATATTGTGGTCCCTTTTTGGATCCCTGATATGGTATGGCAGCTAATATTTAGGGCACCCAAAAAGGGACCATAATTTTGACAGCCACCCATGTAGAGTCAGTCATCTTCGTGACACTGTCCTGCTGTCATTGCGATGAGTAGGTGCTGTTGCCACCCATGCTGCAGTCGAGGGTTCAGTGTCGCGATGCCCGGACAACCCAAATGACTGATGACCTCATACGCAAACGGATCCGTACTTGGCGGAGAAGCAACCAGCAAAAGTGGGATGTCGCAAACACTTGAATCTTGAGATCCTTCTGTTTATGTCTCGATTAGCTGCAGTCTGTGCCTTTATTTCGGCTGTTTTGGCCAAACTGCATGTGTCAAACGTGGACTCAAAAAGCTTCCTGACGTCTAAAGCCGTCTGTTTCAAGCTGTGTCCTCTGTTTGATAGCCCTTTCAATGGCGGATCCCTGGGATATTGACGACCCCTGGAGTGCTGCTCTTCGTGCAGCTCCACATCGCGCGATGCCGCGGATGTGGCGCCCCCCGGATCCGTGGGCTCTTGAAGACCCATGGAGTGCTGCAGCACGGCGACTTCAACGAGCTAGGAACCCACGGGAAGATGATGGAAACGGAGGGGACGGTCCCAATCAGAGCGGCGAGGCTGCGCATGTTAGTGGAAGAGGTGGCGCTTGCATCCGAGTTTATCGCTTGAACGGGGAGCTCCTGGAAGTCCCTCTTACAGCCCAGGAGGCCAGCAATGTGATGTCGAACAGAGACTTGAAGCAATGCCTTGCCAGGAACGATCGCAGTGACTTTGCCAGTCTTTGTCAGCCCTTTGACCTTTTGGGTGCCGATTTGATGGCTTGTTCAGGGTTTAGTTTTTTCCGTAGCCTGACAGCTGGGTAAGTTTGGGCTCACCCCCATGTTTTTCTTTGAGATGCTCCACTACCACGATGACAGAATAGCAGCAGCACAGGTATCCCTGCAGCGCCCTTCCTCATTTGCCAGATGCGATTGATCCTTGGCCGGTCTGGGATGTTTTTGTGTTTTATCAGTCCGCATCCTTACCCAGACCTCAACCCTAAACCCCAAGCCTGAGACCCCACCCTAAACCTTCGCCTTCATGGAGTTACACACAGTAGCATACACTAAACCCCAAACTCCTGTTAGTCTAAACCCTACACCCCAAACCCTAAACTCCTATGAGCCTTAACCCTAAACCCTAAACTTCTAAACTTCTAAACCCTAAAACCCCGAAAACCCTGATAGGGCCCCCAGCAAGATCCCAGGATCCACATGACAGCGGCCGGGAGCTCGAGGATGGTCCTGTTCACTGGGAGTGGTTGCAGGAAGGTCGAGCCGGAGTCGAGAGGGCCTGGGAATTAGGGTTTAGGTTCCATAGGGTCTATAGGGTCTTTCGGATTTAGGGTTTAGGGTCTATAGGGTTTAGGGTTTAGCGCTTATAGGGTTTAGTGTTTAGGGTCTATAGGGTTTAGGCGTTTAGGGTCTGTAGGGAATTAGGGTTTAGGGTTTAGGGATTGGGAATTAGGGTTTAGGGTTTAGGGGTTCAGGATAGGATCTATAGGGTTTAGGGTTTAAAGGGTTTAGGGTTTAGGGTTTAGGGTCTATAGGATTTAGGGGTCTAGGGTCTATAGGGTTTATGGGTTTATGGGTTTGGGGTTTGAGGGTCTAGGGTTTAGGGATTGGGAATTAGGGTTTGGGGTTTTAGGTCTATAGGGTCTATGGGGTCTTTTGGGTTTAGGGGTTCAGGGGTTTAGGGTCTGTAGGGTTTAGGGGTTGGGGTTTAGGGGTTTGGAGTTGAAGGTCTGGGGTTTAGGGTTTTAGGGTTGAGGGTCCATACTATTGATGATATAAATCCTGCACTTACCCATAATAAGGAATATACCATTATTCCCATAGTTTACTGAATTTCTAAGTCCCATGATACTTGAAGTAGGGTCTATAGGGTCTCTTAGGATTAGGGTTGAGCGCCTATAGGGTTCAGGGTTTAGGGTCTTGGGTTTTAGGATTTAGGGTCCGTAGGGTCTATACTTAAAGGATCATGGGACTTCGTAACTAAGGTCATTATTAGGGTAACTATACTTATAGCTACTTATAACCCCAAGTAAGGTACAAAAAACCTTAAGTACTAAGTGTCATGATCCTCCAAGTAGGGTTTAGGGTCCATAGGGTCTCTTGGGATTAGGGTTTCTCCTACAGGGTTTAGGGTTTAGGGTCTATAGGGTTTATGGGTTTAGGGGTTTGGAGTTTAGGGTCTAGGGATTAGGGATTGGGATTTTAGGGTTTAGGGGTTGGGGCTTAGAGGGTCTACAGGGTTTTTAGGGGTTCAGGGGTTTAGGGTCTATAGGGTTTAGTTATTGGGGTTCGGGGGCCTAGAGTTTAAGGTTTGGGGTTTAGGGGTGTGGGGTTTAGGCCTAGGGTTTAGGGCTTAGGGGTGCTGCGTGGTGCTTTCGGCTTGGGGGTCTGGCTTTCGGGTCTATACGGTTTGGTGTGTGGTCTTAGGGCTGCTTGATGTTGACAGTGTTGGCTGTATTATATGGCTCGGGAAACGTGCAGGTGACACCTTTGAGATAAGTTGGTACTATAGGGGCCTTAATAATTACCTTTACTATTTTTTTCGGGGGGTACTTAATATAGGTATAGTATAGTGGGCCCCAAAACCCTATTCTGATTCTTAAGGCCCCTGTAGTAAGTTTCCTGCTCTTTGCGTGCCAACCACGGCTATGAAAAGAGGTAGTACCCGCACTTGAAACATTCTAGATGAGACGTGGTTCAGTTTCATGTACCCTCCTCATCTGGACGGGAGGCTCGATTCAGTACCTGATTCAGCCGGACGTGATGTCATCTGTTGTAGAAGAGCTACCGCCCAGGGATGAGTTGGTCTTCTGCTACAAGGACCTCAACGAGCTGCTGGATGCGAAGCTCATTTTGTCGTTTGCTTTCAGAATTTGCAGGCAACGGGGCCAAGCCTTCCTGTACCGTGTCTTCGCTGCCTGGAGCACGGCGATCTGTAGCCTTCCGCAAAGCGAGGTGAATGCTGTGCCAGGCCGCTTGTCACGGGCCGCTGAAAAAAGCTTCCTTACTCGCTGCTTGGATCTGCTTCACCTGGAAGCGGCTGACTTCCATGACGGGCACTTGCCTGGGGAGGCCTTCGTCGAGTTCCTTCGCTGGATGTGTGCAACTTCGACGATTGATCTGGTCATGCTGAAGATGGATGTTGCCACAGTGGAGAAATCCTTCCCTATTCAGCATGAGATAGTGAAAAGCCAGATGTGGAAGCTTGTCAAGGGAGAGAAGCCTCCCTACAGGAACCGCCCGAACGACGTCAGGGGTGGTCTCAGCTCCGGGCTGGGAGCAGAACTGCTGATGGCGCTCATCGAGAAGGGCTTGCCGAGATGGTGCTGGGCTGGCTGCATAGGCCCTTTCAACGACAACCTTCTCCAGTATATCCTTGAGCCAGCAGACCGAGGGGTAGCAATCGACGCCGGGAAAGCCGTTGCCGAAGGGAGGCTTTGCATCTTCCTGGCTCGAAACTTGAGTCTGGAAGAGCTGTGCCATCAGAACCAGGATCGAAGAAATGCTTTGTCCTATGCTGAAGACTTTGCCGAGCACTACGAAGCGGTGCCTATGCTTGCAGGGCGTGGAGACGTGTGGATCGAAGCTTGGTTCTTGTCGAGGAGCTCTGTTTAAGCTGCGGCAACAGGGATACAGAACGATAGCACATCGGTTTTATAGAAACTTACCTAAATTCCGTTGAAACCTGGTAAACCACTTTACAGGCTCTTGTGAAACTTGATAAAAACCCTGGTGCACCCTGGCAAACCCTCATCACCCCGCTATGAAGATCCTTTAACTAACTTTAATTTGGGAGTTTCCGTGGGTACCCTGTTTTGGGATCCTTTTAATGAGGATCCTACTATTTAGGGTACTCTATTAGGGTCCCCTATTTTCGGACACTCCCACTTGCATCAAGTTTATGCAGCAACAGCCCAGGCGGTGCGTGATGTGATCCGCACGGAGATGGAGGCTCAAACCCTAAAGCCTAAACAAGCCACCCGAAGCCATCTGTAAGCCCTAAACCGTAAACCCTATATGTAACCTCTAGACTCTAAACCCTAGGCCCTAAATATAAACCCTCGACCCTAAAGCACATGTCAAGACCCCAAATCCTATGTAAATTCGAGACCCTAAATCCTAATATAAACCCTGAGCCCTAAACCAAATGTTAAACCCTACAGAAACCCGATGTAAAATTTAAAGCCTTAATCCTAATATGAACCCTGAACCCTGAACCATATGGGTAGTTGTCAACAGTAAGGTCCTTTTTTGGGAACCCTAAATATTAGGTGCCATATTAAATTAAGGACCCAAAAAGGGACCCTAATTTTGACAACCACCCAAATGTTAAACCATAAGCCTAGGCTCGCACGCGCACTTTTCAGGGCGACCTCCTGCAGCTCGCGGAGCTCGCGCGCTCGGCGCGAGCGGGCCTCGGTGGCCACCGGGCCCGAAGTTGCGTTTAGGGTTTAGGGTTTCAGGGTTTAGGGTTTTGCGCTTTCTTGGGGGGTTTAGGGTTCTGAAATAGGGTCCGCTTTAAAGGGTACCATAGGATTCTACAGGGTTTAGGGTTTAATGGGGGCCAGGCAAGGTTACGGCTAGAGTTTCCAATAGGCTCCCCTTTGAAGGGTACTGTAGGATTTCTGAATAGGGTCCCCGTTAAAGGGTACGATCGGATTCTATAGGGTTTAGGGTCTACTTAGGGGCTAGGCAAGGTTAGGGTTAGGGTTAGGGTTTTCAATAGGTTCCCCTTTGAAGGGTACTATAGGATCTCTGAAATAGGGTCCGCTTGAAAGGGTACGATCGGATTCTATAGCGTTTAGGGTCTACTTAGGGGCTAGGCAAAGCTTAGGGTTAGAGTTTTCAATAGGTTCCCCTTTGAAGGGTACTATAGGATTTTTTGGGTTGTGGGGGCTAGGCAGGGGCTTCAGGGTTGGGGTCTAGGATTAGGGTTCAGCAATAAGGTTTAGGGTTTAGGGTTTAGGGGTTAGGGTTTAGGGTTTAGGGTTTAGGGTTTAGGGTTTAGGAATAAGGTGTGGCGTTTTTGCATGAGACGTGTTTCAGAGTTCAGGGCAGGTTTCTTTGAGGGTTGTGGTGTTGTTTGAATGCCTTTTGCTTATACTTGTGTGGTTCGTGTGTCGGCAGGTAGAGTTGATCTCCCCGCTTTCGACGACGAAATCTGGCGACGAGCCGCAACTGTGCGCGAAGAGTGGTTGAGGCAGAGACAGCTCTGAATCTTGAGCCAGGAAAGTAGCAAGCTGGGCCAGGAGCCCTAAAGCCCTGAATCCTAAACTCCTCAAGCTTCGACGCGTAGAGACCCTAGAAAAGTAAACCCTAAGACCTGTGACTGACCCCCTGAAGGATGGGTTGGAGGTTCCTGGAAGGTACCGAATGCGCGCAGATCTCCGAGGTTCTGAGTTGGCATCTCCAAGCCGTGGGGCGTGGAATCCGATGACCTCGTCGCTCTTTCTGATTAGGGTTTCCCCTCGCTTTCATACGGGTGGTTGTCCAAATTGGAGTCTCCCAAATTGTAGGTTGCCGTATTAAGAGTAGAATTATATTGGGATACAGGTGCCTGAAGGACTAGTGATGGTAGTCTTGAGTTCCAAACTAGATGTGCGCTATACCACATCCGGATAAAGCAGGTTTCCATAGCCGGCCCAGGAAAACCCGAAACCTAACCCTAAACCCTAAACCCTCAACCCTAAACAATTCCTGGAGCGAACCGCAACTTTCATCGTTGAACCCTGGAGCCCTGTCCTTTTAATATAAGGGTACTATAGGGTTCTATAATGGGGTTCCTTAAAGGGATCTATAGGGGTTCTATAATGGGGATCATGGGACTTAGTAAGTAAGGTTATAAGTACCTAACCTACTGCTTCGACTTATTCAGTACAGTACCCGTCTCTCTGCACAGTGAACTAGGATTCTTTCGTCTTCTTTAGGGTTTAGGGTTTAGGGTTAGTTCACACCACTAGCCCTAAGCTTTGAACCCGAAGCCCTAGTCACTACAAACTTGGCAAGCCGGCCAGCAGAAGTTTCTCAACCGGCGCCGCACTCACTCATGTACAAAGCTCAGCTTCTAGTTCCTTGTTGTGCGTAGGTTTGGGGCTGTCGGGTTTAGGGTTTAGTTTGTGTCCTGCCCTGGTGAAAGGTTCGGAGCCATGAAAACTCTCTGGCTTTAAGGTCGGGTTTAGGGTGTAGGGTTTAGGGTTTAGAGCTTACAGCTAAAGTATCTCATGGCGGCATATGAAACGTGATACTTAGCATGCAGGACTAGCATTGACACCTGCCCCGAAGCTTCAGCTCATTCGCCCTATGGAAGCAGAAATGGTTGCTCAGTTTAGGCTTTAGGATACTATAGGGGCCTAAACAATTACCAACACTAATTTGGGGGTTCCTTATTGTAATTATAGTATACTGGGCCCCACGACCTGGAATTGTCGGAGCCGAGTGTCCGACGTGCAGTGCATGCAGAGAAAGTGGGCCGAAACTGCTTCTTCATGCTTCGCACACCATGTCTTCAGACGCCTGCAGGCGATGCAAGGAAAAGAGCGCTTCCGAATTGCTTCGGCGATAAGGCCTAAGCCCGTAAACCCCCTAAACCTTGGCCTTCAAACCCCAAAACCTGCAGCGCGGTAAACCCTAAAACTGCTTGAGCCCCCGTTGAACCCAGAAGTACCCTAAGCCCACAAGCACCCTCAGCCTTAAAAGTGCGCTCTCGTGTCGCAGAGGCCGAGCTCAAGCACGGACGCATCGCCATGTCTCTCGGCCGAAGCTTCTGAGGCACTCTGTGACCATACGCAGAGGCAGCAGAACCCTGAACCCTAAACAGAACCCTGAACCCTAAACCCTAAACCCTATTTAAGGCTGGTGCTTCGGCGTGTCGAAGACTTCGCAGCCAAGAATTTAGCCGCAATCTCGAACCCAGAGCTTGCTATAGGGGTCGGAATGCTAAGAGATAGTATTCCCCAAGATGCCGTGCTGTCATGATGGGACCCCTTCAAAACTCTAGGGACCCAAGTCTACATGTTAAGGCCCTAATATAACATCTCCACCCAGGAGTTTCCACTCCACACAGGGGCAATAAACCTTAAACCCTGAGCTCTAAACCCCAAAACCTGCTCCAAAGAGTGGATAAAGAGTCAGTGCACTTCAAAAAAAAACACCCTAAACCCTAAACCCTAAACCCTAAACCCTAAACCCTAAACCCTAAACCCCCAAAACCCCTAAACCCTAACCCTGAGCTCCTAAACCCGGAGCCCTAAACCTCAAAGCTCCTATATTCGAAACCTTAAAGCTAGAGTCTCCTTCGGACTTCTTTCTTTTCTCCTACATTCTGTTCATACAAAACCCAAGAGATTCTCTGGGGTTTAGGGTTTAGGGTTTAGGGTAATCTTCTGAAGATTAACGATACTATTTTTATTCATGGTTCTGAGGGGGGGGGGTATAGAAAGTTCCCCGACCCGACCCTTCGACCCTGCACACTAAGCCCTGGTATCAAACGACACCACAGCGCTCAACAGTGCGAACAGGTTTTTCTTTTTGGATTCAGGGTTTAGGGTTCAGAGTTTAGGGTTCAGGGTTTAGGGTTCAGGGTTTAGGGTAGAAACACCCAGTACACGACTCTTTTCGAAGCGCAGTGCCCATGCCCCGAAGCACTCACGCAGCAATAAACCCTAAGCTTACCCTAAACCCTAAACCCTTAACCCACAAACCTTAAACCCTAAACCCATAAACCCTAAACCCTAAGCCCTAAGCTTACCCTAAACCCATAAACCCTAAACCCTAAGCCTACCCTAAACCCTAAACCCTGAACCCTAAACCCTAAGCCCTAAGCTTACCCTAAACCCTGAACCCGCCTAGCATCCTTCAAGCCGCAAGCCCTCGCGGGCATGAGCTTTCCCAAAGCCCTACCGGACAACAAAAGCAGTTTAGGGTTTAGGGGTTAGGGTTTATGGGTTTAGGGTTTAGGGTTTAGGGTTTATGGGTTTAGGGTTTAGGGTCGAGGGTTTCGGGTTTAGGGTTTAGGGTTTAAGGGTTTAGGGATGTAAGCTTCCAACTCCCAATCCTTGCAGCCCGAACCCTGATTCAGGGTCCCTGAGCCCTGATTCCTTAAACCCACAAGAGAGCCTGCACAAAGAAACCCTTAGGGTTTAGGGTTCAGGGTTTAGGGTTTATGGGTTTAGGGTTTAGGGTTTATGGGTTTAGGGTTTAGGGTTTAGGGTTTAAAAAGCTAGTCTCTGAACCCTTCAGGTTGTGTTTAGGGTTTGAGGTTCTCCTATAAACCCTTAGCCGACTGTTGCTTTCCCCGAGGCTGGCGACAGTGGGCTGGATCGCCACTGATCTCGGCTTCCGTTTCCCCGGCGAGAAGTTCCAGGCACACTCTTGTGACAGGGTTCTGTGAAGGGCTTTTCAACTTAGTAGCTGAGTGGATACACCTTACACTTCTTGGGATAATGTTGCCCCCTATAAAACTGAAAGTGTACACTTTTTGGGGGTTATGAACTAAGTCAAGGGTCCTATAAGAGTTACTATCAGGGCTCTGGAAGGATTCGATGATCTACGGGCCTCAGAACTCCCAGGCACCACTTTGCTCTGATGTTATGCCTTTGGTTTGCAGTCCAGGGCTTAGGATTTTAGGGATATCAAGATAACTTTTGATGTGGTGTGTTATGTGCGTAAGTGGCATAAGCTTGCATTCCTGTTGTCAGAGCTTTGTTTTTCTTTTTTGGGCTCGGCGTTTCAAGGGCTTTTGGGGTTCTGTGCAGCGTCCTACACGCGGGCGGCCCATGACCCTTTCTTTGCTGATGGTTGGTAGGTTGTATGAGAGCCCAATAGCAACTACTTCAAACATTAAGCGGTAGGGTCCTTATATATGGATCCGTTCATACGTAGTTTCGGGTATGTTGGAAACAGTTGTAGACTTGAAGAATTGCAAGGACCCATGCATAACGTATCTGTAGTTTCAAGATGCTCTCACATCTTGCTTGCATGAGTCGGACATGTTTAGCAAGGCTTCTTGCAGCTGATTTCCTAAAGTTTCCGGTGCTTGGACGGCGAGTCTCGTAAGGTAGCAATATTCGAAATCAGGGGTTCGCTGTCTGGGCAGGGTTGGAAACCCTCAACGCCAAACCCTAAACCCCCAGAGCCTAAAGCCTAAACCCAAAGCATAAAGGCCTTCAGCCTCTTATAGGAAACTCCAGAAAGTTGGAATATGGTTTCATGGTAGGATACCCTATAATTTGCCATAGCAGGGTTAGGATAATCATATTCCAACTTTCTGGCTTTTACCTTAAGCCTTGAGCTCGGACACCTGAGGCCTAAAGTCTCAATGCCTTTGAAGATAACATATTCAGAAGTCCTCATCAAACCCTGTGAATCAGGAATACGGTGGATAATATAAATCCTGCATTACCTTAAGGACCCT
This sequence comes from Symbiodinium sp. CCMP2592, assembly GCA_905221615.1. Classification (NCBI taxonomy): domain Eukaryota; class Dinophyceae; order Suessiales; family Symbiodiniaceae; genus Symbiodinium; species Symbiodinium sp. CCMP2592. The sequence continues at coordinate 48,207 of CAJNDT010006209.1, forward strand.
AAACGATGGGAATTATGGAATATTCCTTATTATGTGTAATGCAGGATTTATATCATCACTCGTGGTTCAAGATTATCTTGCTCAGGTGTTGACCTTGTCGTAGCCCGAGAACACACCCTTCAGTGAGCCTTACAGAAACCCAAGTCCAATTTGTTGGGGTTTTAGGTTCTACTGTTGATGATATAAATCCTGCATTACCCATAATAAGGAATATTCCATAATTCCCATAGTTAGGGTCCTTAAGGTAATGCAGGATTTATATCATCCACCGTAGGGCTTGCAGCGTTTCGGGTTCTTGAGAGACTTTTACGGTAGAGAGATTTGGGCCTCGAGCTCCCCTTTCTGCCAGAAAAACTAGGATGCCCAGTAGTACCCTTATTCCCTTTTTGTAGTCCTAGGTTCCTTATAAAGTTACCCAATACCAAAAAGAGAGGCCTTTTTATTCCTAGGTTACTGGGTATCCTAGAAAATGAATTGCAACCAAAGCCCCAAACCGCGTAGACAGCCCCAAAGCCTAAACTCGAAGCCTTAATCCATCTAATCTATGAGTTTAATGTCATGGCCTTTTTAGCGGTTGTGCTCGAAGGCAATAGAGGGGTCCGAAGAATAAGTGACAACATCCCCGACATTGATATAGTAACATCGACCTACCCTAAACCCTAAACCTGGGTTTAGTTTGGGGTCTCAGGGTTTGCAGAGGTTTAGGGCTTTTTGAGGGCTTTTGCGGGATTTGTAGTTTTAGGGTTTGTGGGTTTGGGATTCGGGGCCCGCCACTCAAAGTGGGACGTGAGGCCGTCGCCAATTCCGTGGAGGCGCATGACAAGATGCTTGGCTTGCCCTGTTTCTATCGAGGGATCCCACTTGACTTGGATGCAGACTTGAGGTAGGGCTTAGGGTTTAGGGCCCTAAACCCTAAACCCTAAACCCTGGGGTAAAGGCTATCTTACTTCACTTGATTCGTACTACAAGGTTCACAACAAAAGCGATCAGATCTGTACTTGCGCATCCATGCCTCGGATAGGTCGCGGGGGTTGTGACCGGGAAGAAGGAAGCACAATAACTCCTGTAGGGGGCCTAAGTAATAGCCAATACTGGTTTCGGGGTTCCTTATCATAAATGTAGTATATTGGGCCCCAAACCCTATTCACCTTTTTCAGGGCCGCCGTATTAGGCTTGTCATGTTTCGAAGTGTCACACCAGCAGTATCAGCTGTTGAGCCAATCCGCCAGTCAGGAACCTGCTGCATTCTGGGCCGATTAGAGCCTTCTAGAGCATATACTTGAAACCCTAAACCCTAGACCGTGGCATTATGTTCTAAAGTAAAAGCCAGAAAGTTGGAATATGATTCTCCTAAACCCTTTATGGTAAATTACAAGGTATACCCTGAAACCATATTCCAACTTTCTGGAGTTCCCTTTATTGTTGTATTTTGGATAAGAGCCTGCTGGATGCTGGGGTACCCAAGGCTGGGGTTCCTAGAAACTACTCGCGAAAAGGGGCGGGTGCATGCCGGGGGCATCTTGCAGTCTGTAAGCCGCATCTGCGAAACTCCAGGCCACAAATTCCGCAAACCCTGAACCCCACATCCCTTAAACCCTTCACCGCAACAACCCCCTAACCCTCCACCCCACCGCCCCCCCCAAAGCGATATACCACAAATCCGAGAAAGAGGATGATGGAGGCCGGATACAGAACCCTAAGCCCCAACACCCCGGACACCCCCCAAATCCCCGAAACCGTAAAGCCTAAATCCAAATTCTGAGGAGCCCTAAACCCTAAACCTCTAAGCCCCTAAGCCCCTAAAACCTTACACGTCTAGACCCCTAAAAGCCCTGAACCCCCCATAGATTCCTTATAGACCCCCTTTTAAAGGAACCCTTATGGATCCCTTTAAAGGAACCCTTATGGATCCCTTTAAAGGAACCCCCTCTGGATTCCTTTAAAGGAGGCACCCCTATAAATCCCGAGGATGGTGGAGGCCGGCTACATGCTCCCGTTCTTCGGGGCCATTGGCATCTTCGAGCTCTTCGCTCTGCTCTCTTGGCCGAAGTAGGCTTTGAGGTTAGGGGTTCCTTTAAAGGGGTCTATGAGGGTTCCTTTAAAGGGATCGATGAGAGGCCCTTTAAAGGGATCTATGAGGGTTCCTTTAAAGGGATCTAGGGGGTTAGGGTTCCTTTAAAGGAATCGATGAGGGGCCCTTTAGTTCCTTTAAAGGGATCTAGGAGCGGCCATTTCGTTCTCTTACAGGGATCGATGAGGGGCCCTTTAAAGGGATCTAGGGGGTTTAGGGTTTAAGGGAAATAGATTCGGTTTAGGGTTTTGCTGTTCGGCCGAAGAGATGTTGTCGGCATGTGTTTTCTGTTGGGATGGGGGTTGGATGCTCGTTGATCATCATCATCGTCACTGTCATGATCATCATCGCCATTTCCATCATCACCAGCATCATGAACATCACCATCACCATCACCATCATTTTCGTCATGACCTTCACCATTAGATTACCATACATCGTAACTCCAGTTCTGCCAGCGAAGGCTAGAACCTAGACCCTTCTTTCGGCCACACTGAAGCCAGCCACGCACCTTCCACTTCTCGAAAGCATGCCAGGGCCGACCTCAATGCTGAAATCGGCAGAAGCCCTTCAAACCCGTGCAGAAACTCGAAATCCTAGATAATGTATTTAATATATGATTTGTAATGTATGATATGTAATATTTCATACATAACTTGTAACATATACTAGGAGGTATACAGTATATACAAACTATATAACATATAGACCACTCACACCACACAACACTAAACTTAAAAAAACCTTAGCCTGGCACGCAGGACAAGTCGATGAACTGAAATGTGAAGGAATTTGCCGAGCCGCTAACTACTTCCGATGGGCTTGCTTCGGTTTCTCAAGCACCTCTCTGCGCGCTAGATCTAAATACTGGGCCATTTTTTTGGATCGTTTCTACTTTTGTGTGGTTGGGGTTTCCTAATTTTTCAAAATGACTCTCCAAAAGGGATCCTGTTTTTTTTGTAATTTTTCCTTCCCATCAGGAACCCAATAAACACCCAATGCAGCACAGCTCGATCTTAAGGCGCACGCCAAACCGTTGCTTGAGATGGAAGGGCCACAGGCTACTATAGGGTTTAGGGTTTAGGGTTTAGGGTATAGGGTTTAAAAAGTTTAGGGTTCAGCATTTCGTTCCTTCGGACGGTATTCAACTCCCGTGAGCAGGCCCTCGACACCCTTTTCAGCTTAGGTGGCTCTTCTTCCAGTCCTGGCCAATTGGTGATGGCATCAACAGGGAGGCGGGCCGCGGGTTGTTGGCCTCTTTTGAGGGACAGGGCATTGGAGAACTGCAAGGGGCCTTCAGAAAGTAAGGAAAGTATATAATCGGAAGATAGCTCTAATCTAACCAACAAAGCGCGCACGAAATAAGATCTTATCATGTTGAGCGTTTCTGGCAAATCTTCGAGATCGGGCTTACACCCATGGGAGAGTGTCGAATGGTTCATTTTAGGGTGTAGGAGATAGTACCAATGTTTTAGAGTTTAGGGCAGTCGCCTGGCTTGAAGGGCATGGGTAGCTTCGAGTAGAGCTATGGTATGTCCATGTATTTTAGTTGGAATAGAGAGGAGCCAGAGGTATGGGAGGTTCCAAAATTAGCGGACTCTAATATAGTACCCCAAAAAAAAGGATCCTTATTATAAGGACCCTAAAATAAGGTACCCCCAATTTTCGGAAACTCCCATATACATGATCCTTCAAATTGCTCTTTGCCAGTTGGGGGTTTGGGGTGAGGGCTGGAGTGCTCAGGGTCTTTCGGCTTAGGGTTTTGGTGTTCTGGATCGGATCTAGGGTTTAGCAGTGTAGCGTTTAAGGGTTTAGGTTTAGGGGTTTATGACTTATGGTTTAAGGGTTTCGGGTTTAGGGAAGAGAGCCCTGTTAACCCCAAGTTCCCTACAAGTGCTATGCAGCACTTTTGGGTTCAGGGGTTTCTGGTTTGGGCTTTAGGGTGTTATATGGGGTTTCAGGGTTTAGGGCCGTTTAGGGTTTATTGATTTCGGTTTAGGGTTTAGGGCCTAGGGGTTTAGAGTTTAGGGTTTGGGGGTTACGGGAGCCTTTACCCCGATCCTCCGTGGTTTGGACGCTTACTAGCCTTCGAAGCCCCAATATGGGAGTTTCCGAAAATTAGGGGTACCCTATTGTTTGGGGGTCCTTATAATAAGGATCCTGCTATTTAGGGTACTATACTAGGGTCCCCTATTTTCGGAGACTCCCATATTTGCCTTTGGAAGGCTGGAGACTACTGGCTGGGCAAGCAGTTCCTGCCCAAGGACCGACCCAGCATTCAGGATTCGGAGATCAAGTTCAGGGTAGGTTTTAGAAGACCCAGTGTAGGATGTCCTTTGATGCAGGCGTTACGTGTTCTTATGCATTGACCCTGGTGTTACAGCTGTTGTTGTATTTCTACACCCAGTCGCGATTGCCATTACCGGCTATCGGTATTGGCACAGTCAGCTAGTGTCGCTGTTCTCACGGCGATTTTGGTATTGCGATTTTTGTGTGGTCTGAATACGATCCTGAACACTAAACCCGAACCTAGATAGAATCTCAATCCCAAACCCAACCGGAGTTGAGCGGTTAAGGTTTTGGAAGATCAGGCACAAGCCTACAGTCACCTCCCAAAGCGTTTTGATTGATGTTGGGCTCCAGGTTGCACACGCCGAGAGCTTCACGGTATCAGGCGAATATAGGGGCCTTAATAATTGCCTATACTAGTCTTTGGGGTTCCTTATTATCATTATAGTAGAATGGGCCTAAAAACCATATTGAAGTTACTAACGCCAAATTTTCCTGCAGACCGCAACCCACACACCCCTCAGATTCTTGATTGCCCTCTGAGCTCTACGGCTTCTGGGTTCCCTACACCCTTGCAAACTCGAAACCCTAAGCCATCGACCCTAAAATCGAAACTTGAACCATAAGCCGTTATGTCATCTCAAGCTAAGCAAAAACACGCAAAACCCTAACACCGAAGCCCTAAACCCTTAACCGTTCCTCTTGAGGACCCTGCGAAGGAGAAGGACATGCGCCTCAAGGACAGGGTGCCTAGGTCCCGGGTCTCATACTGCGCCGGGCCGATAGTTCGACCCACTAGCTTCAACATGCTATAAGACATGGGCCTCCACCCTCTTCCCCATAGACTCCTAACGCAAGTGAGCCTTGGGGCCTCCCCCGGAACTAATAAGATATATATTTTTAAAACGGGGTAGTAGTTACTCCGCTGGCCTGCGTAGGGTAAAGTAGACTTTGAGGTACTCCGCTACTCCGCAAGAGCTTGTATGTCAGATGATGCACAAGTGGGTCGAAACTTTCGGCCCGGCGATGTAGGGGCTCTGGCCTTTGTCTAGAGCCCCTTTAATGGATCCGATCCGATAAGGGATCCTAAGAAGGGTTCCTTTAAGGATTCCTGCCATTCAATCTATGAGGGTTAGGGGTTTAGGCTTCCCGGTGAAGGGCTTACAGGGGCTGTATAACGGTTCCTACAGGGTTTCTTTGGGTTTCTATCAAGAGTCTTTCGAGGGTTTCTAGGTTTTCACACAGGCTAGGTTTTCACACAGGCTTCATCAGAGGTGCCCTTCTACACTCGGACTTGATAATATAGGGGCCTAAATATAGCCACCAATGCTGTGGTGGGAGTTCCGTATTATAACTATAGTATAACAGGCCCCAAAACCTTATTCTAATTACGAAGGCCCCTATAGTAGGGGCTCCACACCTTGGGCCGAGATTATTGAAGCTGGAGATTCAAGGACGCCTTAGGAGCAGTTTGGGGTTGACGGGTGCGGAGCCGAGGGTTTTGATCTATGCGCCTCGATACTCAGAGTAGGATTTCTCTCTCTTTCTCTCTCTCTCTCTCTCTCTCTCTCTCTCTCTCTCTCTATATATATTTTCTACTATATTCAAGTATTGGCTCTAGAGTTGTCATTACTACTTATCTCAAAACCACAAATTGGGAGTTTCCGAAAATTAGGGGTACCGTACTTTGGGATCCTCATAATAATAAGGATCCTACTCTTTAGGGTACTGTATTAGGGTCCCCCTATGTTCGGAAGCTCCCAAATGAGTCTTGCCCAGGGTTTCGACCTCACTCCATGGGTGGTTGTCTAAATTAGGGTCCCTTTTTGGGGTCCTTAATATAATACGGCACCTCATATTTAGGGTACCCAAGAAGGAGCCTTAATTCTGACAACCACCCCCATGAACCTGAGAGCCTCCTCGAAACAGGAGCTGGAGAATGGCCGTCTTGCCATGTTCGCTTTCAGCGGCATCGTGACCCAGGCCACCGATTTCCGGTTGTTCACTGCTTCTGATCCTTTCGGGCTTCAATTTCAGGGTGAGGGTGGGGGTTTCGGAATCAGAGGTTAGGGTTTAGGATTCGGAGTTGGGAGTTTCGGGCGGAGGTGTTCATGGGTTGCTTAGGAGACCCCTGTGTTGCCCCCGAAACTACGGATCCCCATCATGCAAGGCTCCGGGGCTCCGATGAATCCTAGATGACTTTTCAAAAAATTGAAAAGTTTCTGCACATCTTCATAAGGCCACCACTTGGCACTTCCAATTCGTTGATCCTGAAAGCCAAAAGCCTTCGCCCCCTCGCAAAAAGCCAGCGTACTTGCGCCAGGCCGTGATCACCGGCAAGACTTGGCCTTTCATGTGAGCCTTTTCAACGGCTCTTTAGAAGTGTGATTGCATGGGGTTGAGGATTTTCGGTTTTAGGGTTTAGGATGTTTAGTGTTTAGAACTTTTAGAGTTTAGGGCTTTTAGGGTTTTACAGTTTCGGCTTTAGGATTCCGGGCTCTAAAGTGGCCTGCTATTGATGACTCGTTGGGTCGTCAGAAGGAGCTCCGAAGTGAGAAGAGACTGGAGAGCTGCCGTGCCACAGGGGCGATGCCCGGTCCAGATTCTAGTATTATAGCTTTCATGACTATAGGTATGGGTATATATATATATATATATCATCTGTATTTGTATGTATGTATATGTGGATATGTATATGCATTGCATTTCGGAAACAAGCCAAGTGTTCTTTCGGAATTATGGGTGATGGGTGTTGGCTTCGGCTTGAACTTTGAATGTCAAGTGCGGCACGGACAAGGGTTTTGGGATAAGGCAGCGTAGCGCAAGGGCAGCAGCAGGTGCAAAACATGCCTGCGGTGCGCCACAAAAGAAAAGGGAACGACAGCTTCGGTATGCAGTTTGAAGCATGATGATGCTGGTTGATCATCGTTGCATTTTTTTTTGTCACTGTTCGTCTTGTTATGGCCTGTAACTAGTATGGGGTAGCCCTCAGCTTTTCTATACCGGACTCCTGGCCTCTTCGACCTTCTTTGTGGCTGCAATGCATCTCAAGATTGGTCTATGAGGCTCTAAACACCAAGCCATAAACCCTAAACCCTAAACCCTAAACCCTAAACCCTAAACACCAAGCCATAAACCCTAAGCGTTGAATCTCAAGGCCTGGCTGAAGCGCCAGTAGCTTAGATCTTTTCTGTCAGATCTTCAGGGGTGTAAGGCCTGTGAGCTTAGTACCCGAAACGCTGAGGGCTCATGTCTGCAGTCTGGGGTGATGGTATCAGTAGATCAGTAGTCATAAGAATACATACTACTAGTCATGTAGTAAAATTCGAAATCATGCTTTCGGAGTTGGCATTGAGTTTTCCAAGCTTCCTTGTGTTTCTTTCGTTAGTGACCCGCACCTGCTGTTGCAAGGTTTGCCTTGAACCATGCATTCTTGCTGTGCTGCATCTCGAGCTCAGGATGTTGAGAGGACGTTGCAAGCATACAATAGAGGCCTTGGCAACTTCCTATACTATTGTGGGGGTTCCTTATTATGATTATGGTATATTATACCATGCTAGCCCTGTGGCCCCGATTTTCAGGGTTCATTCCCGAGTTTAGCTTACAAGGAACTCGGAGTTGCGGCTGTGTGCCTGCCTGACGGAGCCCTCCGTCGGAGCCTTTGCCCCCAAAATGGAGGGAACACTGGCACTGCGCTCGCCCAATGCCGAGCGCCCAGTGATATCCAGCTCCAAGGGATCCAAGTAGGGCTCTGCATGAGCCCCTTTACATAATACAGGAGTCGTGATGAGTTGGACAGGGTTTTGGAGTAATGTTGCATCGTCATGTAGGGACCATAGTGGGAGGGGGATGCAACTTCTGCCAAGTATTCCTGAGACCCAGGCCGGAAAGCCTGAAATCCCCCCTGTTTTTGTTTGCAAACTGTTCAGGACTTGAGCCGTCATGCAGCAAACCTACCATAGGCTTTTCGGATATTGGGGCTCAGTTTAGCCCAATGCTCTAAGCCCGAAGATGTTGGAGAAGCTCGCCTTGCGGTTACGGGTGGCTATTCTGACCGGCTTCTCTTCAAGCTGCTTTGAGACGAAGTCTCCTTTTTTAGGCGGCACCCTGAACCTACTGTTGATGGACAAAATCCTGCGTGGTCCTAAGGACTCTAAACTATGGGAATTATGGCATATTCCTTATAATGGGTAATGCAGGATTTTGTCCATCAGCAGCAGTAATGCAATGAAGGGTGCAGAGTTTGGGTTCCTGGTTTCTGGCTGTAGGGCTTCGTTCAGATTCAGGCTGTTGCTGTTTAGAACCCTAAACTCTAAACCATATGGGAGTTTCCGAAAATAGGGGACCCTTAATATAGTAACCTAAATAGTAGGATCCCTATTATAAGGGCCCCAAAATAAGGTTCCCCTAATCTTCGGAAACTCCCGTATGAGCGGTGAATGCAAAGCTGCAACGCTTGCTGCTTGTAAATGCCAATCAAAAGCTTCAAAGCACTTGACAAAGGCAAGCAAGCCTTTATCACACCCTACCATAAACAAGTTCTACGGCCCAAAACCCTAAACCCCAAAGACCTTTAAAGCCCAATAAATTCTTGAAGTGGTAAGTCGGTAAACAAAAGGCTACAGTACCCTTAACCACCATAACTTGCATAACCTATTGTTTCGTGGGCTCGCAGTATGCATCGCAACATAGAACATATGGGGATGGCAGATTCAGGTAGAGCCTACACTCAGAAGTTGTTTCTGCTTCGCAGAATCTTCTTGTCAGCCTGTGCCCGCCCCAAACCCGAAACCCCCAAACCCCAAACCCTAGACCCTAAACCCTAAAACCTAAACCCTCAAAAAGCCCTCACCCTGCACCCTCAGCACTAAGCCCTGAAGCCAAAGCACGAAGCAACCCAGGGCTTCGGTACTTGAAGGATCATGGGACTTAGTAACTAAGGTTATTATTAGGGAAACTATACTTATAACTACTTATAGCCCCAATTAAGGTACTTATAACCATACTTACTAAGTCCCATGATCCTCCAAGTATTCCATCCCACACCTCAAACCCCAACCCTTGCCCCTCAACTCCAAAGCCGATCGGCTTAAAGCCAAACATCAAACATCCGGCAAAATATCCTCGAAATCCTAGCAAAAAAAGACCCCAAACCTTACCAGTCAACCTCCCGCCATGCAATCCTCCGCTCCTGAGACCGTGCTTGAGGGTTTTTGTAGGTTTGGCCGGTTGCTTAGGCGTTTAGGGTGTTGGCTAAAGAAGGGTCTGCATCAGAGCTCAGAGTTTTGCGGGTTTAGGGGTTCAGGGTTTGGGGTTTAGATCGGAGGCCTCAAAAGGTGGGATGAAGGTAGGTAGGATTAAGGATCCCTTATATAAGAAACTCTTATTTGGGAATATCCCACCTACCTTCATCCCACCTTATGAGGCCTCCGATTAGAGGATTTCAAGCAATCTCCCGGCCAGATCTACAGACGGCTTCCTGCACTCTGTGGTGCATCCTTCCTGCTCGGCACCGCCGGCAGTTTTGCTTGCAGGGACCCAGGGTTCAGGAATGTTAGGTAGCTCATAGTAGTTTCTTTGCAATTAGGGTTTAGGGTTTAGGGTTTAGGGTGCAGGGGTACCATAATTCCCATAGTTTAGAGTCCTTAGGGCCATGCAGGATTTTGTCCATCAGCAGTAGCTCATAGTAGTTTCTTTGCAATTGGGGTTTTAAGGGCTTCAGGCTCCAGGGTGTTAGGTTTAGGGTTCAAGGGTTTTTTGTGTGCAAGGGTTTAGTTAAGCAGTTTTAGGGTTTCAGAGTGTAACGTATTCTTTCACGATTTATGATGTAAGGGACATCGGGTCGAGGGCTTTAAGCTTCCAGCCAACTTGCTTAAACGGGTTATTACAAGTTGTAAGTACCTTCGCTAGGGTTGTAAGTAGATATGGTCAAAGCTACCTTCCTTGTAATATAGCACTACCAACTAAGTTCCATAAGCATCATAGTCCTTCAACTAGTCTTCAGCCGTTGAGGTCACTCTTGCAGCTCGAATCCTTAAATTCCGACAAAGCCGGAAACCTTCGAACCTGAATCTCAAGCCTCCATCCTGAAATCCTGAACCGTAACACATGTAGTCCCCATATCCGAAACCCTGCACCCCTAAACCCTAAACCCTAAACCCTAACACCCCTAAAACCCCCAAAGCCTTCAGACCCTAGATCATAAAGCACTTCATGGGCCAGGGGGCAGCTTGGAGTATGTCATGTGCAAGACTGGCTTCTACAATGTGGGGAGCCCGGGCTGTGTGTTGTGTATGATACTGCTGATGGACAAAATCCTGCATTACCCATTATAAGGAATATAACATAGTTCCCATAGCATGTAAGCAGTCAGAGACCTGTCAATACCTTCAGCCATGGTCAAACCCAAAGCATAGGCATCTTACTTGCCCTTCCCCACCCGTCGCAGGTGAACCTTGTGAAGGAGGGCCAGAAGACGGCCAGCTCGAAGGCACGCCCCCTAATTTTATCTTAAGATCTCAGGTTCTAGTCAAGACGGATGAGGGATTACTTACGTTTGACAATTTGGTTAGCAGGGAATGGAGGAATGGGGTACAAGTATAACTACTATTACTACCATTCTTCCATTCCCTACTAACCGAAGGTAAGATTAGGGGTGTCGGTTCCAGGCGGACTGTTGAGGCTCCGTTGTGAAACTTAGTTTTTTTTTTTGAGGGGGGGGGGCGCTTAGCGTTTACTGGTGCATGGATAGCCCAAGGACCCTAACTGACCGCTATAGAACCAAAAAGTCTGAAGCCGAAACTCTAGATTACAAGCCCTTGCTTTGAACTCCTTGATGGATTTCAGCCGCTGGCTGATGGCTTTAGCATGCCCTAAAGCCTATTGCCCAGAGTGCACGCCCCAGCTTCAAAACCCACACTCCAAACCCCTAATCCCTGAACCCTAAGCCCTAAGCCCTAATTAAACCGCAGACCTTAAACCCCAAAGAGCCAAATCCCAAAATCTAGAGACCTATAAAGACTCATTTTAAAAGCTTGAAGAGCTCTTTAGAACGGCAGTTAGGACAAGCTTAATCCTAAACCTTGAAAGGCCCGTTGAAAAGCCGCTTGAAGTCATAAACCCTACATGGGAGTTAGGATTAGGGGGATGCTTGGGGACACAGACCCTCTCAATAAGGCCCGTTTTAAGAGAGCCAGAAGTAGGGTTCAGAAGGGGTACCCATTAAGGGGTCCCCCTAAAATTTCCCCTAATGATACTACCCACTACAGTTCCCACGGTTGAAGCCCGGGCTGGTGCAAGGAACAGCAGGGTTCCACATTCCACGATCGAAGCCCCAAGGAGGGTGTCGCTTTTAGGATTGAGGGGTTTAAGGGTTTAGGGGTTTAGGGGTTTAGGGTCTAGGGTTTAGGATGATTTGGGTTTCGGGTTTAAAACTGAGATGTGGCTCTGCTGCGGCCTTGTAGGGGCGTTTTGGGGTCATCCTGGCATCTTATCGGGGTATTGTAGGGATTGACAGGGCCCAGACGGGGTTTTCATGTGGTTTCTTATGTAAACAGAACCAATGAAGGCCTGCATAATTTTCGTTTTGTTCCCTTATCCCAGTCCCTTTACTGCAATGTAGCTCGAAACCAACCCAACATTAGTTATGACGGTCGTATTTTGCCGTATATTGCCGACTCTTAGGGCATGGGGTTTGTGGTAGCCATAAAGCCTAAAGCCATGAAACTTCGAACACCCCTAAACCCGTAAATCCTAAACCCTAAACCCCAAACCCTACAAACCCTAAACCCTAAACCCTAAACCCTAAACTCTAAACCCCAAAACCAAACTTTGGAAGCAGCGGAGGCTGAGAGCAGCCGATAAACAATACAAAAAGCACAAAGAAGACCTATAGAAACCATAATCAGTCCCAATAGAAAACGTAGTTCTAGTCATTAATACAAAGCCGTCGTAGTATAGTAGGCAGCCTTTAACTTTTTTGGATAGTATAGTACCTATGTAATCCCTTTTGACAAAAAAGGCGAACCTTTAGTTCCCCATGCTACCCGACAAGTAGGACCAAAGCTGAAACCCTAAGCCCTAAACCCTGAACCGTAAACCCTAAACATAGAACTCCAGTAAACGCCTTCCCAGACCCCCGGGAGGATCCAAAAAGTCGATCCCTTAATGGGGGATTCCTATAAAGTACCCTGAGAAGTAGAGGGCCCCAAGTTAGGGGATCTACTTTCTAGACCCTAGACCCTAAACCCCTAAACCCCTAAACCCTAAACTCTAAAAAACCCTTAGACCCCTTTAACACGGTTCGGCTGCAGTTCGCATCATCCATGATGCGACGCACAAGGTCGAGGTCAACCATCGCATTCGTGTCCGAGATCAAGTGTGCTTTCCGCGTATTGACGATCTGGAAGGTGTTCTTCGGCAGCTTCGTCAGGAGTGTGTGAAGGTGCCAAGGTTGCGGTTTGCGTTGAAGTACGATGTCTCCCGGGCGCACAAACTCATTCCTATCAGGGAAGATGACTGGCGTTTCCACACACCGTGGGTGCCTTCGGCTTTGCGTCGGCGGCATTTCATTGGCAACGGGTCGCTGCAGCTTTGACTCGCGCGACGCGCTACTTGGCCGAGTTTGCGAAGGCATTGGCCAAGACTTCTGGCGCCGTGCTTTGTTCTGGCTCTACGTTTTGGAGCTGTTCGAAGTGCCACTGTCTTGGAAAAAGGTGGCAGGTGGCACTTCGCTATGCTGGATCGGCTACCAACTGGACGTGCTCAAGTTCGAGAAGGGCATCGGGCCGAGCAAGGTGCAGTGGCTGGGACGATGGATTGGCGAGCGTTTGAACGAGGGCCAGGTTCAGGGCAGTCAGTTCCTCATGTACGTCCTTTCCTTGGATTCCGGTTTGGTCAAGTTGCCTTTGAGTATCAGTCTTGTCCTGGAGTTCATCCGGCACGAGGTAGAGAAGGCTCCGATGTCGCCGCCCAAGCCGCTGACCATGCACGTGGGCGAGGTGTTCCGGGTGGACGCGAAAGCCCAGGGCGACCTGATTGTAGTCGGTGGCTGGGAGAGTCTAGGCGGCACCGGTCCCCGGCATGCTCGCTGGTTTTCGACTAGGCTGGATCGCCGAACCGCTCCTTGGGCATTTGTGAAGGGCGAGCCTTTCCGAACCATCGCCTCCTTGGAGCTGGTGGGCACGCTCCTGGCTGTCTGTGCCTTTGGCAAAGAGGCAGTCTGGCAGGGCAAGGTCGCTTCTGCAGTGCTGGGTGGCTTTACTGACAACCGGGGAAACTCCTTCGTCGTTGACAAGATGATGACGACATCTTTTCCGCTGTGCCTGGTTCTCATGGAGTTGTCCGTGCAGCTTTGCGACATGGGGGCGGCGTTGCACCTCGGCTGCCTCGGCTGGGTGCCTCGCGAGCAGAACGTGGAGGCAGACGCCCTAACCAACGAGGACTTCTCTGCGTTCCACCCCGCCAAGCGCCTCCATGTGGTGCCTGAGGATCTCGGCTTCAAGGTTTTGCCGCCTCTCCTGTCCGCTGCCATGGAGTTGGATGCCGAGATCCGTGTGACGAAGGCAGCCAAGCGCAAAGGCGAGCTCAGGTGGAGCGAACCTTGGTAGGGGGCCTGTCAGGCGAGCCAAGCTCTCGCAGCGCGTGCTGACTGTTGCGCGTGCTTGCGTGTGTGCGTATGTGTGGTGTTTGCATGTGCTTGGGCCAGTGCATGCCAGGGCAGCATGGTCTCCTTCGGAAGGGATGTGCTTCTTTGACCATGCTGCGTGCGCGTCTAAGTCTAGGTCTTGGCTAGGCTTGTCGCGTGAGGTTGAGATGTGCTTGCATGGCAAGGTGGCCTGCTGGCGTTTCAAGGCAGGCAGGCTGCTTTCTTCGCAGGAGGCGAAGGACGTCTGTGAGAGAGTCGTGCTGGCAGGGGGTGCTGGTGCTAGGTGAAAGGCATGCCCGCATCATGCAAGATCAGGGGTGACGTGCAAGCAAGGAAAGAGGAGGTGTTCGTCTAGCATGGACCTGCCTTCGGGTGGGAAGTTTGATGAGGTTCCATGCTAGACTCTCGGAACGAGAGTCTTAGGATTTCGATTGCGCTGGGTATAGGGCCTCTCTACGACGCCCGGGCGGAGCGCTCCCCAAGTCCGTGAGTCCCCAGAGGCTCCAACATCCCTTACACAGACCTCCGGGAGGATCCTTTAAAGGGATCTAAGGGTTTAGAGTTGAGGGTTTAGGGGTTTAGGGTTTAGGTTCTAGAAAGTAGATTTGGTGCTCTATATTACTAAGGGTACTTTATAGGAACCCCCATTAAGGGATGTACTTTTTGGATCCTCCCGGGGGTCTGGGTAACTAAGGAACATACCTTAAGTTATAGTAGGATCCCTAATATGATTTAAGGAATATATTCCGTACTTCCCTTACAGAACCCTTTATGGATCCCTTAACGGAACCCTTGAAAGGAACTTCAACATCGTTAATGAAAGGATTGGAGTCTCTGGGTCGTCAGGCGGAGGATGACGAGTTCTGGATGCGGGTAGAAGCCCGCCGCGAGGTGCCTGCGCTTGGTATTGGGGCTTAGGGTTTAGGGCTCCGGGTTTAGGGTTGGGGATTTGGGGTTCAGGGCTCAGGGTTTGGGGTTTAGGGTTGAGGGAGGGCTTAGGGAGTAGGGCTTTGAGAGTTGAGAGTTTCGGGTTGAGGTGTTTTTTTGGACTGTGAGCGATGTCCTGGGTGTTTTGCGGGTTTAGGCTTGGCGGCTTGAGGCTTGCGGCTCATGAGCTTCAGGTTCCGGGTGTGGGTTCAGAGTTTGAAGTTTCAGAAATTGTGGCAGGATCATGCTTCATCTTCCACGGAAGCCCTAAATCTAAAACCCTGAGCTGAACCTTAAACCCTGAATTCTACACCCTGAAACCCCAGGGCTTTCAGATTTGACGCAAACTCTACTTCGTTATTCAAGGTCCTTAGGTTTAGGATAGGGTTTGGCGATTAGGGTTTCGGGCTAATGGGTTAGGGCTTACTTTTGTGACGTAGAGCCGGACTGTAAGTGGGCCAGAATCCTGGCCTGAACCTCCAGGTGTGCATGCTTTTGCTTGAGTCCGCTGGCGGTTTCCTAACTTCAATGAGGGCTACCACCAATCCGGTGTCCAAAAATAAAGGACCCTCGTCTTCAAGTTTTCTGGAGCCCCCTGGGTCCTTGAACAGATTCACGTGAGAACTTCCGCATGTCCCTATACATCACGCTAATGGGACTCCAAAACCCCGTGGTGCAGTGTGTAGGGTAGGATTCTGTTTGCAAACTCGAATTTTTCGTCCTTTTCTGTCTTCCGAAGGCGAGAGATCGACAGCATCAGGGCAGAACCCCGAACTCTGAACCCGACACTCCCTACACCCACAGGGTTTAGGGTTTAGGTGTTTAGGGTTCAGATGAGGGCTCCTTGTATGGATCCTACTATGTTGGGGTCATAGGCCTTCTTAACCAGGTTCCTACATCAGACCCCCAAAATTACACTCGTTTCGCCCTTTGTGGACCATAATAGTAAACCCTGAACCGAAAAACAGCCCTCAACTCCCAACCTTCGCGATCTGCCACCCCCGCCCCGCCCTTAAAGCAGAACAAACTGTTGATGATATAAATCCTGCATCACCCATAGTAAGAAATATACCATTATTCCCATAGTTTAGGGTCCTTAAGGTAATGCAGGATTTGTATCATCAACCGTAGGTTCCTTTTCGGCTTTCGGGTTGCCAATTGCGGGAGTTGGGGAGATCTGGGGGCTTCGGTGTCCGAGGGATCGTGGCTTCGGCAAGGAGCTCGGGGATCGACTCCTTGAGTCGTACCTTGATCCTGAGGGACCTACCTTTTTAGGGTTTCCTGATTCCTGGACCCTAAGGAACCTACCTTTTTAGGGTTCCCTAATATGATTTCTTTATATAAGTCCTTAAAAAGGTAGGTTACGTGGGCTTAAGATTATGGTTTCCTTATATGAGTCCTGAAAAAGGTCGGGTATTTGGGGGGTTAAGGTAAGCAAAAGACGAGGCGCGGGCGCGAATGGTCACCATCCGAAGCGACGAGGAGTGAGGGTGCGCAGAGAGGGTCGATTGACCACAAAGCCTAAACCTGCAACCATAAGCCCCAAGAGCGAAACCCTAGGCCCGATAACCCAACCATAAGCCCCAAGAGGGAAACCCTAGGCCCTAAACCCCAACCATACGCCCCAAGAACGAAACCCCAAGCCCTAAACCCCAACCAGCACCCCCAAGAACGAAACCCTAAGCCCTAAACCCCAACCATACGCCCCAAGAACGAAACCCCAAGCCCTAAACCCCAACCATAAGCCCCAAGAACGAAACCCCAAGCCCTAAACCCTAAACGCCCAACCCTAAACCCTACAAAGCCCCAAAGGCTTGAAATCTACCACCCTACGTGCCGCAAACCCGAAGCCTGAAGCTTGAACCTCCAAACCTAAGGTTTAGGGTTTAGTTTAGAGTTAAGGGTTGAAGGCTTTGGGGTTCTACCTGTAGCCTCCATTGTAGTTCCTTTTTGGGGTTACCTTACAGGATCTTGGCAATTTTTTGGGGCTTTTTAGGGGTTTAGGGTTTAGGGTAACCATGAATAACTTACCTTTTTAGGAACCTTATATAAGGAAATCATAATAAGGAACCCCCAAAGAGGTAGCTTATTCAGGGTTAAGGTTGGGTGTATAGTGAACCACAGAAAGTTGGAACATAGATTTTGGATGGTTCATGCTGGGATTCCCTATACTTTACTTTAAGCGTGTGAGGCTCATGATGTTCCAACTTTCTGGTTTCTATTGTGGGTCTGGGGAAACTCGAAGCCTTGTAGACCCCTTTTCAATGAGACACAGGAGTTTCAGAAGACCCGAAACCCTAACCCTAATCTAGGGCACAAGCCCTCAGGTAGAAAGAAGCCCCGAAGACGAGTATGAAGACTCCCGCCGACCAAGACAAAAAGGATACATCAAGTGAGAAGACCTCGTCGCAAGCCCTTCAACCACCCTAAACCCTAAACCCTCAACCCTACATCCTAAACCCTAAACCGTGCAAAAGAGCCCTCAACACACTTTGGCTCTCAGCCAAGGCCACCTACTTTTAAGCAGATCCCCCACTACCATGGCGCGGTCGTTCTGCGCCCACCGAGTCTCGAGCGCTCGGTTCGACAAAAGGCAGAACTACGGTGGATGATGTAAATCTTGCATTACCTTAAGGATCCTAGACGATGGGAATTATGGTATATTCCTTATTATGGGTAATGCAGGATTTATATCATCGACCGTATGATATTTGGCATATTTCGGGCGTTTAGGATTGTAGAGTTCAGGGGGGTTTAGTTTTTTTTTCCCAGGGTTGGGGTGTTTAAGCTGTTTAGGGGGTAGGCCTGAGGCTGGAGGGTTTTGGTTAACCGAGCTTGAAAGCCGACGTTAACCCCCACAGAACCTTCCGTTTTTACCGTTTATAGGGTCCAGGTAAGACTGTACAACCTACAGTCCACGACTTCAAAGCGCAAGCCCGCGAATCGCAAGCACAAAACCCGAACCCAAGCCCTAGTCACGCCGACACCTGTGTGTTACAGGGGCCTGGTTAGGGGTTTCACCGGTCTGGGGTTTAGGGTTTGGGGTGTAGGGTTTAGGGAATATTCTTCTCCGGGTTTCTTGCTTAACTTAGCATGTTTCAAGAAATACCAGAGCGAAAACCCTAGTCGCTCCCTACTTGGAGGTTCATGGGTAGTTATAAGTAGGGTTATAAGTAGGGTAACTATACTTATAACCCATATTAGGGGACTTATAGCCTTACTTGTTTCTACCCTAAACCCCCGAACCCTAGTCCGCTGTATTTGTTTTTGCGGATTGCTGTGGAAGGGCCACCGGCTGTCCGATTCCAAACACGCTTGGGGTTTTGGGTTTTCGGGTGTAGGAGCAGGGTTTAGGGTTTAGGAGCAGGTTCTGGGATTTCGGGTTTTCGGATTTCAAGCTTTCGTGTGTACGGGGGTTCAGGGCCTTTGTGGGGCGGAACTGTTTTGTCATAGGAGGGCCAAAAGGGGTTTTAGCCTATGACGGTTTAGGAGGGATTCGGGTTCCCATAATGGGGTTCATATTAAGGAATCCCTACCCCAAGAATCTTAAACTCCCCTTTTGGCCTCCCATCATTTACAGTAAACCCCATAAAGTTGGAAGCAGGGTTAAGGCCAAATAGTGCTGGGATTCCCTATACATTACTCTTAAGGATTGAGGCTATTGGGTTTCCAACTTTTGGGCTTCTACTGTGGGGCTGGGTTGAGAATTTGGTTCTGAGCTCCCTACGTAGCTTGAAGGGTTTTTGTGTGACGCGACTGCCGCCATGAGTGGCCTGCTGGGAAGCAGACCTTAAACGCTGAACCCTAATCCCTAAACACCAAACCCTCAACCTTTAATCCTAAACCCAAGTCCCAAACACCAAACCCGAGATAGTAAACCCAAACCCTAAACCTTAAACCCGAAGGTTTAAACCCTAAACCCTAAATCCTAAACCTTGACCCACGAAACCAACATGACACCCTCAAGCTAAATGGGGGTTTCCGAAAATGAGGGACGCCAAGAAAGTCCCCTCCCTAACTAGTAGGATCCTTATTATAAGGACTCAAAATAGGGTACTCCTCATCTTCGGAAGCTCCAAACCCTAAACCCTTTATAGAACTCTTATAGATCCCTTCAAGGAACCCTTAAAGGATCCCTTTTAAATCTTCCTTTGACCTCTGGGCCATGGCTGGGGGAGAGTGGTCCCGGCGACTCCTTCAACTGCTCTTGCTCGCTTGGGCAGGCACTTGGAGGATCATGGGACTTAGTAAGTATGGTTATAAGTACCTTAATTGGGGTTCTAAGTACTTGTTAGTATAGTTACCCCAATAGTAACCTTAGTTACTAAGTCCCATGATCCTTTAAGCAGCGTCACTTTACGGAGGAGGTTTTTTGGTTTAGGGTTTATGGGCTTAGGGTTTGGGGTTTACTGTTTCGGCTTTGGAGTTTAGGGTTTACGGCTTCGGGCTTCGGCTTAAGGGTTGACGGTTTCGGGTTCGGAGTTTCGGGGCTTTTAATTTAGAGTTTTGGGGTTAGGCAGGGGTACCGCGCTCACGGGTTTAGTGTTTCAGGGTATAGGGTTTATGAGTTTGGGGTGTCTGGCTAGCGGTTCGCCAATATACCATATGTATACAGACCCGAAGCTCGAGTCGAAGGTTGTTTCGTTGAAAGCTTAACACATAGAAGCTTCGAAGACTAGTTGGTGTGCATTAAACTTAGTAAACATTCTCAACAGCAGCTGATACTACCAGTACTGATTCATAGGTTGTGATAGTTCGTAACAGCCAAAAACAACTATTAGTAGCAATTCATTTCCTAATGCAAGTCAAAAATGTTCATGACCTGTCAGCACGGATTACCACGATCATACCGGTAAGAGCAAAAGCAGATGACAAAAAGACGACGACTACTACTCGTGCTGTTTCACTGCTCTACGACAGCAACACTTGCTCCTACTGCTGCTCTGCTGCTGGTGGTTGTTGTTGTGGTGGTGGTGGTGGTGCTGCTGCATCAACAACAACAGCAACTGCTGCCGCCACGGCTGCTGCACATGCTACTAATACTTATGCTAACAATGCGATTGCACCAGAAAGTATTAATGATGACAACAATACTGACAAACAGCAGCAATGCTAATAATAGTAGCAGTAGTAATACGATCAGCAAGGACAGTAATGCATATCAGCAATGACTAAGCAAGCGCCAACGTTAGTGGAATTGTCAACCGCAATAACAACAGCGCTAGTTCAATAGTACTACAGTGTAAAACCGCGAAGGCGACAATAATAATGACTCACACCCAACATTTTGTACAGACATGATGTGTATATATATATATATAGATATATACACATACAAAGGGGCTTAGGGTTTGCTCAATTTTTGTGTTGGTTCGGTGTGCCACTGGGATGAAATTCATACTTAGGGTGTAGCATTTGGAGGTTAGCATCTAGGCTATCGAAAATGGCTTGCATGGTTACGACGCGAATAAGAAGCATTCTCGCAAAAGCCCCAAGCCCTTTTCCCTAAACCCTGCACCCGAAAAAGCTCTAAACCCTAAACACTTTCTCGCATGCAAGTCCCGGAGGTCTGTGTCTATTGTGGTGCACGTACTTCTACGTGAACTTGCCTGTGATCTCGATTGAGGATGCTGACGCTTTGACGGCTCGGCATACCCTTTGCCTGCGCAGGCTTACTAAGCCCAGGGACCAAAGCCTAAAGTTACATGGGTGTTTCCGAAAATAGGGGACCCTAAATAGTAGGATCCTTCTTGTAAGGACCCCAAAATAAGGTACCCCCCCAATTTTCGGAAACTCTCACTTTGCGAGTTGTGAAGGAAGCAGGGCAGATTAGCCCTGAGCTTGAACTTCTAAAACTGCCGGGACCTTTCAGTGGAACCCAAAAGTAACTGATAATGACTGGGCCGGTTAAGGGAACCCTGAAAGAACCCTTTTCGGAACCCAAAAAGTAACCGTATAAACCCTAAACCCTAAACCCCTAAACCCTAAACCCTAAACCCTAACTCAAAGGAAGTCTGTAGCAATCCTTCAGGGCCTTGAGGGAGAAGGCTGGTTGCCTTGGGTTTAGGGTTTAGGGTTTAGGGTTTAGGCTTTAGGGTTTAGGGTTTAGGGTTTAGGGTTTAGGGTCCAGTTGTCGTCCGATTATGCCAGGAGTAGTGGCTACACCCCTCAGCCCCGCAGCCCTGAACATTCTTGCCTAAACCCTATACGGGAGTTTTCCGAAAATAGGGGACCCTAATATAGTACCCTAGATAGTAGGATCCTTATCATAAGGAGCCCAAAATAAGGTACCCCTAATTTTCGGAAACCTCCCATACCGACCTGTTTTCCCCAAACCCTAAACCCTGAAAGCAGAAGCCCCGCTCAGGAAGTGTGTCCGAGCGGATCTGAGCTGGGAGGTGTCGAGACATGCCAGAACCCCAGTCCGCCCACAGTTTTGGGATTTAGGTTTTAGGGGTGTATGGTTTAGGGGTTTAGGATGTTGGGGTTTGAGGTTGCTACTGCTTCTACGACGGCAGTAGCAACTACTCCTACTGTTACCGCTATGACTGCCAGGACCGCTAGGACTGCTGCGACTGCCACGACTACGACTGCTACGAGTACGACTGCCACGACTGCTTCTACTGCCACTGCTGCTGCTACTTGCACTGTTACCACCAGCACCCGTCAAATGAGGTTTGAGGATTGGGGTCTTGGGTTTACATCTAGGGCCTGGGCGTGATCTATGTTTTCGGATGTAGGATTCGCTATCTAGCAAGAGCGATCGTGCGCGCAATCAGTGGTGTCAGTACTGAGCACACAGCACCATACACAGGCTCAACACCAGGCAGATAAAGAAGTCTTGAGTTGGTGTCCACGTGCCCAAACCAAGGCGAACCCAGAATTCCCCACAAACCCTGAGCACAAATGTCCGCAGTATTCTAGTCCCAAAGCATGGACCCAAAAATTTTGAATTCAAAGCACTGATCACAAAGCCCCCGACGATCCTCGTGCCCGGAAGGCAATGCGACACGCCGGGAGGGGCCGTGCTTCGGAGGAACCTTGGAAGTCCCGTGCAGATGTGCAGAGGGCTACCAGCCTTACATCCACAGGCGCTCCGATGTGTCGAGAAAGTCAGAGTTCCTGCTGAAAGGATAGGGGGACATGAAGCGGAAGTGGGGCAGACGTGGGAGTTCCAGGTAGGATGACTCCAATCAGGGTACTCATCGTTGCATACCAAGAGTTTAGCGGTTTAGAGCTTGATGGTTCAGGTGGAAATAGGTGGCGAGGATCCTGCCTTATCATCTGGAACTCTTGTCGCATCCTCAGCCTTTCTCTAAACCCTAAACCTCAAACCGTACTATTTTTGTGGTTCTTTACAGTCTGAACATGCTCTGCCCTTGTCAGCTCTTATCGTAGATAGAACGCAGAACCCGAGCCTCAAGATACGCGAGGCACACTTGGAGGTTGAGGGGTAGTCATAAGTAGCGTTATATGTTCCCTAATGTGGGTTATAAGTATAGTTGCGCTACTTATAACCCTCTTCTAACTACCCATGAACCTCCAAACAGCCCATCACAAATCCTCAGACGCACGCTCCGAAACCCGGAACCAAAGCTCCAAAAATCTCCAGGAACCTGATTAAGAAACCTTGGGCCTTCATAATGGCTCCTCATATGAAACCTTCTATTTTGGGGCTATAGGCCCAGGAATTCTTAATCAGGTTCCTACATTAGTCGATCAATCTTCTTCGGGTGCTTTGATTTAGGCAGACTGTCTCAAGGGGTAACAGAGCACCCAACAATCAGACACAGCTCCTGTATTTGGCCCACTGACAGCAGCCGCCTATGGGTTTGTCCATGGTTTTCCTTAAGCCCTAAACCCTCAAGCATACTTTTCCTAAGCAGGAGGTCGCAACCGAACAGGGAACCTCAAGCCCACAAACATAGGCTCGAAACCCGAGTCCTAAACCAATCTAGGCTTCTAGTACCTCTACAAAACCCTCATAACGCCAGAGTTGAGGTTTTAGAGTTTAAGCATCCCAAAAACCCAGCATCATACCTCATGGCTAGGTCAAGACCCCAACCCCAAAAAGCCAAAACCCCCAAGCCCACCAAGCCCTAGACCCTATACGCCCGAAATCACGAAAATTTATAATTCAGATATCTCAAAGGGTACAAACAGCGGTGGCATCGGTCGATACACCCCAAACCCTAAACCCTAAGCCCTAAACCCTCAACCTCAAGCCAGTCCTAAACCCCTAAACCCGAGACCCCTACACCCCTATAGATCCCTTGTAGATCCCTTAAAGGAGCCGTTAAGGATTCCTTACAGCCCCCTTAAGCTGCCCTAAACCCGAAGCCCCAAAAGTGTCTCTCCAGCCCGTGGCCCGAAATCTTTGCATCGGAGTCACCGAAAAAAACACCGGGCTTTTACTTGAAGGGATCCCTGTACTGTAGGGGTTCCTTAAAGAGATCTATAAGGGACCCTTTAAGGGATCTATATAGGGTTTGGGGGTTCCTTTACAGTAAACCCCAGAAAGTTGGAAACCGGATTAAGGACAAATAGTGCTGGGATTCCCTATACATTACTCTTAAGGATTGAGGCTATTGGGTTTCCAACTTTTGGGCTTCTACTGTATTTGAATATGGCTTGAGGGCTATGGGGTTTAGGGTTTAAGGTTTAGGGTTTAAGATTTGGGGGTTTAAGGGTTTAACGGCTTAGGGTTTCGGGTTTATTGTTAAGGGTTCAGGGTTTGAGATTAATGGCAGTTCTCTGAGCTATATTGGTGGTTCATTCTAGTGCGGAGAACACCCAGAAGCAGGAACCCGCCGGTTCTGTAGGCTGTAGGGAAGCCCTGGACCCCAAAACCGTCCAGGTAAACCCCACCGGAGCCAACATCCGGCGCCAAGCCTTGTGCCAGGTTCACTCTTGCACAAGAGGCCTATGAATTTCGCTGCTGCTCGCAAAGCGACAGAAGTATAGAAGGCGCGACGGCTTAGAATCTTGAGCTTTACGAGTAGAGATCTTTCTTGTGGCGGGGCTCAGGGTTCAGGCGACCGACTCGGCCAGAACCTAACTCAGTCGTGCGCCTGAGGCCCCCCACCAGGCCATGCTAGGAGGGGGTGGGGGGCATTGACTCAGGGTTTAGGGTTTAGGGACATGATCTGACTGTTCGAAGCATGTTTGTGAAGACCCGAAGAAAACCATGCTTCAACCCCTGAACCACCCCCAACCTTTGGAAGGGTCCTCTATAAACAGCATGACCCAAACCGCTGAAGCCTCAATCCACAGCCCGAGAGGCTTCATAGCCTCAGACATCTAGACTGCAGAACCCACCTCCTGCGACGTAGAAGCTTAAATGCATGCCACTATTATTCCTATTCCGAGTGTTCCTTTATTATTTATTATAGTTCTACTTTAAAAGAGCCCAAAGCCCTACTTTAATTATTAATGTTATTCCTAGTGTTCCTTTATCATAGTTCTACTTTAAAAGAGCCCAAAACCCTAAAAAAAAACCCTTAAGGCCCCTACAGTAACTGGAGGGCCTCCGTGTGGGGATCCGGCCCTGTTGGGCGTGCTGGCCCCGCTCTTCATGGGCGTCGGCGCCTTCGGATTCCTGGTGCCTGATCTTGTGCGATGTTCTTAAACCTTAAGCCCTCAACCCCAAACCCCTAAACCTTTAAACCCCTAATTCCCTAAACCCTAGACCCAACGTTTGGGTGCTGTTCTGGGCTCCTAGACCGAGTTTGCATTGATCTTCGGATGCTTATGGGTATATGGGGGAGGATTCGGTTTGGGGTTGTTAGCAGTCTTTCGTTTTACAGTAGGGCTGAGTGGGCTTCTTGGTATTTTGGATTGGGGTGATTGGGGTTTCGCGGCTTCAGGTGTGTTGCGTAGGCTTGTCTTTTGATAGTTCGACAGCCACTTCTACAAGCCACGTACCAAAGCCCACAGCCCAAGGAGAAGCAGACCCTTTGCATCTTTACTTCATTGAAAGACAGACGATACAGATCCGAAACCAGACGAAGCGATCCCAAACTCTGAACCGCTAAACTCCGACGCCACTAAACCTAACCGTAAAGCCCTAAGAACTAAGCCAAATACCTTAAACCCAAAATCCTAGTCCTAGCTTACCATGGACCCAGTTGCGTACCCCCTGGACCCGTAACCCTACAACTCTGCATGTCAAACCCCTTGGCCCTGAAACCAAAGCCCCAGGAAAAGAATTTGACCTTGGAGTCCGAGCACCGGTTTGCATCCGCTGTATATCTTGAACCCTACACGAAAAGCCCAACCCCACCAGAATCGTCGTGCAGCCCAACTTAAGCAAGGGCACCAAGTAAGGGACATTCGAATGTCGTGTATGGCATCCTGGGCAAGAACAGCGCTCTACACCCCTGCCATCAAACCGTCTAACAGAATGTAGAAGCCCTACTAATTGGATGCGGGTCTTGGGACAGAGTATACCATAAATAGGAACCATACGGGAATACTACTAGTAATCATTCCGACCCACATATATAGATCAACTGGACCAAGGTGTGCGTCTACTTCATCCACTGCGCCACGGCCGCCCCTGAATCGTTGAGGCCGGATGTGGGCGTGGGGATTAGGATTTACAGACTTGAAAACTCAAACCTAGACCCTGAACCCTAAGCCCTGAACCCTGAACCCCAAACTCCAAATTCTAAACCGTAACCCTAAATTCCCTAAATCCTAACTTCCTACCCCCATGCTCTAAACCCTAAATCCTACGTATGGAGGGTCCGGTCTCAAAGTGAGACATGGCTTTAGTGCGCATACAGCTGAGAGGTTCGGGTTTACATTCAATGCTTAAGGTGTTCTGTTTAGGGCTTAGCGCGAAGCCAGAAACCCTAAGAATTCGGGTCAAGTGCTGGCTATGAAGCTCTGAAGCCCAAAGCCCAAAACCCTTAAGCCCAAGCCAGGAGCCCAGGAATGCAAGTTCAAGGAACCCATTCAACACCCTAAAGCCTAAACCCGGAAGCCCGAAATCCACTCGCAGGCCCGAGGACCAGGAAATCGAAGCTCCCGTCGTTCGGGACGGCGCGCATCTTCACAATTCTGTGGAGATGAGGCGTCTACAGTTTAGGGTCTAGGCTTTAGGGCTCGAGAGTCAAAGGTCTGGAATTTGCAGATGCCCTAAACCCTAAACCCTGAAACTCTAAACGCCTAAACCCTAAACCTTAAGCCCTAAACCCTAAACCGAGTCTATGGTTTAGGGTTTAGGGGGTCAGGGTCGCTGCAGCTCGAAACCCAGAAAAGCAGCCCCCCTAAACCGTAAGCCAAAGAATGTCCTGAGGATTCAAACTTCCAGACTTCAAGGTGTTTCGGGCTCCGGGGTTCTAGGGTTCACCTGTGGCCTAAAAGACCTGCCATTTTAAGGAACTCTATATGTAGAAACCATAATAAGGAACCTAAAGACCTACCATTTTAAGGAACTCTATGTAGAAACCATAATAAGGGACCCTGAAAAGGTAGGTCTTTTCGGCTACAGGCAGGGTTTAGGGTCTTTAGGCCTGAAGCTGTGAGATTTAAGACACGGGCCAGCCCTGAAACGCTTACCCAGATTTTTGGGAGGCCCTAAAGGGATCTAAGGGTTTAGAGTTTAGGGTTTAGGGGTTTAGGATTTAGGGTTTAGGATCTAGAAAGTAGATCCCCTACTGTAATTTGGGGCCCTATACTACTGAGGGTGCTTTTTCGCAACCCCCATCAAGGGATCTACTTTTTGGATCCTCCCGGGGGTCTAGGTAAGTCAGTTTAGGTCAGGCTGGGTAAACCCTTGCCCGTAACCTAGACCCTAAACCCTAAACCCTGAACCCTAATCCCTAGACCTGGACAAACCAAGAACCCTAAACTCCATCTCTGCGAGGAAATGGGCCGTCTCCCTCAGCGATATTCAGCAGTTTCGCCGGCTCGTTCTTGAAGCCGTCCGTGATGGGAGGATCCTGGATTCCCGTTTCAAATCGTTTCTTTAAGGTTTAGGGATCCATGTTAGTATAGTTAGAAGGGGTTGTTGTCCCGACTCCGGTTTCGGAGCCCCGAAACTAAACTCGGATTAAACGATTTTCAGGCTGCTCATAGCGTTGTCGAGAGGATGCGTGAGATTGTATGAGGTGTTTTATGGGAGGGTTCAACATACATCCCTGATTGGTAGACGACCCCTTCCTCAATGAGGATTGTAGCAGGGATCCTACAATGAAGGCCCGGGTTGAGAATTCTTCCATGTTACCGGATCCGAATCACTTGGCTCATGTATTAAAGGATCTTCGTCACGGGTAGGATCCCAGATGAATCTCTAGAGCCTTGAGCTGCCTGTAATCCGAATCCCTACGTAGCAGTTTTCGTGACCCCCTTATTCTACCTATACCATTTTTAGGGGTTCCTTATTAATATATGTATAGTATAATCTACACCCAAACCCTGTTCTAATTGTTAAGGCTCCGATATTTCAGGGGTTCCTTATGATAATTATGGTATAATATACATCAAAGCTTTGCTCAAATGATCTAAGACCCCTTTTCTACTTGCACCCACAGGCGAACCCTTGCAAGAACCTGTGTTGCATCCCTTAAGGGTCCCTTGGAAGGAACAATTAGGGTTTAGGGTTTAGGGTTTAGGGTTTAGGGTTTATCGGAACAATTACAGGAGCCCTTATGGGAACGAACCCTGCAAGGAGCCTCAAGACAACTCTCAAAGCATCCGAAAAAGAAGCCCTTTAAGGGTACTTGGATTTCTTAAACGGTTTCTTGAAGTGTTCCTTTGAGGGTTCCGGGTTCCTTCCTTCAAGGCTTTAATCGAGCCCGAACCCTTGCTCCAGCCGCCCGGAGGATCAAGCCTACCGACCGGGACGCCTTCGATCCTTCCGATTTCACTCAAGGGCCCTCCATGTACACGGTGACGGAGCAGTGACTGGGCTACAGGGTTCGGGGTGCGGGTTTAGGGTTTTACCTGGAGCTGTAGAAAGGTTGTAGGGGGCTTCTGTAAGGGTTTCTTCGGGGTGTGATAGGGGCCTGCTTAGAGGATCAGCGGCCTGAGTAAGTACGCTCACAACAGGTAAACATCCTTAGCTATAATGACTACATGTTGCCGTAGTTTCAGTACTTACAACCCCATCTGCATGTGTAGCCGCTAGCCTCAAACCCAACGAAGAGTATAGAAGCCTGAATTTTGGAACATTGATCCCTATGATTCCTTATTATAGCTGCACAGCAATATGAACCAAAACCCTATTGTAATTACAGAGGCCTCCGTATTTGTATGTTATGGCCCTTGAGTAAACGGTGTACCATGTAAGGCATGAGATTATTGGAGTCAGAGGTACACCTCATCTACGGGTCTGGATCATCAACAGTGATACCATCCCTTTATAGTCCTGATTCAGTTATACTGTAACCTACGCCAAGCCCAATACCTACTCAATAAGTCCTCCACATATGGGTAGTTGTCTACATTAGGGTCCCTTCTTAGGTCCGCAAAATAGTGGGCAGCCTTTTTGAAAGAGCCCAAAACGAATCTAGGGAACTACCCACTTTACTTGGTCGTGATCTTGCAGGAAGGCGATGTCAGGGGCTTGTCGGCACGCGTAGATTGCGATTTACGCTTTAGGTTTTAAGGCTTCGAGGCCTTCTTGTCATGGCTTAGATTTAGGTCTCCTAGGTTTTAGGACTTTCGATTTGGTTTTTTGGGGATGTAGTCAGGTTTGAAAAGGGGGTTTGGCACCTTTTCACACAAATACTTGGAGGTTCATGGGTAGTTATAAGTAAGGGTTGTAAGTAGGGTAGCTATACTTATAAGCCATATTAGGGGACGTATAACCCTACTTATAACTACCCATGAACCTCCAAGTAGTTGGATTTCCGGGTGCGGATCCGGCAAAAGCCCCAGATCGCCAGTCTTGCGATCTTCGGTACGCTTGGGCTCTCTGGGTTTCTTGCCGCCGGGGTCTGAGATTTAAAGTTTAGGGTTTCGGGTTGCGTGGTTGAGCCTTACTCTAGGAGGGTGAGGTTAAGGGTTCGGAGGTGAGGCCAACAGGGGTTTTAGCCTATGGGGGTTTAGTAGGGAGTAGGGTTCCCATAATAGGGTGCTTCATATTAAGGAATCCCTACCCCAAGAATCTTTAACACCCCCTTTTGGCCTCCCATCACCTTAGACGCGAAACCGAGGTACATCAAGCCTGTGACAGAGGCCGCAGGAAAGATGAACCGCCGCTGATCATGGCAGTATTTTCCTTTTTTCCGGAAGAAGAGCGAAAGAGTCTATGTTGTCGTTGAGTGTTTGAATAACTATAATAACGGTATATAGCTTAACTCACACAGAGCTTGCAACAGTTTAAGCACGGAGCCTACAATCAACATTCTATATGCTGGTGTCGCCATTTGAAGCCTTTACACTAATTCTACAGGCTTCCTGAGCTACTGGCCTTCATTGTTTTCAGGTTTGGGATATTCCAGGCTTCAAGCACGGATGGGGCGAACCCAGAACCGTAGAACCCTAATGCAAGACCCCTCCTCGCTGTAGGCTGAGCCTGAACCTACTCTCAAGACCGTAAACTTTGACTCCGCATAAAACCTGGGTCGCAGAACACTAAACCCTAGCCTCCAACCACAAACTCTAATGCCCCCCCCCCCGAACGCCCGCAAGCCGCCCTGTCCCCCGGAGCCCCGGTGCCCGAGGAGCTGGGCGTTGATGAAGCACCCAGAGGGCCTTGGCCTGAGTGCTTTTCCTTGAAGGTCCCAGAAGGGGCAACGGGGGGGGGGGTTCTGGAATTTTCATAGGGTTGACGAGGGTTTAGGGGGATCTTTTGGGAAGGCCCCTTAAAGGGGATATGATATCCCGGATATCGGGCCAAGCATACGGCCTGTGTGTGTGTGTGTGTGTGTGTGTGTGGGGATATATATATATATATATATATATATATATATATATATATGTATATATATACACACATACATATACGTCATACCATATGCATAGATGCACAGTCTGACCAGGCAAGTGTGCAAACCGTGCGAAACGCCAGGTGTGCGTCGTCGGTGCAACGCACAGAGTATGCCAAGGTAGTGGGTCACCCAAGACGATGCCGGAGTCATGGCCAGAGTTCTGGCCGTGCGGAAAACGGCAGCCACACGTCCGGAATCCACTGGAAAAGAATGCACCAAAGCCCGACAAAGCGTTCCACCAGACCGCGCAGTGCGCACCCCGCTGGGTGCAGTGGTCAATGGGAGTGGTAAAGTGCGGGTAAGTGTCACTACCTGAGGTAATCAGAAGCATGTCGAAGCCCGAGTAATGACGTTGGCCGGATTCTCGCTCCACGCACGCCAAGATGCAAGGAGGAGAGCCATGCAGGTGTCAGAAAACCGACATCAACGTATGTCGACGTGCTGGCAACCCAACGCGACGCGACGGAGTGCTAGCAACACCCCTTGGCCCCAAAGTCCAAAGTAGGCCGGGGCGAAGGCATCAGCTCTAACGGTGTGTGAGTCGTTCCGACTCAACGTCACCTAGAAACGGCCGGAACCAAAGGTCAAGATGGATGAGCCTCGGTGTGCAATGTTGTGATGGATTTGCTGCCGGCGGTCAAATCCACCAATCAACGCGCACAGTCTGACCCGGCAAGGGTGTAACCGAGAAAATGCCTGGTGTGCGTC
Source organism: Symbiodinium sp. CCMP2592 (assembly GCA_905221615.1). NCBI lineage: Eukaryota > Dinophyceae > Suessiales > Symbiodiniaceae > Symbiodinium > Symbiodinium sp. CCMP2592. The sequence goes on from CAJNDT010006209.1 coordinate 78,790, forward strand.
GTCGGCAGCGCAACGCAAAGAGCAATCCAAGTGGGTTACCCGAGACGAAAGACCAAAACAAGAGCAGCTCACCCAGGACGAGAAGCAAGAGCTGACGGACCTTCGACAGATACAGACATAGATCTAGATGTAGATGTAGGCATTGATTGCATTGATAATGGATCATAACCATAGGGGTATCTTTCATTTATCCTCGCCTTAAACGCCTAGACCCTAAACCCAGACCCTAAAGCCTACACCCCACAACTCTAAACCCTAAACCCCTCAACTCTAAGTCCTAAAACCCTAAACCGCTAAACCCTAAAGCCTTAAGCCCTGAAGCCCTAAATCCTAAACACTTAAACCCTGAAACCCAAAGCCCCAAACCCTGCAGTTCACCGTTCACCAAGGCCTCGCCTGCGATCTCTTCATCACCCACGGCTGGTCCGAGGGCATCTTCGAGTTCGCAGACAAGGTGGGAACCAGGCTTCTTCAACCCTACATCTTAAAGCCTAGACCCTTAGACCCCAAATCCTATCCCTAAGCTACTTCAGGGTTTGGGAGCTTTTGGAAGCTAGGTGACCTCAGAGTTCGGGGGATGCAGATTTCTGCGGGGTTGAGGGCTCCAGGATTTAGGGTTTAGGGTGTAGGGAGTTTACGGTTGAGCAATTACCCCCCCATTAAGGCCTTATTTGGGAGAATGCTTCAGTACCGCTGTGACGGGCCCCCCGACAAAAGCCTACAAGCAAGACCCTAACCGGTAAGGGAATATGTTAAGGAAAAATGTGTTGCAACAAAGAACGCTCCAAACGAAAATCCCATAAGAAAACCCTAAACCCTAACAGATCTAATGTCTGGGTGGTCTTGGGGTGGGATGTCGCGTCCAGCTCGGCGCGCCGCCCCGCGACCCTCTGGGTCGAGGCGCGCCGCTTACGATGGAAAACCCCTAAACTTCTAAACCCTAAACCCCAAACCCGAAACCGAAACCCTAAACCCTAAACCCTAAACCCTAAACCCTAAACCCTAAACCCCTAAACCCCAAACCCGAAACCGAAACCCTGCACCCCAAAACTCCCAGTCCTCGGTTCCTACGGAGGAGCTCACCTCAGGCCTTGTTCAGCTACACAGGGTATAGGGCTTGAGGGTTCAGGGATTTAGGGTTTAGGGATTTAGGGTTTAGGGATTTAGGGTTTAGGGATTTAGGGTTTAGGGCTTGAGGGTTTAGGGATTTAGGGTTTAGGGATTTAGGGTTTAGGGCTTGAGGGTTCAGGGATTTAGGGTTTAGGGATTTAGGGTTTAGGGATTTAGGGTTATCTCGCGGGCTTTTATAGTTACCTTAAGCGCTCAAGCTTTTCTAGCCCAGGTCACATACTGCTGGCCCAGAGGTGCCACAGCTGCGTACGTGTGCTTCCTGTCCAACCCCCAGCACCACGGCAGCAAGCACGCTCTGTATGTTGAAAATTATCTAGGGACTCTAAAGGGACTTATACCTTGGGTTCTGCCCCCACTCCGTAACAGTTGGATAATATTCATAATATAGCTCTATTAGGACCTTAACAGTAGCCCTGTTATAGACTGTTGCAGTATGGGGGCAGTACCCAACTCATACCCTTTACCCTAAACCTTAAACCCCAAACCCCGAAACTGTTGTTTCAGAGCCATTGCCACGGTAGGGGAGGCGAGGCTCCTGGCGGCTTTCGGCTATGGTTTGCCACAGCTTTCGCGAGATCCGAATGCAGGAACCTGCCTAAGAAGCCCTGGCCCTAAAACCCTCAAGTATTGGGATTCATATCGAACGCCCAAATAACAACAAACGCCCAAATAATGACCCAAAATGTCAGATTCCTATCTTACTCTAGCACACCCTAAACCCTAAACCCTAACCCTAAACCCTAAACCCTAACCCTACGCGCTAAACCCTAAAGCCTAAACCCTGAGTGAGATGCGTCCTCAACCTTGGCCCCAAGCCTGGCCGCAGCCACCCGGAGACTCCAAAGCTCCGTGGCCACGGCATGTTCGGAATGTTCCTTCAATTAAGGTTTAGGGTTCCTTTTACTAAGGGTACTATAGGCTTCTATAATAGGGTTCCTTAAAGGGATCTACAAAGGGGGTCTATAATGGAGATCATGGTTTAGACTCAACGGAAAATTGAAGCTTATGACATGTCAGGACTGCGCTTTCCTTGGGGGTATTTTTGGGGTGTACTGTACGACAGATACAAAAGGATTACAAGGGCTTGATAGGCAGTCAGAGCCCTCTGTTCAGTCTCTGGGCACGAACCCCCTAAACCCTTAAACCTAAACTCTAAACCCTGAGCTCTTGAACCCCAAGCTGAAAAAGCTCTAAACTCTTAAACTTAAAACTCCTAAACGCTAAGCTCCAAACCCGAAGCCCTAGAAATCCAAAGCCCTAAGCCCGAACAGGAATCTGGACATCGGCCACCTCATCGCCTCCCCGGAGGAGTCTCCAAACCCTACACCCTAAACCCTAAACCTCATCGCACCGAACCCTAATTCCTAAACCCTAAAACCCTAGAGCAGAGCCCTCAGAAAACCTCATCGCCTCCCCAAAGGAGTCGCCTTTTGCACGGGCCCTGACGGCCTCCCAGCAGATGCTGGTGGTTCCGAACCATCAGGCTTTAGGGTTTGGGGTTTACTATAGTCTCCTTAGGAATTATTTTTTTATTTTGTTCATATAAAACCCAAGAGAATATTTTTTTGTTATGGTTCTAAGGGAGGGTATAGTTTAGGGCATCTGAAAGGGGTTTAGGGTTCAGGCTTCATTTGAGCGGTGGTCTTTAACGACTTTGATCAGGGCTTCGTGGGTTTAGGGGTGTAGGCTTCTACTGGGTGGGGGAGGTCTTAAACAAGGTTCATGAGGTCGTCATGGGTTCAAAGGTTTGGGGTTTCAGGGCGTAGGGTTTGAGGGTTTAGGATTTATGTAGTCTGTACTTCGTTGGGGGCATCTGGAGTTTCGAGCGGAGAAGTGGAGACCCCCGCGCGGTTTTCCCTTCATGGCCCCAGATTCAGGAGGACTTATTTGGCCATGACTTTCCGGTCCATATGTGCGCGGAGTGTTGAAGACTCGGGGTAAGCAAAAGGCCTTTGGTGGATTGATTTGCAAAAGTCCTTTGCATGTAGCCCCTCTTTTGACTGATAGTATATCTCTCTATGTATCAGTCATGCCTCAAAACCCTGTTCTTGCTTTAAGGCCACTTATCAAAATCTCCGGGTCCAATTTAAGTGTTTGACGTCGTTCGGAAGTTCGGTGCAGGCGAGCATCTACACCCGCATCTGGTGCCTTGGTAGATTTTCATGTAAGGTTTTTGGTTACGGGCTTCTATACTGTTCTTGCCAATTCCAAGCACCTGCAAAAGCCTACATGCACCCTATCCACAGCATCCTTACATAAAGCCTTTGTAGTACAGCCCGAAATCCTAAACCCTAATCCCATGAACCCCTTGGAGCCCTGAACCAGCAACCCCCAGGTGCGTCTACGAAGCTTTTTTGGCCTACACCCTGAAGAAGCCCATCCGCACTGCGCTCTCGCCAGTCAGCTGTTTCTGGCCGCGGGTGCTTCGGGTTTTCTTCGCGTGCGTTGCGAGCCATGGTCTCGGGCGCCCGGGATCTCATGATGTGGGGGTAGGGTTTAGGGTTTAGGGCCGGGATCTTATTGCCGGGGTTGGTATAATTGCTAGCAGTACCCCCTTAATTATAGTTTAGTTTCAACCAAATCTGAGTATCAAGGCCCATCACATTAGCGGATTGCTCAAAGGATGGAAGATGATAGAAGGATGAGGGTTTGGGGTGTACAGTGTCATTCAAGTTCAGGGTTCAGTTCAGAGTTTGGGGTTTAAGTGGGGTGTCAGTAGAAAGCGGTTTAGGGTTTGGGATTTTCATGAGGTGGGAATTTAGCGTTTGGGGTTCAGGGTTCAGGGTTTGGGTTTTATTAGGGCGGGAATTTAGGGTTCAGGGCTTAATAGTAAGCCCCCCGACTCTTCAAGTATTTTGGTCTGACTTGCAGACTGTAGAGGTCGTGGAGTGTTGGGTTTTGGCTGCAAAGCCCTCCACCAACACCCTCGAGCGACACCGTTCTCAGAAGTAGATCCTACTTAGGATCATGGGACTTCGTAACTAAGGTTATTATTAGGGTAACTGTACATATAACTGCTTATAACCCCAATGAGGGTACTTATAACCTTACTTACTAAGTCCCATGATCCTCCAAGTAGCAGTTCGATTGCCAGGTTCTTGCTCATTGCTGGATCTCCTCCAAGCAGAAGGGCGGAGATGTTTGCCTACGAGGCACCTCGTGGTTTAGGGTTTAGGGTTTAGTCACCCTAAACCCTAACCCCTAAGCCCTCAGCCCTAAACCTAAACCCTAAACCCTAAACCCTTAAACCTAAACCCCTAAACCCCTAAACCCTAAACCCTAAACCCCTAAACCCCCAAACCCCAAACCCTAAACCTTTCAAAAAACCCAAGCCTTAAATCCGAGTTTTAGTGAACAGCAGCTCCTTGAGGCTGCAGGCAGCATTGTGATGCTTCTCTCTTCCCTGGTCATGCTTCTTTCGTGTTCTTAGGATTGAGTTTTTACTTCTAGTATTGTAAAACCTCCGAGGATTGCTAGAATTCCCTCAACCCTACTGAACCCTAAACCCCTAAGCCTCAACCCTAAACCCTAAACCCTAAACCCCTAAACCCCTAAACCCTAAACCCTAAACCCTAAAACAGCCTAAACCCTAAACCCCTGAACCTTCAGACCCTAAACCCCTAAACCCTAAACCCCTCTTCCCTAAACCCCTAAACCCTCTACAGTAGAAGCCAAAAAGTTGGAAACCCAATAGCCTCAATCCTTAAGACTAGTGTATAGGGAACCCCAGCACTATTTGGCCTTAATTCGGTTTCCAACTTTTTGGGGTTTACTGTAAGCCCTTTAAGCCCTTAAGGATCCCTTGTTGATCCCTTTAAAGGAACCTCCGTGGGTTCCTTTAAAGGAACTCCTAAACCCTTCTAAGGATCTTCTTCTTCAAGACCCGGCGGCCTGCAAGTCGGATCCTCGAGCTCATGACGCTCGGAGTGTCGTCGTCTACGTTTTTTTTTTTTTTGCTTTTGGGCTTTAGGGTGTGGGGGTTTAGGGTGCGGGGGCTTAGGGTGTGGGGGTTTAGGGTTTTGGGGTTTAGGGTTTCGGAGTTTGGGTTTAGGGTTTCGGAGTTTGGGGTTTAGGGTTTGGGTTTTGGGGTTTAAGGTTTAGGGTTTGGGGTTCAGGGTTTGGGGTTTGGGGGGCAAGTTTGGGGTTCAGGGTTTGGGAGTTTGACGTTTAGCTAGGGTTTAGGGTTTGGGGTCTAGCTAGGGCCAGGGTTTAGGGTTTGGGGTTTAGGGTTTAGATTGCTTTTAAATGGGGTTGGTTTTAGGGTAGGGTAGGGTGTCGGTGTTCCATGACATTCATTTGCCACCGCAAAAACTCCCCCCCTGTTCCAACCTTCACCCCCCCCTTTCTCACCCTCCCGCGTGCCCGAACGAGGATGCTCAGCCGCAAAGTTCTGCAAAACAATATGTTAGCAGTCACAAGGTCTTGCGCAAGGTTCCTGCCAACGTAGCGGGGGACCCCACATCCAGATCTAAGTGTGTGCGGGTCTTTGCAAGGACGGCGGCTTGCTCTACATGTGGCATCTTACATGGGCTCTTACGTCCTAGAAATTTCCCAACACCCCAGAGCCAGGCTAGGAGCTGAATTGGCGGCTGTTGTAGCAACTGTGATATACAAATTCAAGGCGACATGTAGCAAAGTCGGGTGCAGGCAGGCGCGATGCTCTTCATGGGCCCGGAAGTGCTTCGCAACGTACGTGCATTATCATGCTGCACAGCGAGTGCCACAAGATAGTGGCGAGAGGTTTGTGCACAGTCTGGATGTGGACGTGCTCTAGCAACAACCTTAGTTGCTGGCAAATGCTTAGAGGCGCAGCAGACGGCCTGGATCCCAGCATTCCGCGGCATGCACTCGTGCACGATCGCGAAAATTGGTGAGCCATTCTTCTCTCGAAAAGTGCTTTCCAGGTGAAGGCTGATGTGTTGAGCGCTGGGATGACCCTTTACAAGATCATCGCCGGGTCAAGCTCTCAGATATCCGACCCTAAACTTTAAACCCTGAACCCTAAACTTTGAGAACTGGAAAACTGGCTGGCAGGCTTGCCTCTGCATCCCATGCCGAAAGCCTGCGCCCAAGACTGAGTGCTCTCCTTTCTGCTGGCCACATCTAGCAGGGTTGGGCGTCGAAGCTGTCTCCAGAGCTGCTTGCGAGAGGGCAGTCGATCAACAGGTATTCCGATGCTTGTGAAGGTTGCTGCCACGCCCCGCGAGCTGTCCAATCCCTGGAATCCCCGACTGGATGTTCTGATTTGCTGATGTGTTGGTGGTTTTGGGACCATGGGAATCAAGTTTCCAACATTCAGTTTTGCTGTTTTGCCACGGCGTGTCGGTGTGTGTGTGTGTGTGACTGTGTGCGAGAGAGAGATTGTGTGTGTGTGTGTGTCCGTGCGTCTGTGCGGGTGTGTGGGTGGATGGGTGATGTCGCCAGCTAAAAAGGTTTCGAGTGGGTGGGTGCTGGCTGTCATGCTACAGGGGTTTTGAATTGGCCGGGGTGTGGCCCGTCGTTGCTTGCATCACAGTCTAAGTTAGACTTCCCTGATGGATCGGGATTATTTGCAGAATGGCATGCCTGCTCGGCAAGTTTCTCAGCACATGCTGCACTGGCAAATCAAAATTGAACGACCTTGCAGATTGCAAAGCAACGGGATTGTAGGGTCAGGGGCTGCTGGGTGGGTCTGCCAGGTGCCGTGGAGCTCTGGAGCCTGCAAACTCAACAAATTGCCGAACTTCGAAAAGTGGATGGGGACGGGGGCTGCTTGTCCAGGACATCCCGGGCCTCAGAACCATTTGCGGCCTTCCCGGATCATGTGCTGCGTTTGAGAGCTTGATGCTTGTGGGGTGTGGTTTTTACAAAAGTTCCGGGAGGGAGAGAAAGCCAGGAAGTTGTATTCCTATGCTGAGTGTGCCATGCCGGCCTGCGTCAGAGTTTGCGACGGACTGTTCCCAGCAGGTCGACTTTGCAGCGGGAACGATGCTGGTAGCCTCAAGTGCGGGAGGATGATTCTTGGAGGAGCCACCCTGGCACTTTGCCCTCGCGGTGTCGTGGTGAAGGAGGTCGGCACCATACATGGTCTCGGCGGTGGTACGGCGCTGTTGGCAGGTGCCCCATCGTTTGTCGTTTGCTCGCCGCAACGATGCGGTTTTGCTTCGTCCTCCTGCCGATCGACTCGGATGCAGCAGGGTTTTGGGGCCGTGGTGGCTTCTACCCGCTGCATTGCTGATGGTACAACCCCGGCCGCGAGTGGCAATGCGAGTTGGCCGCGCGGCTTCACCACGTAGCTCACTGCCGCCTTACGGAGGATGGGTTCAGCATGCAAGACTTGTTTCATGTTTCCTATGGGTCTTTGTTTTGTTGGGCATGGCACGGAGCCAGTGAGCACGTACTTGAGTTTAAGTTAGCTTAGCTAACTTCATCTTTGCACTGAGCAAGCTGTCTTCCAGGTCCGTTTAGCGAGTTCAGGAAGAAAAGCTTCCTGCTGCTCGAAGTCCGGGAAACTGTCCAGCACATCTCAAACCCTGACCCGCCGTGCTTCGACTATCCTCGATTCAGGAAGCCGGATGAGGACGAACCAATCGATGTCGGATTGTCGACTGCTCAAATCACCCCTTCATTCCAGCCACAGGCTTGCCAAGGCAGCTGGGCTTCTACGACAGTGCAAAAAACTAAAAGCGTGTTGCTGGGGGTTAAGTGGAAAGGTTTAGGATCAAGAAGTTTAGGGTTGCAGTCGATATAAAACAAATAGCCCAGGCAGGTTGCGAAGTTCCCTGATCCTGCTAATAGCGAAAGAGCCCAGTATTAGGCCAGCCAGAAAACCTAAGTGCTGGTTATGGGGTACCTTGTACTCATCCCAGCAGTCGAGGATCTATGTTTACGGCGCTGCTTTGCCAGCCTACTTCATCCCAAGGGCGTATGGCCGTGGGATCAAGAGGGACACCAGTGTGATGATTTATGCCACTTGCCAAAAAGCCCAGCGGGCCCATAATCGGGTTCCATAAGGAACAAGGTTTTATACGAGGTGCTATAAGGCCGAAATTGGGCGTGTAACAAAGGTTCTGATGGCGGAAGGCCCGTTTGACCTTGACTAAGGGAACATGTTAGGCCCCACCAAAAGACTTTCTGCATCATCAACTATTGGAAGATGTTTTTTGGTACCTTCATCTTGTTAAATGATAATCGGCACTTATATGATTTCCACCTGTTGGCAATCCGGGGTTGCTTTTTGTGATTTCAGGGTTTCTGGATCTTTGGATTTTTGTATAATTTTAAGACTCTTGTCTAGTGGGTTTTTGGATCCAACAGCATAGCTACATTGAAAATTTGGAGAAAGGGCTTAAAACGTGCATTTAAAGGTTATCACAACTTCGACTGCCTAGACCTTAAGCCCCGACGCACGTCCAAAGTCTGAAGGACCAGTAACAGGGGATGAAGGAGTTTGTGCAATACACATGCCAGACAATGCGCCGGTAGTTGGTCACCATGGGCAAAGCTCACAACACCGAGTCCTTAAACTTCAATTGCCCGAACCGAAAAGCTTCTTCGACCCCAACCCGCTAAACTCAACTTCTAGACTCTAGACCCTATAGGAGCCGTTTTGAACTGGTGGCGCCCTGCAGAGCCTAACCCTAAACCCTAAATTTCCGAATGAAACTTTTTACCTCAGGACCCTAAAGTCGTAGACCTGAAACTCTAGGTTTAGGTGTTGTCCCGTGCCTTTCCTGAACCCCAAACCTTGCTTTAAACCTTAGGTGATCGCACCCTTCATCTGTGCCGGTCTTGAGACAGACCGCTTGCTGGCAAGGGCGCTGCTGGTGCAGTCGCAGCAACTGAAGGCCCAACCGATGTGGGTGCTATCGGGTGCGTTGTTATAGGGTTTTTGCAGGTGTGGTGCTGTAGGTTTCTTGAACCCGAGTTGCAAGGTAATTACATAATTATAGGGTGTTGCAAGTCTGAGTACAGAACAGCAGAATACAGCGGCTTTCATACACGGGGCTTGATAATTCTAGCATGGTTCTAAAGGCAGTCAACGCGGTACGTGAATAGAGAACATGGGGCGACAGCGTTTGTAACTATTCCGACCTAAAAATTTTGGATCTAGTGCTTCGCAACACTAAACCCTAAAGCCCTCAGCTTTAAGCCCCAAGTCCTAAACCCTGAAGCCTTAAGGTCTAAACCCCAAACTCCACACCCTGAAAGGTGGGCTTTCAAGGAATACATCATGCTGAGAGTTCGAATCCTGCGGATCGGGAGAGGATCCAAAATGAGATCGAATCACAAGGCTTCAAGCGATGCAGAGTTTGGGGTTTAGGATTTAGGGTTTAGGGTTTGGGGTTTAGGCGTTTTTCGGTTTAGGAATTCGGGCTTAGGTGTTTTCTGGAGTCTGTGTAAGGCTTTATTGAAGTCTTTTTGGGTTCTAGGCTAGGTTTTTGGGGTCAGGGATGAGTTTCGCCAGGACGCTCCCCGGTACCCTCAGTAGAGCTCACTAGGATCCCAAACAATGGGCATCTCAGATCTTCATGGAGGGGTTTAGTGAGGGTTTCGGTTTGGGTTTAGGGTTAAGGGCTCATGGCGTAGGGAGCTTTGGGCGCTAGGACACAAATTTCCTGAAACTAGAGCCCTTAGCCCCAACACCCAGCATCGTTAAACGCTAAGACCCAACACCCAAGCCCTGAATCCTAAGCCGTAAACCCCAAGCCCAAACCCTCAACTCTAAACCCTAAACCCGCCCCGAAGCCCGAAACTCCGAGCCCAAACTCGTGATCGATGAGGCCAGTTTCAGCGTTCTAGTCTTGTGGGACCCTTTATTAGGGTTTAGGGGTTTTGGGGGGTTTCGGGGCTTATGTCAAAATCGTGCTAGGGTTACGGGGATAAGGGTTAAGGGCTGAAATTCATTTTTGTAGGAGTTTGGTCTGGAGCTTACCGTGTACAGTTCTAGGGTTTAGGGCCAAGGGTTGAACCGCAATCCCTCAACCCGGAACTCCAACCCCAACCTCACACCCGCAATCACAACCCTCGACCGCAAATGCCAAGGGATTTGGGGTTGAGGGCTTGGGACTTGGTTTTTGCCAGGGGCAGGGGGGGGTTTTGGGGATGTCCTGAAAGTCTTGGGGGCTCTGGGATTCAAGGGGCTGGTCCTCTGGGTTCCGGGATCAGCTTCCCCATGCCTTCTGCAGGGGTGGAAGCTGAAGTGGATGATGCTATTTCTGCATCTAGGTTTCGCAGCAGTACCCTTTTACTCTTTCATATCAAGGAGTCTTGTTTGAGTCTGAAAATGTAATCCTTGAAAGAGGGTTCTACTTTTACTCTAAGCCCTAAACCTTAAACCCTAAACCGGGGAGCCTAGGTGTTGCTGGACATGGGCCAGTCGTCATCCGGACTGCGCAAGGTGGGCCACACGAGGGGTTTCAGCACCTCTTGGGCTCTGGCTTTCAGCCTGGGGGGTTTAGGGTTGAGGGGTTTAGAGTTTCGGCACCTCTTGGGCTCGCTTTAAGGCTGTGGGCTTTAAGAGCTTTTCTCTTGTCAATGGGCACTTGAAGAATCAGTCGTATGATTTCTTACGGTGCCCAGTACGGAGGTCTTTTGGTGCCTGGTCTGACATGCAAAACCCTAAACCCTGAAACCCCAAACCCTGAAACCCTAAACCCTGAAACCCTAAACCCCGAAACCCTGAAACCCTAAACCCTGAAACCCTGAACCCTAAGGTAAACCACAAGAGACCATAAACCCGGGAGCAGCCCGCAGCTGCAAGCCAAAGCCCTCACCGCGCAGAACAACGGCTCGAGACCTTGCGCACTCTTTCGCACTCAGGGTTCCGAAGTTTAGGGTTTAGGGTTTAGGGGTTTAGGGTTTAGGGTTCCGAAGTTTAGGATTTAGGGGTTTAGGGTTTAGATTTCGGGTTAAGGACTCCTGGTCTCGGATTTAGGATTTTGAGTCAATTACTTTCTTCGCCACATGCACTCTCCTGCGTGAGATGTGCGATGACGTTTTGCAAGAACCCATAAACTCAACCCCTAAACCTCTAAACCCTAAACTCTAAACAAAGCAATGCAGCACCTCACCTTGAATCCGAACGCTATAAATACGGATTCTTACATCCGACATCCTAAGCCCTACCTTGTCCCCCTATAACCAGCCTGCCTCTTTCGGGTTCCTTTCCGGACTGCCTCACATACGTCCTTGGAAAGGTAGGGTCTTTACGGACCAGGTAAACCCTAAACCCTACACCGGAAGCTTCACTGATCATATTAGGGATACTACTCTAATTTAAGGTCTATTCCTTAATCAAGGGATATTGAAGTCGCCGGGAAATCCCTGCTTGGAGGTTCATGGGTAGTTATAAGTAGGGTTGTATTTAGGATCACTATACTTATAACCCATATTAGGGGACTTATAGCCCTACTCAATAAAAGCCATGAGCCCTAAACCCTATACCCTTCTAGAATCCCTATAGATCCCTTTAAAGGACCCCCAGGTGACCAAGCAAACCGGTCCCTTGGGCGATATCTCCACGTGGAGTCGCACGCTCTTCTTTGTCAGCTTGATGCCGGGTTGCCATGGCTTCAGGGTTTAGGGCCTTTTAGGGTTTGGGGTTTGGGTTTCAGGGTTTAGGGTTTAGGGTTTCAGGGTTTAGGGTTTAGGGTTTAGGTTTAGGGTTTCAGGGTTTAGGGTTTAGGGTTTAGGTCCTTTTAGGGTTTGGGGTTTAGGGCTTTTTAGGGTTTAGGGTTTCAGGGTTTAGGGTTTAGGGTTTAGGGTACAGGGTCAGGGGACTTCAGGCCTAAACCGTAAACCCTAAGGGTTGCGACTAGGGTTCTGTGGAGCTTCGGCTTTCGTCCTACTGTTGATGGTATAAATCCTGCATTACCAAAAATAAGGAATATACCATAATTCCCATAGTTTAGGGTCCTTAAGGTCATGCAGGATTTATATCATCAACCGTAGGTCTCCCTTCCGGAAGACTCAGAACCCCAAGCCCCAAACCTTACTTGGAGGTTCATGGGACTTAGTAGTACCTTAGTTGGGGCTATAAGAAGTCTAAGGGGGTTCATGGGACTTTGTAAGTATGGTTATAAGTACTTCAATTGGGATTATAAGTAGTTATAATGACGACCTTGGTTACTAAGTCCCATGATCCTTTACGAACTATGCTAAGGAACTATTGGATCACCAATGCGAATCAGCTCTGGACAGGGCGCGTCTTGGGGAATGACCCTCGGCGCATGCCGGATTGGCTTCGCCCGGTGCTCTTTGGTACGGCTCTGCTCGAGTGTGTCACCTTCCTCATTATGTTCATCCTCCTCCCTCCGCATCGGAAGGCCAACTCCAAACACTAAGCCCTAACCCTGAACACTGAACCCTAAGTCCAAGACCCTAAACCCCAAACTTTTAACCCTAAACCGTAAACCCAAGACCTATCTCCTCCCTACACGTCGCAAGGCCTTCGCTGAGAGGACCGAGATCTTGATTGTGATCTTCCTGATGGTGGCCTCCAGCATCTCTTTTCAGGGGCCGCCTTACGAGTACCTGGGTTCCTTCTAAGGGTTCTTTTAGAGGGTTTAGGGTTTAGCGTTAAGGGTACCTGGGTTCCTTTAAGGGCGCCTTTAAGGATTCTATAGGAGGGTTCCGTTGAGGGCTCCATACTGGGGTTCCTTCGAGGGCTGCATCCTAAACCCCAAACCCCTAAACAGTCCAATTTTCCGACTCCTCCTTCCTGCACCGTAAACCTACGCCCTGAACCCTTAAAAAATGCTTACGCCTTATTCCTGAACCCTAAACCCTAAACCCTAAATTCTAAGCCGAGGTAACGCCCCTTTAAAAAGTGCCTATGCCTTCTTCCTGAACCCTAAATCCTAAACCCTAAATCAAAAGCCCCAGGTATGCCTACGCCTTCTTCCTGAACCCGCTGATTCTTTGCCTCTCCTTCGCTGGTCCGGCGAAGGCTCGGGGCCCGAAGACCAGCTGAAGACAAGGATCCGAGGCGTAGGGCTTAAGGGTGTGAGGCTTAGGGTTTAGGTCTAGGGTTTGGGGTTTGGGTTGAGGGTTTAGGATTTAGGGTTAAGGGTTTAGGGGTTTAGGGTTTAGGGTTTAAGGATTTAGGGTTTAGGGGTTTAGGGCTTAAGGGTTTAGGGTTTAGGGTTTGAGGGTTTAGAGTTAAGGGGTTTAGGGTTTAGGGGTTTAGGGTTTAGGGTTTACCGTAGAGATGTCTGGAATTCCCACTTCAATCAAGGCCTCTCGAACTCCCATACCCGAAACCCCAAACCCTAAACGGCCCTAAGCCATTATCTATGCTCTAAACCCCTGAATCCCTAAAGCCTCTAAAAGCCCTGATACCCTTAAAACTTAAAGCCCCTAAAACCCCTGAACCTTGAAGCCCTGAACCTCAACCCTGACGCCTAAGACCCTAAAATCCTGAACCCCTAAGCCTTAAACCCCAGTACGCTCAACCCAAAACCCAAAGGGTTCTTGATTATAGTTATAGTATAGTGGGACCCAAAACCTTTTTCTAATCATGAAGGCCCCCATATTAAGCCCTCTATAATACCCCTTATAGGACCCTTTTTAAGAGAGATCGACCCTTCTGTTTTAAGAACCCTTTAAAGGAAACCTATTCTCATTATTATAGGCCCCTATACTAAGCCCCTTTGGGGCCCCTGAAAGGTGGCCCGGGTTCCCATCATCGGCGCGCCTTTCGTCCGGGCCCTCTTTGGCCGGAACCCTTTCCGAGCCTGCGGCTTAGGGGTTTTCGGGGTTCTGGGGTTTAGGGGTTTCGGGTTTAGGGGTTTTGGGGTTCTGGGGTTTTGTTGGGGTTTTGGGGTTTCGGGTTTTGGGTTTGGGGTTCTGGGGTTTAGGGGTTTCGGGTCTAGGGGTTTTGGGGTTCTGGGGTTTTGTTGGGGTTTTGGGGTTTCGGGTTTTGGGTTTGGGGTTTTGGGGTTTAGGGGTTTCGGGTCTAGGGGTTTTGGGGTTCTGGGGTTTTGTTGGGGTTTTGGGGTTTGGGGGTTCTGGGGTTTGAGTTTTTGGGGTTTTGGTGTTTGGGGTTTAGGGGATTTGGGGTGTAGCGTTTTGGGCTTACGGATTAAGGTTTTCTTCTGGGGTCCGATTCGGGGAGTCGAAGGGACAAGCCTGAGAATTGAAGATCGGCCGTAGGGTTTAGGGCTTAGGGTTTGCATGGGGTTTAGGGTTTAGGGGTGAGGATTTAAAGTTTAGGGTTTAGGGTTTAGGGCTTAGGGTTTGGGGTTTAGGGTTTAGGGGTGAGGATTAAAGGTTTAGGGTTCATAGTTCCTTGCAGCTCAACGGTTCAAACGGCCTTTGCAGGTTTGTGGTATAGGGCTTTTGGGGTTTGGAAGCTATGGGCTATGGGTTATCCCGCAAAAAGCACTGAGGCCACGGAGCTCCAGAGAAAGACCACCCTTCCGAAGGAAGAGGTTGGGAAGGAACCAGAAGTGCTTAGCTTCTAAATTTGGGTGGTTGTCAAAATTATTACCCTTGTATTCGGTGCCGTACTATAATACGGATCCAAAAAGGGGGCCATAATTTTGACAACTACCCAAATGGAGCTAGCACTGATTACAGCTGCTTCTGCATTTTCCTTGGGGTGTTTTGTTCAGAGGAAGGCAACAGGGGCTTTGGGAGATGGGGTCGTGGTGGCAGTACCCGTAGAAGATGTTAAGAGTTAAGAATTAACATCAAGCCCTGATCTAGACCTGGCTTGAGTGGTAGGATCCTCGATTCAGACGGGGACCCTTAAACCAGGTATCCCTTGACATTCAGAACGCCCTTCATTCTCGTAGACCACGCCATTCTCCCAATGCCTTGTTGGCTTCCATCATCCGCGACACAGTCCCATTGGAGCAGACTGACAGCTGTCCTGCGTGAGCCCCAAACTCAAAAATCCAAAGGCCTTGAACCTACACCTTGAACCCGACGCCACACTTGAAGGTTCGTTGGTAATCATTTGGGTGAGAAAGACTTAGGAGTACTTAGAAATATTTTTTTTATCTTTGGTCATTATTATCCCTAGGAAACAGCTAAGATTATAATTTTTGCTAGGGTTCTAAGTTCAGTATAGAATACCTCAACAAGACATATGATTGGATCTACTTTCAAGTTCAAGAGTGCCCAAATCCTCAAAATATCCAACTATCCATCAGCAGAACCGGTTGTTGGCCCTTATAAAGGGCACGAAGTGCCCGCAACCAAACCCCCTCAGTCGCAAACTAACTCCGACCTACTTAAAGGATCACTTTGTAACTAAGGTTATTGTTAGGGTAACTATACTTATAACTACTTATAACCCCAATTAAGGTACTTATCACCTTAAGGTAAAAGCCAGAAAGTTGGAATATGATTATCCTAACCCTTCTATGGTAAATTATAGGGTATCCTACCATGAAACCATATTCCAACTTTCTGGAGTTTCCTATACTTACTAAGTCCCATGATCCTCCAAGTACCAGACCTGAGACTCCCGAACACACGAACCGGTTTAGGGCTTCGGGAGCCCTGGGGTACGCTCCCAAACTGTAACCTGGACCCTAAGGAACCTTAATATGATTTCTTTATATAAGTCCTTAAAAAGGTAGGTTACGTGGGGTTAAGGAACAGTTAGATAACTCTTGCAATATACTTGTATAGAGCCCTTCATATGGCCCCGAAAATAGACTGTTACAGGGTTGGGGCTGCACCGAACCTGAGCCCCTGAACCTTTTAGACCTCAACCCGAAAGTCCCGAAGGCTGGCTTAGGCCCAGGGATTGCTTAGACACTCAAAGCAACGAAGGTTGGGGTTTGGGGTGGTTTGGGGTTCGGGGTTCAGGGTTTAAGGTTTGGGGTTAAGTTAAGCAGTTTGAAGTACATTGCTGAGAAGGCTTGAACCCTAAACCTCCACAAGGTCTACTTGCACCTTCATGGGTAGTTGTAAGCCGGGCTATAAGCGCCCTAATGTGGTGAATAGCTATAGTTATCCTACTTATGAAATGAATTACAACTACCCATGAACCTCCAAGTAGGTAATGCGGGGGCCTAAATAAAAAGAATTGGGTTTGGGGGTATATTATAGCATGATTTGAATAAGGAGCCCCAACACCCTAATTCTGATTATTAAGGCCCCTTGCTAAATCCTTATAGTCGCCATTATAGTAGCCCTTGTAGACCCCTTTACAGGGAACTCCAGAAAGTTGGAATATGGATTAATGGTAGGATCCCCTATAATTTACCTTAAAGGGGTTACGATAATGATATTCCAACTTTCTGGCTTTTACTGTAAAGGAACCTAGAAGACCCCCTACGTTAGCCGACCCGCACCGTGAACGGAAATAGTATGCAGCCGAGGCATTGAGGTTCCCACGTTTAGGGTTTAGGGTTTAGGGTTTAGGGTTTAGGGTTTAGGGTTTAGGGTTTAGGGTTTAGGGTTAAGGGGTTTGAGGGTTTAGAGTTAAGGGGTTAGGGTTTAGGGTTTAGGGTTTAGGGTCAGTATCCCTTAATGAAGGAAGACCTGTAGCCGGAAAGACCTACCTCTTTAGGGTTCCTTATTATGGTTTCTTAATATAGTTCCTTAAAAAGGTAGGTCTTTTCGGCTACAGGTATGCCTTAGATCATATTAGGGATCCTACTATAATTTATGAATATTCCTTAGTTAAGGGATACTGGAGTCTCAAGGTGGAGACTGGGTTTTCAAGGGCTTTGGGTTTAGGGCTTTGGGTTAGAGGGTTTAGGGTATACGGCTCAGGTTTGGGGTTTAGGGTTTAGGGTCTAGGGCTCCAGTTTGGGGTTTAGGGTTGTCGTTTAGGGTTTGGGGCGCCCTTTTGGAGAGTGGTGGGGTTTCAGGGTTCAGGGCTTCGCGGCTTTCCGTTTTGTAAGGGTTTTCAAGATTTAGGGCTTGGGGTTTGGGCGTGTTGTAGGACTACAAGGTCAGGCTTTTGGTTGGCTCCCCTGAGGGGTTGCGCTCTCTTCAGGCCTAGGGTCTGGGATTTTCGAGCCATGCCTGATTGAAGCGTCGCTGCAGTCTTTATGAACAGCAACATGTGCTGTCTTGTTCAGTTCCAATCCTAGACCCTGCACCCCAAACCCTAAACCCTAAACTCCCAAACCCTAAACCCCGAAGCGCTACGACCACAAAACCTTATAACGCCCCGTATCAACGTTTAGACAACCCTCATCGCCACCATAAAACGATTCTGTATGGGCCGCTTATATCCAAGGGTAAAAGGAGGGACCCTTGATAAGGACCCCTAGGTCTATACCCTTAGTATAGCCATTATATACCCATTAGCCCATTATAGGGTAGAGCTCCCCAGTGAGGGCCCCTCCTTTTCCCCTAAACCCCCTAAACCCCCAAACCCCTAAACCCTATACCCTTATAGAATCCCTATAGATCCCTTTAAAGGGTTCCCATTAAGGGTCCCTCCTTATCCCCTTGGATTATAGACTCCTTTGCATCCCGATGGCCTGCTTTGGCCGTTGGTCCTGGCTGCTGCTCGCGTGCAGGGCCCAGGGGAGGAAGAGCTTCAAAGGTTGATACAGAAGCCTAAATAGCAACCAAATTTAGTCCCTGGGGTTCCTTGTTTGAATATATATATATATATATACAGATATGTATACTGGGGTTCCTTAGGATTCCTTGAAAGGCTTTACTAGAATCTACCCCAAAACCCTCCACTTGTGAAGTCTCTTATGGTAATTTGGAGATGCCTTCGGCGTGAAGTGTAGGGTTCGGGGCCTTTTTAGGGTTTAGGGCTTATGTAGGGTTGAGGGCACAGTTTGGGGCTTCATTTTATTTAGGGTTTAGGGCTTATTTAGGGTTTAGGGCAAAAGTTTAGGGCTCAAGTTTATTTAGGGTTTAGGACTTATTTGGGGTTTAGGGCAAAGTTTGGGGCTTAATTTTATTTAGGGTTTAGGGCTTATTCATGTTTGTTTTGGGTGTTAAGGATGTGAAGGGCTTGGGCGTCACGAATCATGAGCTGAAACCCGCAAGCCCTTTAACCCTACACCAGACCCATCCTAATCTCAATCGATCTGAAGCGAGCGGTGGGAGAACGTGATTCACGGACACACCGCATCGCAGGAAGGGTTCATGCCGTGCAAACTCACGTGGGGTTGCAGGGTAAAGCTTGGAACCCCCGCAATTCACCAAACTTTTTGGGCGGGTTAAGCAGGAACATGACCCTGGGTGCACGCTACAACATCCCGACCCCAACCCCCGAGCCAAACGCCCGAACTCAGGGCTTAGGGGTTAAGACCTTCGGGTCTCGCGCCAAGCCCTAAGCTTAAAGGATCATGGGACTTAGTAGCTAAGGTTACTTTTGGGGTAACTGTACTAATAGGTACTTACAGCCCCAATTAAGGTACTTACAACCTTACTTACTAAGTCACTAAGTCACTAAGTCCCATGATCCTCCAAGTGAGCCCCAACCCCTGTAGAATCGACCGCAGCAAGGTTGGCAGCACTGGAGGAGACGCAGGCGGGGAGGGGTCGCTGCCGAAGAGGTGTTCGAGACTCTTTTGGGTGCAGTTTCACCAAAAGGGTTTAGGGTTTAGGGTTTAAACCCTGAACCCACTCTCCTAGGTAGTATTGGGGTACCCCCTTAAAGGGGACCCTTCTTAACCCTACTTCTGGCTCTCTTTAAAGGGACCTTATTGAAAGGGTCTACATGCCCAAAGGTCCCCCTTAATCCTAAGCCCTACACTCAAAACCTGAACCCACCTCTGCGGATTAGGGTGTGAGGTTTGCATGCTTAGAGAACTTGAGATTCCAGAGTAGGCCTTCGAGGGAGTCTCCGCACGGGATGTTCAGAGACATATGGGAGTTTCCCAAAATAGGGGACCCTAATATGGTACCCTAAATACTAGGATCCTTATTATAAGGGCCCCTAAATAAGGTACGCACCCAAAATTTTCGGAAACTCCCATATAGATCCCATCCCTTCAGTTCAGGAGTTCCTAGAGACTCCAATATGGGAGTTTCCAAAAATTAGGGGTACCTTATTTGGGGTCCTTATAAGATGGATCCTACAATTTAAGGGTACTATATTCGGGTCCCCTATTTTCGGAAACTCCCATATCCCTTAATTACGGAGTATTCCTTAGATCATGTTAAGGATCCTACTAGAATTTGTGGTGCATTCCTTAATTAAGGGACACTGAGTTTCGAATCCTCGCCAACCCCCACAAACAAATCTTGGCGTAATTAAAGCTTCCTCTTGGATACCCTAAACCCCTAAACTCTACGGTCAGGCATCTTCGTTGCTTTGAATCCATTGGTTAGGGTTTAGGGTTCAGGGTTTAGGTGTCAGGGACATTGGGGTTAAGGCTGCGGCCATGAGGATGCAGTTCTCTGTATTCTAGCGAAGCTCCAAACCCATGCCCTTACAAGGCTTAAACAACAGTATCAACAACTCATGAACGCTAGACTGCTAAACTCTAAAGCTTAAACTCTAAAGACACGAACTTCAAAAGCCACCCTTCCCCCCTCTAGAACACGAACAAAAAAAGAACCGCAGGCTTTCACAGCGACATGGAGCCAAGTCACGCCCTCCGGGAGTGAACCATCGGCACGATGGGGGCACAAAGCCGTCCTCACGACCTCAGGCGGGCCATCTCCCCAAGAAAGGAACACCCATAGATCCCTTCAGGGACCTATAGATCCCTTAAGGGAACTCTTAAAGGAAGCCCCCCGAAAGATCCCTTCAGGTTGATACTGCTGATGGACAACATCCTGCATGACCTTAAGGACCCTAAACTATGGGAATTATGGTATATTCCTTATATTGTGTCATGCAGGATATTGTCCATCCACCGCAACGCTAAGCATGTTGATTCTAGGGTTTTGGCAAGGCCACCAGATCTCCTTAATGAGTCTCTAACGGGGGGGGGTTGCTTCTCTTGAAAGTCGGCCGTAGGGATGGGTCGGGCTTGCGTCATCCCAAATCCATGTTCCAGCTTTCTGGGATCCGCTGTCTGATAGAGTTCCTAAACCCTATTCGTAAGGATTCTATAACTGTATTACTGAGGATCCTCTAGCCCTATTACTCACCCTGGGCATCAAAATAGCCCAAAGGCCTTATATAATTATGCAGTATGGTCTCTGGGCCCAAAAGCCTTAATATATGAGTCCTCAAATAAATCCCTAATCCCTATGGATCCCTTTAAAGGACGCCTTATAGATCCCTTTAAAGGAACCCCATATGAGTCCTTAGATGCCTAGGGTAAGGATCCTATTTTATCGACCTGGGTCTCTGCGCCAATGGGGGATCCTGGGGATGCCCCGAGCAAGGAAGCCACGGGAGTCTCTTGGGAGGTTCATTGTCTAGGATGCCCAGTAGTACCCTTATTCCCTTTTTGCAGTCCTGGGTTCCTTATAAAGTTACCCAATACCGGAAAGAGAGGCCTTTTTATTCTTAGGTTACTGGGTATCCTAGTTGTGGAGCTGTTCGGGTTGAGGGTTTAGGGTTTAGAGTTGAAGGGTTAAAGGGTTTAGGGCTTGCGGTTCAAGGGTTAAACGGTTTAGGGTTTAGGGTTGAAGGGTTTCAGAAGCGGAGGAAGAGCAGATCAGAGAGCAAGCCGCTTCTATCTTAGTCAGCGTGATCCGAAAGACAAATGCTCCTCAAATGCAAGCCGATACTAGTAGCCCTAAACCCCAAGCCCCACAACCCTCAGCCCTAGTCTGGAATGTTTTTTCGGGGCCCTTTGTTTGTTGATGCAACGGGATACCCCTACGCAGCCCAACGGGCTCAGACTTATTGCGTTCAACTTGAACACCCTACTCCGAGTCTTCTATAAGCCTTAAGCCCTAAACCCCGCACCCACCCTAAACCCCACAACCTAAGCCCCAAAACTCCGGACCATCACCAGGCGCCTGCTTCTTTGCCGGCTCGGATTCTTCTAGCCCTTTCCTCAGTGCAAGGAAGCCCTAAATTCCCCAAGCCAATAGTTAAATCCTGAAGCCTTTGGGATTTTTTTTGTGGTGACGGCCCTGGCACTCGTTAACCAATCAAGCCCTTCGACAAAAACTGGGCTTAGGGAAGCCGAGAGCAATCTTTACCCTCGACCATCGAGTCGCGAAGCAGCTGAACCCATGTTCAATGTAGTGGTCCTCACTACCGTGGGGCCGAAAACCGGGTAGCTACGAACCTTAAACCCTAAACCCTAAACCCTAAACCCTAAACCCTAAACCCTAAACCCTAAATCCAAACCCCAACCCTAAACTCTAAAGCTTCATGCACAGTTGTTCGATACAATACAAACCCTGTGAGCACCAGAGCCTCGTTAAAACCCAGTTAAAAGCCGGAGGAACACCAGTCGCGTCCGGTATGCTAGGATTCTACGCGGAAGGAGGGCCTCCAACTCAACGGAGCATCAAGCTTTTGTCCTACAGAGCCCTCAAAGAACCCTTAAAGGAACTCCGAAAGAGCCCTTACCTTGTAGCACTCTTCCGGAAGTCGCAAAATTCCTTAAAATGGCTGAAGACCCCTCTACAGCCCGCCTAGAACCTTTTACCTGAAGGATCATATACGTACCTTAACTGGGGTTGTAAGTGGATATAGCTGCATATAGCCCAACTTACTACGCCCTTGATCCCACAAGTTTAGGCTCCTAAACTCCGGCAGCATCAAAAGCCTAAGCCCAAAACCCATGAAGCCCAGGCAGCTATTTCGAAGATTCCTGGTGCTTCGATTTGTCCGTGCCCGGCCACATTAGCGAGGTTTAAAGTTTAGAGGTTTAGCTGTTAGTCTGCTGTTTTGTGGCTTTGCTTTGTGCGTTCGGGGCACAGGCTGCAGTTCTGGGGATGTAGGATTAAGGGCTTGGGGTGTGCGGTTAGGCGTTTGGCGTGCAGGATTTTGGGTTGAGGGTTCAGTTCGGCTTTTAGGCTTTCCATAAAGAGGACGACGAGGAGGAGTATGTGGATGAGACAGAAACAGAGGAGGTGTCGTGGGCTGTTCCCGTAGAAGTAAAATACTGTTCTGACCAACGAACCCAAAGCCCTACACACTGGACCCTAAACCAACAGTGGAAGAAACGACTTGAGCAAGCCGGGGCACAAGGCACACAAACCTCATGGCATGCAAGCTAGCCACCTGCATCTGCTCGTAAGCATGTCACTGTTAGCACTTATGTAAAACTCGCGAGGTCACATGATTTCCGTGTACAACTGCAAAGGAACGGTGTTGTGTACATCTGTCCAAACAGTATGGGCACATATTCTGCAAGTAAGTCTGTCTGTGTGGTGGTCGGTCGGTCGGTGTGTCGCTCTGTTAGTGTCTGTCTTGGTGCATGAGTGTATGGGTAAAGCAATGATTTGACCTGCAATCAGCACACAGCAGCCACAGACAGAGCATGGCATAATGGTTATGTCGATACGCACTTACATGCATGCAGCATACGCATTAACATATATGTACATCGATACATGAATAGGTACGTGCATGTATGCATATGTTCAACCTTCGCACGCTTTTGCTCTTGTGACGCGCAGGCAAGATCTTGGGACGAGAAGTTTACCAACTATGGCCCCCTGTCTCGCCGCAAGCATAGCGCTGCAGCGTACCAAGAGAGGATGTGGATTTTTGGTGGTGAGGACAGCAGGGGCCTCAGAGAACCGTAGGGGCCGCGGAACAAGATAAGATGGAAACCGAAGCGTACACAGTATGCAGCAGCACATCTAGAGACTCCAATATCCCTTAATTAAGGAATATACCTTAAATTATAGTAGGATCCCTAATATGATTTAAGGTATATTCCTTAATTAAGGGATATTGGAGTCTCTGGGCAAAGCTGTGCGCTGGCCACTTCTCAATTCGGGTCTTGCTTGGGGTCTCTCTCTGCACTCTTGCGGAAGCTCAAAGAAACCCTAGCCCTAAACGGCCGTAAAACGCTCAACCCGAATCCCTAAACCGTAGGCCTTAAACCTTAAACCCTAAACCCTAAATCCCTTAATCCCTAAACCCTAAAGCCCTCAAACCCTTAAGCTAAATCCCTAAACCTTAAACCCTCAACGCCAAACCGAGGTAGCGGGCAAACGAGCAGTGACTTGTGGGAGCTGAATCCGCAGGCAGGAAGCTTGTTGGCGGGCTTTGCACTTTCGGTTTCTTTTAGCGGTTGGCTGTGAGGCTTTAGGTTTTAGGGCAAAGCAAGTTATCCAAACTTGGAGTTTTGCATATGGTGGATCTCTTTCGCACTCCCTAAACCCTAAACCCTAAAACCCCAAGCTGGAATTATTTCCGAGTGCCTTTCCGTGGTGTAGTAGACCGGTCAACTCGGTTGGTATGCTGCTCATGTCTTGCTCCCGAGCGGTGTGGTTACTATACTTATAAGAAGGAACCCCCCAGAATAGTATGGGTAATTATTAAGGCCCCTATATTACGACTTCTCTACCTAACGCGCTACGGGATTGGTAATTTGGGTTGCGCAGGTGGTAACTGCATGAATATCGACTTCTGATCCCAAGCAGTGCAAGTATAAGCCTACTTCGGTAGTATCAGTAGCTCTGCTGGTCCGTCAAGTCTGAACCTAATGCCGAAGTTGAAACGTCTTATGATGTATGAATCGTCAGTACACGCGAACCTTATGAGCAGAACTGAGTGTTGGCTTTCATGATCCATTTCCCAAACCGAAAGACCCAGAGCCCGGAACCTTACACCGCTGGTCGGGTGTTAGCGGTTTAGGATTATCGGGTTTGTGGACTTTGTCTTTAGGTTCTAGCCCCAATCTAGGCTTCATTAGATGTTGCGAAGTGTTTCGTATGACCATTTGTTTTCGCGGGCGTCTTTGCTGGGGTGTTGAAACATCGGGGTCTAAATGATTAGCAACGCTATCCCCGTACAGTCTTTGCACTTGTACTTTAACGCAACCCCCTATTCTAATGATTTTTGTGAGTGCTTTTGCTGTTTTGTTTTGACCCTATAACTATATCCATGACTTGGAGGATCATGAGACTTAGTGACGAGGATTATAAGTGTAATTCTACTTAGAATTGCTTAAAGCCCCCATTAAGATACCTGCAACTTTACTTATTAAGTCCCATGATCCTGCAAGTATGGTATACTGTACCTCCAAAGCCTTGCTCTAACTATGAAGGCCCCTATGTTGGCCTAGCTTTTGCGTGGCTAGCCAGGACTCTAGCTGGACACAGCTTCATATTTCGGCGGCTACACCACCGGGACGACGCGGACACAGTGCCTGGAGTACCATACTTTACTACTTTTTGCGGGACCTGTCACTTAAAGGAACCATTATGAAACACAAGTCCATACTTTTTCTCCCTGCCCTAAACCCTAAACTTCAAAGCCCAGGTGCAGTGATGATTTCCGGGATGTTGTACGTGTTCGGTGGATACAGCAGCGGAGGTGACTTGGAAGTTTGGAAGAGTCTTCGATGTACATTAATACAGGGGCCTAAAAAGTGACCAATACTACTGTTGATGGACAAAATCCTGCATGGCCCTAAGGACTCCAAACTATGGGAATTATGGTATATTCCTTATAATGGGTACTGCAGGATTTTGTCCATCAATAGTATTTTGGGGGTTCCATATGATGATTATCGTACTTGCAGTGAAGTCGGGCCCACAACCCCGTTAGTTAGGAGAAATTCCTCGAAGGACAAAAAGAGACCATGCGTGATAAAGGAGGTATGTAAACCCTAAACCCTAAACCCTAACCGTTTCCTTTTAGGGGTTTAGGGTTTAGGGTTCATTATGGGGTTTGGGGAGTCATTGGGTTCGGGTGAAGGTCGTGGTATGTCCAAGCGCATTAGGGTTTAGGGTTCAGGGTTTAGGGTTTCTAGGGCGTAACGTAGAGCAGTGAAGCTCAGGTGTCCTGAAGGACCTGTGGTCGATTGACACCCAGGCATCGGACGGGTTGTAGATGAAGGATAGGGTTTAGGGGTTTAGGGGTTTAGGGTTTAGGGGTTTAGGGTTTAGGAATTAGGGGTTTAGGGGTTTAGGGGTTTAGGGGTTTAGGGGTTTAGGGTTTATGGTTTAGGGTTTAGGATTTAGGATGGAGGGCCTAGGGTCTATGGCAGATGCCTTGCATCAATCAGGTTTGAAAAAGAAACAATGCTTATGTCACTTTTGTCTCACACCCTATTCACTAAACCCAAAACCCTACACCCTAAGCCAGAAACCCTAAACCTTAAGCCCTAAACAGAAAAGCCAAAACCTAAACCCCAAACCCTAAACCTTAAACCTACACCTTAAACCCTAAACCCTAAACCCCTATAGATTCCTCATAGATCCCTTTAAAGGAACCCTTACGATTCCTGCAAAGGAACCTCTAAACCCTAAACCCAAAACTGCGTCAAGTTAATTGGGGCTTCCAGGACTCAACTGCTCTGCTGGTGTGTGAAACTAGGATGCCCAGTAGTACCCTTGTTCCCTTTTTGTAGTCCTAGGTTCCTTATAAAGTTACCCAATACCAAAAAGAGAGGCCTTTTTATTCTTAGGTTACTGGGTATCCTAGGAAAGCATCCCAGCACATCCTAAGCTCTGATTTTAATACTGTTGATGGACAAAATCCTGCATGGCCCTAAGGACTCTAAACTATGGGAGTTATGGTATATTCTTTGTAATGGGTAATGCAGGATTTTGTCCATCAGCAGTATTATCGTCGTATTTAGAATAGGATGAATTTAAGTACTAATTTTGTAGTCTCCAGCTGTATAATTTAGAATTTAGTATTGTCGTTATTTTCACTGTTATCAATATTGCGGTCATTATTGGTTAAACTTATCAACTCTTGTTTTGATTCTTATTCCTTTGGGGGTTGGCGGCCTTGGTAGTTCGAACGGGGATTCCTTCAAGGTTGCTTAAACCCTTGACGGCAAGCCCTAAGCCCAAAGCCCCAATCCCCGAAACCCAGTCGTCCCTGGTCATCAAAATAGCTCAAAAGCCTTACATATATGATGGTCTTTGGGCACAAAAGCCTTAATGTATGAGTCCTTAGATGCCGAGGGCTTAGGGGTCCGTACAGCATGGAGCTTACTTTTTGGGGCTCGTAGTCTTGTTCTCAGGATCCGGGGAGGCAGTAAGTAGGGCTACTGTTGATGGACAAAATCCTGCATGGCCCGAAGGACTCTAAACTATGGGAATTATGGTGTATTCCTTATAATGGGTAATGCAGGCTTTTGTCCGTCAACAGTATCCCTACCTCAGTTGCGAGGATGTTTCGATATGGGTAGTTCTCTAGATCAGGGTCACTTTGCCATTTTGGGGACCCAAAAAGGACCTTAACTGAGAGGACTACCCACATATAGCCCATATAGGACCCCTATAGGACTTTACAGATCCTTTTAAGGAGCCCCTAAAAGGGACCCAAACTTGCCTAGCCTGACCTACTACGGTTGATGATATAAATCCTACATTACCTTAAGGACCCTAAACTATGCGAGTAATGGAATATTCCTTATTATGGGCAATGCAGGATTTATATCATCAACCGTATGTCCCCCGACCCAAGCAAGCCCTGAAGTGAGACCCCAAGCCGCTCACCTAACCTGGGTTCTTAGGGTTTACCTGTAGCCGGAAAGACCTACCTTTTTAGGGTTCCTTATTATGGTTTCTAATTATAGTTCCTTAAAAAGGTAGGTCTTTTCGGCTACAGGTAGGGTTTAGCCTTGAAAATACGGTTTTAGGGTTTAGGGTACGGTTTAGGGTTTAGGGACGGTTTAGGCTTTAGGGTTTGGGGTTTCGGGCTTAGGCCTTAGGGTTTAGGCTTTAGGGTTCAGGGTGTAGGGTTGTCGCTGAGTTATGTTAAGTTACCATAATGGGATTTATGCTGAAGAATATGGGCTCTGCATTATGGATTACGCTGAATCCTTGAACAAGAGCCAAGAACCCGACTGATAAGTCACACCTAGGGAGATGGAATGAAAATAGAAACCTACATAATTGCCAACAGTATTCCCTACGGTTCCTTATTATCATATGACCCAAAGCCCTATTCGGTTTTCGTGTTTAGGGAGTTTTCGGGCCTGCATCAGGGATAGGGTTTTGGGCTGAAATCCTGCTCTAGCCCCCATATCCTGCTTCACGTGACAGGCAGGAGCTCCCACATGGCAGGAGATTTCCAGCATGACCCCGGCTCCTTCCGCGCGTGAAGACCACAGCGCAGTATTGATGAACTCTGCGATGTGGATTTTCGGCGGATCTGCTGGCGGTGGGGGGCCCAGAAACGGGTCCAACAGGCAGTTTTGCACTTGGATACGTACCTGTCATGAGTAGCATGTCGGCCAGAATGGGATAGAGATCTAGATGTGCAGCTCTGCTTCTTGAAGTTTGGAGTTTGAGTGCATGACTCGAGATGTGGTGCAATTCCTGTCAGACTCTTGCGCTATATAGTACCCGAAGCTTCTCGCGCTCGAACCCATATATGGGTAGTTGTCAAAATTATGGTCCCTTTTTGGATACAAGGTGCCGAATCATATTAAGAGCCCCAAAAAGGGACCATAATTTTGACAACCACCCATATGGTTCCGCAAACTGCCCAAAGCAGATCGAAACGCGTTCGGTCGGAAGTTTCAAGTCGTATCCAGCAGGTGCTCTCAAAACTTCAGCCACGCCCTCGTGCCTGCTTTTCAATGTACCCGAAACCTCAGACCCCATCAGGTGCAGGTGGGGCTGAAAGTCTGTAGTTTAAAGTGACACGTCGAGGCTTTAGGGTGTGCTCCGGGTGCCAAGAAATCCTAAAGAGCCCTGATGTTCAAGTTCTGCCAGCAGGCTTATCAAGCCCTAAACCTTAGACCCAAAGCCCGGAGCAACATCAGCACAGGTGGGGCTATGAACGACGTGTGGTTCGTCGATTTGTCACAGGCCGCAAACTGAAAAGGCTTATCTAGACTCTAGACACGATGGGGACGTCAATCATTTGTTATACACTCCCTGTAGGGCACCCCTATACTTATAGTATGGTCTTGTTGATGATTAAGCAAAACCGGCGTGTCATAATGAGGAAACGTCCGTGCACGGCGCGTGTCTTTGCGGTTTCTGAGACAAAGAGGACGGACCAAGCGCCACATCGGCAATCCCTAAACCCTAAACCCTAAACCCTAGACATGTCTCTGAAGCAAATCGACAGGGATACATATCCCAAAGAGGTCCAAGTACCATTATAGTAGGTACTTATTCTCCCAAAGGGGTGCAAGTACCATTATAGTAGGTACTTATTATCCCAAAAGGGGTGCAAGTACCATTATAATAGGTACTTATTATCCCAAAAGGGGTGCAAGTACCATTATAGTAGGTACTTATTATCCCAAAAGGGGTGCAAGTACCATTATAGTAGGTACTTCGTACCCTAAAGTAATATGCTGTATGGTTGCTTGGACCTTTTTGGGAAGGAAGGAGCTTAGGGTAAGGGTTTTTGTTTGGTTTTGGGGGTTTAGGGTTTATGGTTTAGGGTTTTAGGGGTTTGGGGTTTAGGGGTTTAGGGTTTAGGGTTTAGGGGGTTTAGGGGTTAGGGGTTTGGGGTTTGGGGTTTAGGGTTTGCTTCGAAGTCTTCGAAGGCCAGGACGAAAGAAGCAGGATCTTACGAGACGGAAGGTCCCAGTAGCCTGCTGCTGCAAGAGAGAACCTCAGGGTTTAGAGACCTCAATGATTAGGTTTAGGGTGTAGGGTGATTAGAAGGGGGTCTTTAAGGGATCTATGGGGTTTAGCTTTGTCGCAACAGAGAATTGGGGACAATTGACATGCCCCAGTAGCTTGGCGCAAGCAGGACTGAGCTTTAAGGTCTAGGGGCTTTTAGCGGTTTAGGATTTAGGGTTTAGGGGCACTGGGGCACTAGGGGCCTTGATAATGTAGTTGCCTTAATAATTAGAACAGGGTCTTGGGGATTCCTTATTATTTTTATAGTATCCTATACTGATTAATAAGGCCGCTGCATTAGCTCGGATAGGTCTTGGCATCATTGCAGTAAAGCCTAGACCCTGAACCCTCAAGTTATGTCGGAACCAAGCCGCGAGCTTCTACTCCTTATTCAGACCTCTAGGTCAAGACCTACCAGTACACGATGGCCCTACATCTTGTACAGCAAACTCTAGGCCATAAACTAAATCCACCACTAGGATGCCCAGTAGTACCCTCATTCCCTTTTTGTAGTCCTAGGTTCCTTATAAAGTTACCCAATACCAAAAAGAGTGGCCTTTTTATTCTTAGGTTACTGGGTATCCTAGAACTCTCCACCATCTTGTGCTCGAAACTCGATGAACCTGAACCGCTCCGTTGATCAGGCGCCAGGGTTTTGGACGGAGATCTCCACGAGTGGAACGACTGTCCGCCGAACCGGGCACAGTGCCTTGGTCAGGGCAGGGAAATGTTGGGCTCTTACCGCCCTTTTAGGTTCCTTCCTTGGTAACAACCATGTCAAACGGAGGTTTTGGGAGTTCATGCGTATGCTAATCATGTGGGCCGTGAAGGGTCATGCCTTAAAGCGAAGTTGGATCCTTGAAACTGGCGCCCCGAGCTGCCAAACGAATGGATTGCTAGACCTTAAACCTCCCATTCCAAGCCTTCAGGCCTCAAACCACCGTCTGTGAACCTTACGCCTCGAACCTCCCACGACAAACCTGACAACCTGGGCCTTCTATCATGCACTTTAAACCCCTGGCCCTAATTTCTAGGCCTACATCGCTTTTGGGTCTGGGATTTCGGGGTTTCGATGCGATCTCAAGATCCCAGTCTTCTAACCACTGCCCGACCGTCCAAATAGGGGCCTGAATAATTACCTATACTATTTTGGGGTTTCCTTATTACAAGTATAGTGTAATGTGCTCCAAAACCCCACTGTAATTGTCAGTGCCCGACCGTCTAGGCGTTTATGTGCAAAAGCCTCAACTTTGGTTCCGCGCGTTCCTTGCATCCAATCGTCTGGACGCCGAAAGTGTCGGATGTCTTTGTCCCTTTGCCAAGCCGCTTGTTGGCCCTAAACCCTAAACCTGTGAAGATGACCCAGAGCCTCATGCCCTCAACGCGATCAAGCCTTAAACCCTAACAGAGAGCCTCATGCACTGATTCCTAAGCCGTAACCCGAAGCTCTACTACGCCCTATCTGCCTATATAACTCATGCCATATTCTGTCAAGCAATAAGTCACTGCTGTTCCTTCTTAGGAATGTAGCTATACAAACCTCAGGAGTTCCGAGAGATGTGAGCAAACTCAGCAACATTAGAAGGTTTTTTGGGGTTAGGGTCCTCAAGTCAACCCTACCCTAAACCCTAAAGCCTAAAGCCTAAACCCTGAACCCTAATCCCCTAAACCCTAATACCCTAAACCCTATAAAGCGCTACATAGGCATCGAGTCAAGCGGATCGGCTCAATAGCTCCTTCCGCCGATCTTTTCCAAGCCCTCAAACCCAGTATGCTTGAATCGGGGAATGTAAGTCAAACTGTACAGGGCTGGGTATGAAGGGTTTTGGGTTTGGGGTTTACAGTTATGGTTGAAGAGAACACTCCCGGAGTGTTCAGTATCCCAGACCCCGATCCCTACATGTGCAAACCAAGTGCAGGTGCCCATGTGCACTCCGACAAGATGTGGGTCTTCGGTGGGCATGATGGAGGGGGTCGCGAGCCTCAATGCAGAGCACAGCTTAATTACCTATACTAATCTGGGGTTCCGTTTTAAACTTATAGCATATTGGGCCGTATATCGGGCCCCAAGGCCCTGTCCTAATTATTGAGGCCCCTAGATTATATGACATTGCGTCACCAAGCGTGCTTTCGAAGAACCGCATAGGATGCCGCATGATTCCACACGACATACGAGAGCATGGCAAGGCTCGTGAGGCAGGTATAGGAGCTGCAAAAAATTGCCAAAGTTAAGGGTTTAGGGTTTAGGGTTTCTTATTCTGGTTATACCACACTATATCACAAAACCCTTTTCGAATTAGTAAGACTCTACATCACTGTTTCTTGAACCTGAAGCGTCGGAGCAGGTTGCTCTTAGTATGAAGGGGCTACTTGAGAAACAGGTAAGTCATTGTATTGAAGAACCTCCATAAGAATTCGAGATCTTGGTTGCTTAGCTGAAGGGTTTGGGGCCCTGCGTGATACTTCAGAAGCACTAAACCTCGCCCCAAGCTCCGAACCCCCAAAACGCTTCAATGCCTAAACCCGTAAAACTTAAACCCAGGCGGAAAAAAAACAACACGCCGAACTTTGAAAGTCTCGAACCCCCTTCAAACTTGAAGCCCCAAGCCCTAAAACCTAAGCTCTAAAGCCTGCGAAGCTCCACCAGCCGCGAGTTGTCTTTGCTGAAAACCTTAAACCCTAAACCCTAAACCCTAAACCAATACCCTAAACCCTAAACCCTAAACCCTAGACCCTAGACCCTAAACCCTAGACCCTAGACCCTAAACCCTAAACCCTAAACCCTAAACCCTAAATCCTAAACCCTAATCCCCTAAACCCTAATACCCTAAACCCTAAACCCTAATATCCTAAACCCTAAACCCCTAAACCCTAATCCCCTAAACCCTAAACCCTAAATCCTAAACCGCTGAGGCTTTTCGGCTGCGCTGGCATACCTCGATCTGACGGCCGGGGGGCAGCTGTGTAGGGCTTAGGGCTCCGGCTCCAGGGTCCCGGGTTCTATAAGGAGTCCTTTAAGGGCTCCTTTAAGGGCTCTATAAGGGCTCCTTTAAAGGGATTTCTAAGGGTTTAGGGTTTAGGGTTTAAGGTTTAGGGTCCCGGGGTTCGGGCTCCGGGTTCTGGGTTTAGCAGGTTAACGCTTCGTTTAGGGTTTAGGGTTCAGGGTTTAGCGCTTCGGGTTCAGGGTTTAGGGTTCACGGTATCGAAGGAGCCGGCTTATGATACGGATGATCTCATGATGGTATCGAACACTCGTACTACTTCAAAATGCAGGCGCAATGAGAATAGCCATGTAGTAGCCATAGCAATAGGAATAGCAATGAAAAGTACCAGTACTAGTACCAGTAATCGCAATAGCAATAGTTAATTCGCAGTAGTTATTAATATTACATTAATATTAATAGTGCTAGCAACAATACTTGCAAGCGTCAGAGTGTGAAGAAGAAAAGTTGTAATAGTAGTAATATCCATAACAACGACAGTAGTAACATCGAGAAAAATGGCAATCAGAATTAGTAATAATCCCGCAAGCCAGGGCAAAGGTTCAGCGGAGACCCAGCAAACCCTTCCAACTAAGGCACTGTTTGGGGTTCACGCTCTCGGGTTTGGGTTTAGGGTTCCCCGGATACCTCCCAAGTTCTCAGGTATACAGCTTACTTGAAAGGTGTTTGGAGTAGTTTCGGTTTAGTGTTTAGGGTTTAGGGCACAAGGCTCCAAATGGAAAGAGCCTCAAAGCAAGGACCCCGGATACCAATAAATCACCCGCGTCAAGCCACGGAGAGAACTCGGTTTGGGGTTGAGAGTTTAGGGGTTTAGGGTTCATTATTGGTCTTGCAGCGCTTTGCTGCAAATGCGTGTGGTGGAAGGTATCCCACAAAGCCTTCCGAGGTCAGGGGTTCCGGTTGTGGCAAGTTTTGGGGTTCGCGTGCTTAGCTGAGGAGAAAGGGATGACCGAAACCATAATTCGTGTTTCCAATCATATACCTGGTGAGTTTCACTACCTTTGATGTCGGGTGGTTGTGCCATGCAGTCCAGAAAAATCGGGAAATCAGTAAACACAACTCATCTTAGATCCCCAGCCTTTAAACTTTTTGGGTTCTTACAGTTTAGTAGGAGTTTAAAAGTTCAACCTGTTATTTCTTTGTTTTATTGGGGGAGTACGTCTCCAGCATGCAGCCCCTCAAGGGCCTCACCCTGAACCCGCAGGACTTGAGTTGAAGCAGCGGAGCATATCAAATCTTGCAGAGAACTCAGAACCCTTTGTACCACTGATAGAAGAAGACCAGCAGCATCCAACTTGACCGAAGAACCTTAAGCCCTGATCCCTGATACAGACCTTAACCTCTACACAGGGGCCCATGTACAGTAGAAGGCAAAAAGTTGGAAATCCAATAGCCTCAGTCCTTAAGAGTCACATATAGGGAATCGCAGCACTAATTGTCCTTAATCCGGTTTCCAACTTTTTGGGGCTTACTGTAGGCATGAACAGCCTGCGCCCTAAACCCTAAAGGATCCGGGCGGCTCCTACAGCTGGTGGGAAGACACATCTTCAAGTGGAACCAGGCCTGGCATTGACAGTTGGGCGTGCTCTTACCGTGGGCTTCACTTAAAGGATCGTGGGACTCAGCAACTAAGGTTACTATTAGGGTAGCTATTCTGATGACTACTTCTGAACCCAAGTAATTAAGGTACTTAAAACCATGCTTCCCAAGTCGCATGACCCTCCAAGTATCTGGGTTCTGCCACGGTTGTCTTAGGTTCCCTGGGCTTCTCATGACAAGCCTTAAACCCTGAACAACAAACCCTGAACCTCAAACCCTAAGCCTCAAACCTGAAAACCCTCAAAAAACCTTAAAACCCTGACTCCCAAACTCTAAACCTCAAACCCTAAACCTTCAAACCCTAAACCCTGAATCCCAAACCCTAAAACGTTAAACCCAAAACCCAAGCCCCCGAGATCTCCCCCACCCACGGGGATACTCCGGGCTGAAGTTGCAGTAGCATAGGAGAACGACTAAGAAGCCTTGTGTATTTGGGCTTTTTTTTATGAATCTCAGCATTTTCTGGGGTTCTAGGAGAAGGATTTCTTAATCAGGTTCCTACATCCGTTCTATCTCGCAGAATCCCAGTAACCCCAGGCCAGCCGGCCGGCTGCGACATGCAGCGGTTCTGGACCAAAGCCGGCTGTGGGTGTTCGGCGGATCATCCACCAGCGTCTTGGTGGGTTTAGGGTCTAGGGATCGGGGTTTAGGTTTCCGGGTCGAGGGCTTTTTGGACTAGGGTTTAGAGCTCAAGGGAAGCTCAAAACCCTAAACCTTGCCTTAAAGGGTTTAGGGGTTGGGGTAGGGGAAGCCCCAAACCCTAAACCCTAAACCCTACCTTAAAGGGTTTAGGGCAAGCCCCCAAAGGTCATGCTACAAGCCGATATAACACGGTTAGGGTATAGGGATCAGGGTTTAGGGTTTAGGGATTATGGGTTTTAGGGTTGAGGGGAGGATGAGGGTTTGAGGGATTAAGGGGGGTTTGAGGGTTTTACAGAGCATCACTAAGAAGGTATCCGAATACCGAAACGCTGTAACGCCTAAGTCCTAGCTCTCACGAAGCCGGCCGGCCCGCGACCCCCGAGCTTACATGGAAGTGTCAGGGAGTAAGAGGCCCGGCCATACGGTGGAT
Organism: Symbiodinium sp. CCMP2592; assembly: GCA_905221615.1. Taxonomy (NCBI): domain Eukaryota; class Dinophyceae; order Suessiales; family Symbiodiniaceae; genus Symbiodinium; species Symbiodinium sp. CCMP2592. The sequence goes on from CAJNDT010006209.1 coordinate 113,152, forward strand.
GATATAAATCCTGCATAACCTTAAGGACCCTAAACTATAGGAATATTGGTAAATTCCTTATTCTGGGTAATGCAGGATTTATATCATCAACCGTAGGAGCCGAATCGGAGGATCCTTATCATCGCGGGCAGAAGTGAACTGCTGCAAAAGGCTTGGGACCGTACAACCCTAAGCAGATTTTCAAACCGAGTTTCAAGGGCGCACATAAACCCGACAACCCTCTCGTAGACTGCCAGCCCTCAGCGCGGTGCATAGCTCTGCAGGACTCTGCATCGTTGTTTTTGTTCGATGTTTACATGGTCGACAAATTACACCAGGGATGGCTGTTTTCAAGCATCCCAGCCCACATGTGGTTTCGGGATTTCCATTTAAACTTGCTGGTGGAGTCTTCTCTCTCTAAACCCTAAACCCTAAGCCCAAAACCCCAAACCCTGAACAACAAGCATTAACTCCTACACCCCAAACTCTAAACCCTACACCTTAAGCCCTAAACCCCTACAGGTCCCTTATACATCCCTTAAGGGAACCCTTAAGGATCCCTTAAACCCTAAACCCTAAAACCCCTAAACCCTTAAACTCCCAAACCCCCAAACTCTAAACCCTAAGCCCGAAACCCTAAACTCTAAACGCAAAACTCTAAATCCTAAACCCCTAAACCCTAAACTCTAAAGCCTAAACTCCTAAACCCCTAAACCCCAAACCTTCTTGTCCTCTGAGGTGGAGACCTGAAAGATGTGTGGTACGTTGACCTCGAGGCCTCCCCAGGAACTTAAGGTTCCTCAAAGGGATCTATAAGGGCTCTATAAAGAGTTCCTTCAAAGGGATCCTTGAAGGGATCTACAAGGGTTCTGTAAGGGAAGTAGGGAAAATTTTCAAAATTCTCCCACTGGTTAAGGAAGAGGCCCTGAACCATAAGGGGTTTCCAGAACATGATTTAAGGCTTATCCCTTCTTCCAAAACCTTCACCTCTAAACCCTCTACTCTAAATTCTGCACCCTAAACCTGGTTCACGGTATTTTTTCCCTTTTTTTGGAGTCTGCGGGCCCCGGCAAATAAGCTTTTTGGTGTCGGAGACTAGGGCTTCGGTCGCCGGATGCTGGGCTATGGGCGGCTGAGAGTCTTACTTGGAGATTCACGGGTAGTTATAAGTAGGGTCCCTTTAAAGGGATCTATAGGGATTCTAGAAGGGTATAGGGTTTAGGGTTCAGGTGGAGTTATAAGCCCCCTAATCTGGGTTATAAGTATAGATAACCATACTTATAACCACCCAGAACCTCCAAGTACAGGTTAGGGTTCAGCGTTCAGGGACCAGGGTTTAGAGCTTAGGGTTTCTAGATTAGGCTTCAAGGTTCAGGCGTAGAAGTTTTTGGATCCAGCTTGCGCTAAACATATTGGGGAAAATATTTTTCCCTAATATGTTTAGCTAGGATGCCCAGTAGTACCCTTATTCCCTTTTTGTAATCCTAGGTTCCTTATAAAGTTACCAAATACCAAAAAGAGTGGCCTTGTTATTCTTAGGTTACTGGGTATCCTAGACCCATTGTAAGGAATATACTATAGTTCCCATAGTTTAGAGTCCTTAGGGTCATGCAGGTCTTAGGTTACTGGGTATCCTAGACCCATTGTAAGGAATATACTATAGTTCCCATAGTTTAGAGTCCTTAGGGTCATGCAGGTCTTAGGTTACTGGGTATCCTAGACCCATTGTAAGGAATATACTATAGTTCCCATAGTTTAGAGTCCTTAGGGTCATGCAGGTCTTAGGTTACTGGGTATCCTAGACCCATTGTAAGGAATATACTATAGTTCCCATAGTTTAGAGTCCTTAGGGTCATGCAGGTCTTAGGTTACTGGGTATCCTAGGTAAGCTTGTCCTCGGAGGTTCATGGGATCGCTGCGGGGGCGAGTGAAGGCTTCGAGGCTGATGGGTTTGGGATTTTTGGGGACCTTAGCAGTCACCTACACTATATATATATATATATACATATATATATATATATATAGTTTTTTTTTTTTTTGTTTTTTTGTTTTTTGGCGGGGGGTGGTTCTTTATTATAGTTGTACGTCTAGTGTAAAGTATCCTAAAACCCTATTCTAATTATTAAGGCCCCGATTTTAAGGTCTGTGCTGATGTCTTTCGGGGTTCATCTCACCAGGCGGCGACAACGACGACCAGCGTCTCCACGACGGTCAGCGGCACCACAAGCAGTAGCCTGTCGGCGACCATGAGCAGCACCACTACAAACACTGGAACCAGTAGTTCGTCCACCACCACGGCAAGCAGCACCAGCAGCAGGACCAGCAGCAGCACCAGCAGCAGCACCAGCAGCGCCAGCAGCAGTAGTACCAGCAGCGGTAGTAGCACCAGGACCACCAGTGGTAGCAGCACTGCTTCGATGACCAGCTCATTGACTGCGAGCAGCAGCAGTTCAGTCACGAGTCATTCAAGCACGACGACTGGCAGCACGAGCATCACCATGACTCTGACCAGCAGCACAACTGTCAGCAGGACAGTGTCCAGCACTTCAACCAGCAGGTCTAGCACTTCCAGCACAACATGGACAGACAGCACAACCAGCAGTGCTAGCAGCACCTTGAGCACAAGCAGCAGTGCAACCAGCACGGTCAGCACAACCAACAGTGTGACAAGTACAGTCAGCATATCGTCCACATCCAGCACGAGCAGCTCGTCGATCTCCGCAAGCACCAGCGCCACGACCAGTACCAGCAGGACGACAACCAACACACGCGCCCTGTCAGCACATTCTGTAGAACCAAGTAGGTATTGGAGGAAATCCTGTGCAATGTTTTTGAAGGTTAGTTCGCCCCGCCGCATCATCCAAAATCTCCAAGCCCCTGAGCTCCTATCCTAAGCTCATGAGTCTCTAAGCCTCTTTACCCTGCCCCAGAACCCCTACGACCTAAACCTTTAAATCACTGAAGCCCGAACCGCCTACAGCTTTAAATCTTGAATTCTTATGAAATCTAAAAGCTCCATGCAGTGTTTATCCAACAACGACCGTTTGGCGTACCAAGCTTTGATGATGCAGAAGCCTGAATAGTTGCTAATACCCAGAATCCCCTTTTAAGTATTTAGGCTCCTATAGTAGCCCTCATGGTACCCTTTCAAAGGAGCCCTCAAAAGGAACCCCACTCCAAGCGTTGCGGCTTAAGTTCTAGGTTTTTTCTGAGTGGTATCCTTTTGCCCTTCTTGTCTCAGAGTCCCGCTGCTCAGGAACCCAGATGGGGGTTTCCGAAAATAGGGGATCCTAATATAGCACCCTAAATAGTAGGATCCTCATTATAAGGACCCCAAAACAAGGTACCCCTGATTTCCGGAAACCAACAGATAAAGCGAGTCACACCTTGAGCTCCTCGAGCTAGGCAATGACTTGACACACAGGCCCCAAGCCCTAAACAGAAAACCCTAAACCCCCTAAACCCTAAAGCCCTAAACCCTAAACCCCTAAACCCTTGATGACTAGAATAGGGTGGGCTTAAGGTTTACGCTTTAGGGTATTGGGGTATATTTAGAACTAAATCATTCTACTAAGGAAGCCGAAGGAACAGAATGACCAACTATGCAGGCTTGACTCTAGATTCCAGCCCACACTCAATTTAGGTTTGGATAGGGTGTTGGCAGAGTTCAGGGGTTAGAAAAAAAGGCTTTTCCGTGCTTAGGGTTCCCGGGGTTTTGGCTTCAAGGTTTGTGTCCGGCTCATAGCGCAGCCTTCAATTCCAAACAAACCTAAACGCTAAACCCCAAACTCCTAAACCCCAAACCCGAAACTCCTAAACCCCAAACCCTGAATTCCTAAACCCCAAACCCTGAGCTTTTAAACCCCAAACCCTAAACTCCTATATAAACCCCAAACCCGGAACTCCTAAACCACAAACTGTTATGGATCCCTTAAAGGAGCCCTCAAGGATTCCGTATAGCCCAACTCCTAAAGCCCAAACACCACACCCGAGGCACCACTGCGACGAGCAGCTTCACGACTTCGGCCACCACGTCCTCTACGACCAGCACAGGGAGAGCTGCTTTAGGGTTTAGGGCTTTAAGGTTCAGGGTTTAGGGCTTAGGGTTTAGGGTTCAGGGTTTAGGGTTCAGGGTTCAGGGTTTAGGGTTTAGGGTTCAGGGCTTAGGGTTTAGAGGGTTCAGGGTTCAGGGTTTAGGATTTAGGGTTTAAGGTTCAGGGTTCAGGGTTTAGGGTTTAGGGCTTAGGGCTTAGGTATGTGGGTTTAGGGCTTGAAGGGACTCATCCTTCGGGCCTCGCCCGCCAGACTTCCCACAGAATGGGGATCCCAGAACGCCTCCATGATCGAATCCTTCGGTGGATGATATAAACCCTGCATTACCTTAAGGACCCTAAACTATGGGAATTATGGTATATTCCTTATGATGGGTAATGCAGGATTTATATCATCAACCGTTACATTGCGCTGCTCTTTCTTCAGGCACTTCATATAGGGGCCTTATTGATCAGAGTAGGTGTTTGGGGCCCATCATACTCGACTTACAATAAGGAGCCCCCAAGATAGTGTTGGTAACCGATAAGGTCCCTATATGATCTCGTGAGATCATGGTTCAGCATTTTCCAGGCTTCGAACATCGGGGGCCAGGTACTTCACCAGAGAAGTTTCGGCTTCAGCGCTCCTATGTTGTAGTGGTTTAGGCGAATGCGAGATCGTGAACGCCGAAGTCCAAGCGTAGACTCCGCGGGCCTGTGAAGCCTTAGTCTCAGACCCCCACCCGGCCTGGAAACAGATGTCATGAGCAGTCATGATTCGGGTCTTAGGTTTAGGGTTCAGGATTTAGGATTAAGGCTTTAAGCCCTAAACTCTACGGGGTGAGGGGTTCGGGGTGCAGGGTTACAGGATCAGGGTATGGTGTCTCTACATTCTCAGATCTTCGGGTGCGGTTCGGCACCCAGATACCAGAGTTTCCGAAAATTAGGCGTACCTTCTTTTGGGGTCTTTATAATAAGGATCCTACTATTTAGGGTACTATATTAGGGTCCCCTATTTTCGGAAACCCCCAGATACCAGAAGAGGAATTTTAGAACATGGGTTTCAAATAGTTAGAGATGAGGGTACCTGTGCACCTTTTCGCGTTTCAGCAACCCCACCGCGAGCATCTTAAAAGCCCCCCCGGTCGAATCCAACTTCAGCAGGCCCCGGAAACTCTACTTGTAGGTAGTATTATTAGGGAGACCCCTTAAAGGGTACCCCTTCTGAGCCCTACTTGTGGCTCTCTTAAAAGGGGCCTTATTGAGAGGGGTCGATATCCTTAAGGGTCCCCCTAATCCTAACCCCCAACTTGGAAGTATTTGGGTATGCAGATGGGGTTTAGGTACCTTGTTTGGGCTGATCGTGTGGAAGGGTTTGGGGTTCTTCTGTCAAGGAACTCTAGCGGGTATAGGGTTTGCGGGCTTAGGGGTTTAGGATTTCAGGTTTGTCTTAGAGGTTTCAGCTCAATTTGCCGGTTTAACGACTTCTCAGCTTGTGAGAGGTACTACATGCGAAGAAATTATGAGGTCAACGTGCAAGGCCTCAATACATAATTAGTGGGGTGCGGTTTACATGTTCCCACCAGAGCACCAAGCTCTTTAGTTTCGATTCTGTAAAGGGTTATGCAGCCAAGCACCCTACACACTAAACCCTAAATCTTAAACCCTTAAACCCTAAACCCTAAACCCGAAGCCCTAAACCCGAAATCCAAATCCCTAAGCCTTAAACCCTAAACCTCAAACCCTGAAAACCCTAAAACTTTAATCCCCAAACGGCCCCAAACCCTAAATCCGTAGGACCTACTCGACCACCACCACGGCTACCGGGACGACCATCACCGTCACGGGAGCCGGGCTTGAGTTGAAGAGGCCGATAGACTTCGGGGTTTCTGAGGGGTACTTAGAAATAGTTTGTAATTTTTGGTTATTAATAATCCCTAAGAAACAGCTAAAATTACAATTTTTGCTAGGGTTCTAAGTTCAGTATAGGTTTAGGGGTTTAGGGTTTATGGGGTTTTAGGGTTTAGGGTTGATAGGGGTGTGGACTTTAGGGTTTAGGGTTTATAGGGGTTTATAGGGGTTTAGGGGGTTTAGGGTTTATAGGGTTTATAGGGTTTATAGGGTTTATAGGGGTTTAGGGTTTATAGGGGTTTATAGGGGTTTATAGGGTTTAGGTTTGCGGTTCAGGCTACGCCTTGGGGTTTGAAAGACATACCCTGCTGTAGGGCTCCAAGTGTACGAATAGTACCTACTTTGGGGTCTAAAGTCTTAAAATAGTACCTACTTTAGCCCCAGGGATATGTAAGAAAATCATACTTAAAGGATCATGGGACGTAGTAACTAAGGTTATTATAAGGGTAACTATACTTATGCTTACTTATAACCCCAATTCAGGTACTTATAACCTTACTTACTAAGTCCCATGATCCTCCCAAGTAGACCCTAAACCCTAAACCCTATAGATCCCTTTATAAGGAACCCTATAGATCCCTTTAAGGAGCCCTTTAAGGAACCTTACTAAGTCATAGAAGGAGCCCTTCAGGGCTTCGCGTTGTGGGTCGACTTCATCCTAAAACCCCAAGACCGTTCTTCGCTAGGGTTTAGGGGTTTAGGATTTAGGGTTTAGGATTTAGGGTTTAGGGGTTTAGGGTTTAGGATTTAGGGCTTAGGGGTTTAGGGTTTAGGGTTTAGGGTTTAGGGATTGGATTAGAAGGGGCCCCCACCCTGTAATAGTGGTATAATAGGGCCCCCTTCTATAATCCTTATAGTCACCATTACAGGGTGGGGGCAGCTTCTAGTCTACACCAAAAGGGAGTCGAGAGGATGGTTGGGCAAACGTGGTTTCCGTAGGGAAAGGGTGCCGACCTACGGGATCATATTGGGAACATATCGGGGAATCCCACACCCATCCTGGTACTACGGCATTGATGGCTGTTCTCTTGGGATCTTTTCAGGGAGACTTTACGAATGAGATAAGGGATCTATAAGGGTCCTATAGGGATCTTTCAGCAAACATCCAATTTGGCTTCCAATGCTTGGAGGTTGACGGTGGTCTGTCGTTACAGGCATTAGGGTTGTGGATTTTTCGTCACTGCTTTGAGGTTCAGCAGCTTACGGGGTTTCATCATTTGAACTAAAAGGCCGTATACAGTTTGGAGGCATATTCCTTCCTTCACGATTCTCGGGCTTTCCGAAACCCAAACATCATCTTCCTGACAGCAACGCTCGTCTCCCTTGCATTGGGACCCGTCGATTCCAACATCCCTGAATTGAGGACTTTCCTTAATCCAGAAATATACCTGAAATTATGGTAGGATCCCTAATGTGATTCAAGGAATATTAATTTCTTAACTCCCTTATAGAACCCTTATAGATCCCTTTAAGGAACCCTAAGGAATAGCCCTTGATTAAGCGATGTATTGGAGCCGCTGGGGAGGCAAGAGGAGGCCTTCGAAGCCTCCGCAGCCATCGAAAGAGCCGAGGAGGCCGACGACACTGCGCCTAATGTGTAATACGGTTGATGATATAAATCCTGCATTACCCATAATAGAGAATATACCATAAATCCCAGAGTTTAGGGTCCTTAAGGTAATGCAGGATTTATATCATCAGCCGTAAGGCTGTCTAGATAAATAGCAGGGTTTATGGTTTAGGGTTGAGGGCTTTGGGTTTAGGCTTGAGGGCTTAGGATTGAGGGTTGAGGGTTTAGGGTTGAGGGTTTAGGCTTGTGGGTTTAGGTTTTAGGGTTTAGATAAGTAGCAGCACAATATCATTCCCTTGTAGTCGTTTATATGAATATACTACAGTAAACCCCAGCCATATGTTCATTGTTCAGGCCGCTATAGTACGGTGTCGTAGAGCTTCACATTGTTATGTGGGGGTAGATGAAGGCGTTATCGGCTTGCGCAAGGGTTGAGGGTTTACTTGCAGAAGCCGGCGACTTGAGTCACTTGCATTCAACAAAGTCTCTCCCTCCCCTAGAGGATGCAGGGTGTAGGGTTCGAGGTTTTTAAGCTAAGGTTCTTCTACTCCTACTAACATGCAGGCTTTGAGGTCTACTATAGGGGCCTCAATAATTAGAACAGGGCTGTGGGGGTTCCTTTATGCTTATAGTAGAATATACCCCCAACCTTATTCTAATCATTAAGGCCCCTATATTCGTGTTCAGAGCCCAGGGATCGGGTTGAATCCTTAAAACGCCGAACCCTCAACACAAGCCCGATACCAGGGTTGAAAAGTTACAATTTCAGTTTCGTAGGGCTCTAATAGAAGTCTACTGGAGTAGAACCTACCCTTCAAAACCCTATTCTAAAAAAACAAGCTCCGAATCATTCGTCATGGAATTGCGGCCGATCTTTTCGGGAACCCAAGTCTAACATTAAGGACCTTACATTTAGCCCGACTCTCCCCTACCTTGTAGTATCCTTAAGGGAGGGGGGGCCAAGGGGGGTATATAGCCTAGTGATCCCTAACTCTCCCTAGTACTCCCCAAGGTTCCCCAAAGGATTCCTTGTACCCTCCCCCCTTGAACCACCCTCCTTAAGGATCCCATAACTACCCTAAACCCTAAACCCCACACCTGGCTTCATCCCCGAAGCTGTTTTTGAAAACGCAAAGCCCTAAAGACCTGGACAGCGTCCTGCATGGCTAAAATAGTGTTGAAAGATGCTGTAGACTGTAGGGGCCTAGATAATTACCTGTACTATTTGGGTGGTTCCTTATTATCAGTATGGTATATCGGGCTCCTAAACCCTACGCTGATTATTTGGGCCCCTCTATAAGTGACTGTGATAAGCCCTTCCTGATCGATGCTAGCAATTGTATCCTTTTGCAATGGGCCAAGATTCCTCAGATGCTTCAGGTGTTGTCTGCTTGTGGAAGCAGTTGCTGACAACAGGAAAGCCTCAAGAACGACGTGAAGCACGCACAGCCTTGGAACCCAAGATTGGGAAGGAAAGAGCACCAGGCATGTTTGAGAAGCTCCCTGCCAACATTGCCCAGGACCGCATCGCCGACCGGACATCCGTGTGGGAAACTTGGAACTAAACCTCCTGGCTTTGCGGCTATGCCGGAAGTAATATAGGGGCCTAAATAATCACCAACGCTATTGTGGGGTTCCGTATTATGATTACAGTGCAGGATACCCCAAAACTCCATTCCAATATTGAGGCCCCTATATTCTGGAACGCTAGTAGAAATCCCCTGTAGTACCCTGTTAAGGATCCCTAATATCACCCAAAACTCCATTCTTTTTTTGAGGCCCCTGTATTACAACGACGGCTGTTTCGCACACAACTCCCCTGGGATGTTTGAAGTCGAGGTTCGAGGATAGACCAGCGGTCTATGCTTTGGAGACGGCGTCTTTGCTGGCCTTCCTGAAGCAGCAGTCGTGTACTATGGGGGCCTTAATAATTACCTGGACTACTTTAGGGGCTCCTTATCATTTTATGATTGTATAACGGGCCCCTAATCCCTATTCTAACTATTAAGGCCCCTATAGCAACTGCGAAAGTGGGGGCCAAGTCTGCAAATGCTTGCTCAATCTCAACGCTACAGAGATTGATCAAAAGTGCGAAGGTGGGCCATCAGTCCATGCCAAGGTGACCAACGGCGAGGTTCCTTTAAGCTTTAGTGTACCTAGTATAGCGGCCTGAATGGCTGGACCGGGTTCTTTAAGCTGCAGTGTTCTTAGGAACTGCGTTTGGTTCTTATCAGAACAAAAAAACTTCAAGGTATTCTGAAGGTAAGGGGTCTTTACAGGGTTCTATATGAGCTACTCTCAGAGCTACTGTGAGGGTTTTGTGGTAGGGGGACTTGGACTTGATAATCTGGATGGTGTTTAGGGGGCACGTTCTACTACAGTCATAATAAGGGCCCCAAGGAACGGTATCATGAATTATGCAGGGTTCTTCATTTAATTACAGCCCACGCGCACAAGGTAGGTTTCAAGGCTTAGCAGTTTAGTTTAGCATGTATCAATGTAGGGCACAGCGTGTAGGGTTTAGGATTATGCAATCAGGGTGCAGGGTTTGCCTCCCTTGCCCTAAACCCGACCTCCCGCTAACCTGAACTACCCAAGCCCTTGGCATTCTCGAGTTTGGGCTAAGCCCCTAAACCCGAAACGCCTAAACCCCTAAACCCTAAACCGTGGAACTTTCTGTGAGGTGGCCGTCCAAGAGCTGTTGGCTGTTTTGGGGAACCAGACGCAAAGTTCGGAGACAGGACAGGTTTTGGGCCTGAGCCCTAAGCCCCCAAAGTCGTCTAAGCCCAAACCCGGAACCCTAAACCCTACAAGCCCTACAAACCCGAAAGCCCTAAACCCTAAACCCTAGACCCTAAACCCTGGACCCTAAACCCTAAACCCTAAACCCTACCTAAGAAGCCTAAACCTCAAAACCCAGACGCCGAAACTCCGAAACCCCGCAGCCGACCAGACCCTAGGCCCTAAACCCTAAGCCCTCAGCGCAATACCCTAAAACCCCTGGCCGCCGCGATTTTTTTGGGGGTTGAAGTAGGCCCTCAACCTCAAGTCCTATACCCTAAACCCTCAGCGCATCTCAGCGCCAAGCCCTAAAGCCACTGGCCGTCGCAAGTTTTTGGGGGTGAAGTAGGCCCTAAACCTCAAATCCTAAACCCTCACCGCTAAACCCCAAAGCCACTGGTCGTCTCAAGTATGTTTTGGGGTGAAGTAGGCCATAAACTCCTCAAGTCCTAAACCCTAAAACCCTAAACCCTAAAACCCTAAAACCCTAAACCCTAAACCCTAAACCCTAAACCCTGAACCCTAAACCCTAAACCCTAAAACCCTAAACCCTAAACCCTAAACCCTAAACCCTAAACCCTAACTCTGGGCTGATGTGAGACTCAGGGGCTCTGCAAGACCCCAGCGTCGACCCTTGCACCGTAGGATCGCACCCTGATCGCCACACCCTACTGAACCATGGGGTTTAGGGTTTAGGGTTTAGGGTTTAGGGTTTAGGGTTCATAAGTCCTAAACCCTGAGCCCTAAATGCTGAACTCTAAAATCTTAAATCCTGAACCCTCAGTCCTGTTTCTACCCTCACTTCGGAGGTTCCCACTCGTGCGTAAAACAGTCTTCCACCACTTCGAGTTGTGGGCTTGCTATTAGGGGTAGGGTTGATAGAGTTTTGATTCGGTCCGCATAAGAGAAGTAGCTTGATTCCAAAGACAGACTCCAAAATTAACATAGGGGAGTTTCCGAAAATTAGGGGTACCTTACTATGGGGTCCTTATAATAGGGATCCTACTATTTAGGGTACTCCCATAGGGTGCAGAGATAGTCTTTCCCCGAATGGAGCTTTTAGTCATGCTGAGGCTCAGGCTCTTGGGGTTTCTCGGTGTAAGGATCATGGGACTTAGTAACTAAGGTTATTATTAGGGTAACTATACTTATGCTTACTTGTAACCCCAATTGAGGTACTTATAACCTTAGTTACTAAGTCCCATGATCCTCCAAGTAGGGGTTGAGGGTTTAGGGTTTGGGGTTGGTGCATACTGCCCTAAACCCTACACCCTAAACTGCCGAGAGCGGCGCTGACCATTTACATCGGCGTTACATGCGCGCTCGAGGCTCCGACCGAGGCCCCTGCTTGAAGGATCATGGGACTTAGCAACTAGGGTTATAAATCATGTAACCATACTTGTAATTACTTATATCCCCAATTGAGGTACTTATAATCTTACTTACTAAGTCCCATGATCCTCCAAGTGGCCGCAGAACGGTGAGGGAGGGTGAAGCCCGCCCGGCTCCGAGGCCCCTTTGCCAATCTGCTGATCTCCTAATTCTTACCTTTGGTTAGTAGGGAATGGAAGAATGGTAGTAATACGGTGGATGATATAAATCCTGCATTACCGATAATAGGGCATATACCATAATTCCCATAGTTTAGGGTCCTTAAGGTAATGCAGGATTTATATGTAGTCATAATTGTACTCCATTCCTCCATTCCCTACTAGCCAAAGGTAAGAACTAGCAGGCCAACATTTGCATCTGGGCCGGGTGCCGATGCCGGGGCACTTCACTTTTGTGTTGTGTACCTGCTCTACCCTGTTTGTTGGGCAAACCCTACCCTAAATCCTAAGCCGCAAAACCCCCTAAACCCTAAAGCCCTTAAGACCCCTTAGCCCTAAAGCCCTGAAGGCACCTAAACCCCAAAGCCCTTAAGACCCCGCCCTAAAGCCCTTTAGACCCCTAAACCCTAAACCCTGAAACCCCTAAACCCTACACCGTAAACCTGAGACCCCTAAAGCCTAAACCCTGAAACCCTTAAGACCCCTAAAGTAATTCCACACCTGCAGGGCAGACTGCGGTCTGCTCCACCACGAAAGGAAGAAGCCCCGGAGGGCCGAAAGTAAGAAAAGTGACAAGTAGTGGAGATTAATCCTCTTCAAGGACACACTCGAGCCAAGTCCAGTCAGGACTCTGTGCAAACACAGGCGAGGCAGGAGCACAAGACCCCTAAAGCCTAAGGCCCTTAAGACCCCTAAGCCCTAAACCGCAAACCCTAAAGCTCTTAAGACCCCTAAGCCCTAAACCCTGAAACCCTTAAAGCCTAAACCCTAGAGCCCTTTAGACCCCTAAACCCTAAAGCCTTAAGACCCCTAAACCCTAAAGCCCTTAAGACCCCTAAACCCTAAAGCCCTTAAGACCCCTAAGCCTTAAAGACCCCTAAGCCCTAAAGCCCTTAAGACCGCTTAGCCCTAAAGCCCTTACGACCCTTAAACCCCAAAGCCCTTAAGACCCCTTAGCCCTAAAGCCCTTAAGACCCCTAAGCCCTAAACCCCAAATCCCTTAAACCCTAAACCCTGAAACCCGTAAACCCTAGCCCTAAACCTCTCCAACCCTCCCCCCGACCACACCCACCCCCCACCCCCAAACTCTGAGCTGGAGGAATTCTGGTGGAGCTGGAGCCGGTGGAGACCGAAGCGGGTCTGGTGAAGACCGCCGCGCTGGCCTCAGAAGGCACGGAAGGGGGGACTGCTTGGAGGATCATGGGACTTAGTAAGTAAGGTTATAAGTACATTAATTGGGGTTATAGGTAGATATTAGTATAGTTACCCTAATACCAACCTTAGTTACTAAGTCCCATGATCCTTTAAGTGCCGGGGCTGTTACTTGGAGCTTCATGGTTAGCTAAAAGCAGGGTGAGACGGATAGTTATGGTTCTAGCCCCCAAAAGCTAGCCATGAGCCTCCAAGTAGGTCAGGGGCGAGGCTTGCAGGTTTAGGGATGAGGGTTTGGGCTTTCTCGCGACTCTGTGCGTTGAGTAGGGCTTGAGGTTTTAGGGTCGGTTTAGAGTCTTGGGTTTGCGACGGCTTTGTAGGTAGGTCCTAAGTCTCTCAGAGTACAAGTTTTCGGATTCCAGCTAAATCCTAAACCCCAAATTCTTAACCCCAAACCCTGAACCCTAAACCCTAAACCTTAAATCCTAAACCCTAAACCTTAAATCCTAAACCCTAAACCCTAAACCTTAAATCCTAAACCCTAAACCCCAACTCCCAGAATCTTACCAAGCAGGCCTTGCTGTCGACAACGTCACGGTCAGCGCGCCGGGAGGATCGAAGCTGGCGATCCCGACGACAGTCTCGAGATCAGAAAATAGTAGCTTTTAGGGTTTAGGGTTTGAGGCTTAGGGTTTAGGTTCATAGTAGCTTTTACGGTTTAGGGTTTGAGGCTTAGGGTTTAGGTTCATAGTAGCTTTTTCGGCTAAAAATTAGTAGGCGATGTTTCAGGTTTGCGTTTTTGAGAACCCAAGGAGCATCGAGATCTCCCAGTAGTAACTTGTTGTACCCGTGTCGGGCTCAGGGTTTGTCGTGTTGAGATCCGAGGCCGAACGGTTGATGATATAAATCCTGCATTACCCATAATAAGGAGCAGACCAGAATTCCCATACATTAGGGTCCTTAAGGTAATGCAGGATTTGCATCATCAACCGGAATCAGACTTACGTGACCCTGAATAGAATCCTCAGCACAGCAAACTGAACTCATATACCCTAAAGCCTAAACTCCCTAAGCCCTAGACCCTATTCCCGAAAAGCCTTTAACCCTATTCCCTAACAGCACTAAGCCCTAACCTCCTCCCCCGCAAAGCAAGGTTCTGACCAAAGCCTCAGAGCTCTTCAACGAATCCGGGCCGGTCCTCCTGAGCTTGACGAGCATGTGGGACCCTGTCGAAAGTGGGTCTTACAGGGTTTCGGGTCTTACAGGGCTTTGGGGTTAGGATTTTTATGGTTAGGTTTACAGCAAGGGGTATTAAAAGGATATCTATAAGGATTAGTAAGGGTTTGGGCGGTTTCGGGTTTGGGATTTAGGCCTTGGGGTTGAGGGTTTAGACTTTTTTTCGCTGCTTTTTTTAAAAGCCTCCGTGGATTCCGAAGTTTCATGGCGTCGGGCTTGGTTTGGAGTTGAGGGACAGATTCGTTTGGTCCCCTAATACGAGCTTTCATATTTTGGGTCCCTAAAACAAGCACGATCCTGAAGTCTTTGTATTTTGGGGCTGTTGGACAGGTCGGCGGTTTAGGGATGGTTCCGAGTTCGGGGCTGAGGGTTTTCACCAAGACCCCCGCAAGCAAGACCCAAACATGACACACGGTTTAGGGTTTAGGGTTTAGGGTTTAGGGTTTAGGGTGCGTGTCTGTATTCCCCTTGTCCACATGCTGATGTCCGACTAGGATGCCCAGTAGTACCCTTATTCCCTTTTAGTAGTCCTGGCTCCTTATAAAGTTGCCCAATACCAAAAAGGGAGCCCTTTGTATTTCTGCATTACTGGGCATCCTAGCCTGGGGTTTAGTTTAGGGTTTAGACCCAAGCTCCACACCTCCTTAACCCTCATCCCGAGACTTGCCAGCCAAACTCTAAGCCCCAAGCTCCAAGCGTTCAACGCGAAACTCCAAACCAACAACCCCTAAGCCCTAAACCCTAACTCCCAAAATCCTAAGCTCTACGCCGTGGAACCAGAAAGCCAGAGACTCCAATATTCATATTTTTAAGGAATATTCCTTAACTCATTCTGGAGTTCCTATTATGATTTAAGGTATATTCCTGAACTCATACTAGGGATCTTAATATAACTTAAGGAAGCTTCCTTAACTCATACTAGGGATCCTACAATATTTTGAGGTATATTCCTAGTTTTAAGGAATATTCCTTAACTCATTTTAGGGTTCCTACTACAACTAGGGTTTGGGGTTTGGGGTTTAGGGTTTGGGGTTTAGGGTTTAGGGTTAAGGTATATTCCTTAAAGCCCGAGATGGTCGCAGGTCCAGCGACAAGGCAGCGAAGTTCGTCGATCCGAGCCGGGGAACTGAAGGAGTGCCGGCGACTCGAACCCTAAAACCCCCATAACCCAAGGTCCCTGCGGATCCCTTAAAGGAACCCTCAAAGGAACCCCTAAAGAACGCCTTAAAGGACCCCCAAAAACCCTGGTAATGATTAAAGGGAACTCCAGAAAGTTGGAATATGGAATAATGGCAGGATCCCCTATAATTTACCTTAAAGGGGTTACGATGATGATATTCCAACTTTCCGGCTTCTACTGTAATGGTTAAGGGTTTAGGATGTACTATAGAATAGGGTTTAGGGGCCCACTAGACTATAATTATGATACCCTAAAACCCTGGCAATTAGTAGGGCCCTATATTAGGGTTTAGGGTTTAGGGTTTAGGGTTAAGGGTTTAGGGTTAAGGGTTAAGGGTTTAGGGTATTAGGGGTTTAGGATGTCCTATAGGGGCCTGAATAATTAGAATAGGGTTTAGGGGCCCCTTGTACTGTAATTATGATAAGGAGCCCCCCCAAAATAGTATAGGTAGTTATTAAGACCCCTATAGTAGGGGTTCGGATCTAGGTTTTTGGGTTTAAATGTAGATTTTGGGCTTCCCGATGTAAGGGGTCCTGGTGTTATCCTGCTGTTTTGGGGGGTTTCGGGGATAGCCATGCTTTAGGGGTGGGGTGGGGTGGGGGGGGGGGGCAGTGACGACGTTCTACGACCGCACACAAATGTAAGGGTCCAAGGGTCGTCGACAAATGTTCATGTGTATGTAACGTCTGAGATCTATGTAGTGTTCATGACATATAAGACCTAGCCTTGGCCGCAAGTTTTAGAACTTACAATGCTTCAACTTCACTTGTCGGTTCAGGTCGTTAATAGTTTTTAGGGTTTTTTCAAAACCCATTTTTGCTAAGAAATGAGCTTTTCCCTAGGCAATATTGCAGTTCGTACCTCACATCGCTACCAGGGTCCTGGTGGGCGCGTGACCTAGTTAGGCTTCTTTACCTTCGATGCCCCAATAACCAACATTTGAACTTTTTGGGCTCTTATCGTTTAGTAGGAATTTAAACATTTTTTTGGGTTCTTATGGTTAGTAGAATTTAAAGGTTCAACCTTTTGCTTTTGTGTCTTATTGGGGCAGTAAGCTACGTACACCTTGAACCCTAAACCTCTTCAGCCCTGAGAGCCTGCACCTTAAACCACTCAACCCTAAACCCGTAACCCCTATATACCCTGAACCCTAAACTCTAAACCCCTCAACCCTCAATCCTAAACCCTAAACCCAAAAACCCTGAACCCCAAATACTCTGGATCGAGGAGATGAAGACGATGCTTGTGAAAACGGCGCCCAGACCTCCTGCAGGCTTCAGCGCCTACGTCCGTCTCTTCCGCGTTCGAGCAGAGGGAACCAGCTACGAGGAGTTTCGCACCTCAAAGGCGTGGGTGCAAGCTGGATGCCCCAGCGAGATCCAGTACGTGCTCCGACTCGGCCCGAAAAACCGGCTCCCCATGCAGTGGCGCTAGTCCTTCTGACCACGACTTTGCGGAGCCTTGCAAAAAGAAGATCTCTCCGACAGCAGTCTGCCAGCGACTTGGGTGGAAGCTCTGCGTGGCGCACGCTGCCCCTTAACCAAGGTCTTTAGAACGCCGAGGAGAACACTGTCCAGCACTCGGCGCGTGTGCGCCTGCGGTTTGTTCCCCCTATACTCACCAACCCACCCACCCACCTCTTCCCTTCATCCTTCACCCTCGTTGAACTCTCAGGTCTATATCGTCTTCAACATGGTCCTGGACGGGAAGCACAAATCCTTGTCGCGGGCGCTGGTGCGAGGGCTAACTCTGCGACTGACTGTTTGGCTGCGGAGATGCGGCAAGGTCACTGGCATGTTCTTCCCCGAACCTGCAAGTGTGTTGGAAAGAGAAAGAAAGCAAGGTCTGGAGTCTGGAGCTCAGATCGCAAAGCGTGCGAGAGTGAAGCAGCAGGACGTAGTCAGAAGGCTTTCAGCAGCTCAGGGACATGTCACCTGCTGAGCTGCATATCTTGGATCAAACAAACACGTCACATGCATTCTCCAAACGCCTGCTGCATAAAGAAAAGAAAGAATACACAGGAAAGAAAACAGAGACCGTCAAGAAAGACAAACACCACCGAAGCGAGCTATGGCGGCCAAACGACAGCGGCCCTGGAAGGAGCCGGACTACGTCGCTGCGACTGCTGAGCAGCGTCAAGGCTTCGTGACGGCCTGGGCCACCTGGCTGGGATCCATGGCTTTCTCCCCCGCCGGGCCATCGCGTCGGCCCAGCGGCGAGCCAAGTTTCAAAGGGCAACCTACTTCGAGGATGCTGGGCGCCGCAGCAGCTGGAGCGTCCGGGAGGTGGCGCTCTACGATTGGCCGGTCTTCCAATCGTGGTCCCAATGTCCCGAATGCAAGGTTCTGAGCGCCAAAAGCATCACGGAGATGGATCTCAGAGTGGCACTTCGACGTTCACGTCTTCCGGAAAGTCGCGGTAGGGCAACAGGTCAAAGCGAAGCACTCGCTCAGTCCACAGACCGGCGACCAATCCTTGCACCGGAATCCTCTCTTTTGGCAGTTCCAGCACGCCATCTGCATGGACGTGGTCGACCTGTTCCTCACCATCCGCCCCTGGGGGTGGAGTCTTCCTTGGCGGAACTGCCCGGGCAGGAGACCTTGTGTCTGCCGCATCTCTTGGTGCAGGTTCCTCTGTGGCGGCACGGGACCTAAGACTTGGAGGAAGCACGTCTTGGCGGACGCCTCGGCCCGCCGCTACACGAAGAAGGAGGCGCGGCCTGACGTCGAACAGGAGGATAGAGAAGGGCGTGGTCAGGCTAAGGCAGGATTCTGGGATTATTTATTTTCCAACAAATTTCCCGTTTTACATTCAATTCTATTTCCAACCTCAGGTCTATTTCCAAATAACTTTCCAAACATGGTTCAATTTTGTTTCTGGCTTCACGTCAAATTTATCTTCAATTCTGTTTCCAATTTCTGCGGTTCGGGCACTGCAAAGCCAGAGGAAGAGCGGGGCCGGGGTTGGAATCGAGAATTTGGAGAGGCCTCGAGAAATATTCAATATTTTTCCAATGTTGTTTCCAATTTCTGCGGTTCGGAAGAACGGGGCCGGGAGTGAAAAACTAGAATTTGGAGAGGCCTCGAGAAATATTCAATATTTTCCAGATGTGTTTGCAACTGTGGTTCCAGTTTCTGGCTCGGGCACTGATTTTGTAGACAAAGCCAGAGGAAGAGCGGGGCCGGGGTTGGAATCGAGAATTTGGAGAGGCCTCGAGAAATATTCAACATTTTCCAGTTTTGTCTTCAATTGTGTTTCCAATTTCTGCGGTTCGGGCCGGGATGTCGAAGGAACCGCCAGAGTGACCCTGCAAGCCTATCCCGAACTCGTGTTGGAACTACCTTTTGGTAATATTTTGGAAACTGAATTGAATCCTGTGTCCCAAGTGAAGATTTTGCTGAAGTTCCAATTACAAAATAATTACGACCTACAAGCTGGCCCTTAGCCTGGGGCGCCCATCACTACAGGAGGAGCAGGACA
The DNA here is from genome assembly GCA_905221615.1 of Symbiodinium sp. CCMP2592. NCBI lineage: Eukaryota > Dinophyceae > Suessiales > Symbiodiniaceae > Symbiodinium > Symbiodinium sp. CCMP2592. The sequence continues at coordinate 132,022 of CAJNDT010006209.1, forward strand.
ACCCGGAGCTACTGGAGTCGCGGCGCCGCAACGTGCGCTGCGTCCTCGCACGCCACGAATTCCAAGAAGGCGATCGGCGCCAGGATGGCAAGGGACGCGGGCCATGCACGTGCACGTCATCATCTTCTCAACGCTGCAGCCGCGGGCCTGGAGATGGAGCTCTGCGCCGCGCTGCCTGCCACCGACGAGGATCCGGAGCTGCGTGCCCTGGTTCTGCGGCTGCAGTGGGTGAACGAGGCAGCGCCAGTGCGCGAACATCTCGGGGGACCCACCTGGACCTGGGACCAAGACCAGCAGCGCTGGATGCTGAGGCTCCGCCGCACACCCACGGACCAGGAGCTGAACTTGCGTCCCTTCCTCCGCGGTCTGCTCCGGGTCCTGCGGTGGGCTCAAGACGTGCAGTGGTGGTTTGGAAAAGCCGCCCTGCTTGCCTATGTCCTGGGCTACTGAAGGCCAAAGAAGACGCAGGTCGCACCTGGGCCTTGTACACCGACCTCTACAGCAAGTACTGGCTCTGCACAGAGCCGCAGATGATGATGACCTTGGCGCGAGAGCCCATGGTCTGGACTTCAGCCCAAACCAAAAAGATCTTCGCGCCGGCCGGCCCCAGCACCTGCCGTCGATGCATCAGGCTTATATTGTCGGCGAAGCAAGGACGAGGAGCACCTCAGCTACCTGGAGTTTCTGCGCTTTTACCGCGAGATCCAAAACGCTCGCTACAAAGCCAGCGAGAAGCCCGCCTGGCTCATGGCCGTGGGCGTGCTCTACCATCGCTTGCGCGGCGACAGCTACTTCTGGCAGTGGCTCCTAAGGAACCCTATGAATCCTAAACCCCAAATACCCTGAAGGAGAGCCCACGACTTCCGTTGTCTCGGACACGCTGAGCATCAATCTAAGAGGCCCGGACGGAGCCTCGCCAGATCTCTTTTAGAAACGGGCTTCGAAGTTTAGGATTTAGGATGTAGGGTTTCGAAGTTGAGGATTGTGGGTTTAGGATTTCGGAGTTAGGGTTTCGAAGTTTAGGATTTAGGGTCCAGGGTTTAGGATCTAGGGAAGTTTAGGGTTTCAAGGATTAGGATGAGGGGTTCAGGGGGGTGGGTATAAGTAGGGTTATAAGTCCCCCAATATGGGATATAATAAGTATAGCTACCCTACTTATAACTACCCATGAACCCTAAACCATATACCCTTATCGAATCCCTATAGATCCCTTTAAAGGACCCCTATGAACCCTACTTATAACTACCCATGAACCTCCAAGTATGGTGCATGGGGCTGTTTTTCCTGGCAGCCCGTACCTTTAAGGGTTCCCCTTGTAAGGGATCTATAGGGCTTTAGGGTTTAAGGTTTAGGTTGATGATACAAATTTTGCAATACCTTAAGGACCCTAAACTATGGGAATTCTGGTATATTCCTTATTATGGGTAATGCAGAATTTATATCATCAACCGTAGGAGCCGAACGGGGTTTTAGCGTATGGGGGCTTAATAGGGATTGCGGGGTTCCCATAATAGGGTTCATATCAAGGAATCCCTACCCCAAGACCATTAAACCCCCCTTTTGGCCTCCCATCATTAAATGCGCCGGTCTTGTTAAGATCTAGGGTTAAAGTTCAGGGCTTAGGATGTACTTGGATCCCCAATACCCAGCCTTTAGAAACTTCTTGGTTTCTTATAGTTCAGTAGGAAGTCAAACGTTGAACTCTTTATTTCTGTGGCTTATTGGGGGAGTAAGGGGTTTAGAGTTAGGATGTAGGGTTGGGGATCTAGGTTTTCAGGGTTTAGATGTAGGTTTTAAGGCTTCCCGAAATCCTAAACCCTAAACCCTAGGCTTCTTGACTGGATCTGCACCGAAACCTCACCTTCGCCCTGGCCTCCAGACTCTTGTACTGTTGATGGACAAAATCCTGCATTACCCATTATAAGGAATATACCATAATTCCCATAGTTTAGAATCCTTAGGGTCATGCAGGATGTTGTCCATCAACAGTATGACCCGCACTCAACTAAAAACACTCATCGCGCAAGCACCCAACCTTATTCTCACGTACTCCCCTTTGAGTTGGGTTGAGGGGCATGCTAGACTCAAAACTTCCCCGAACCCACAGCATGAATACCGAAAGAACTCAATCTGTTTCAAACGAAGCCTACACCCCCCCAAAGATCCACGTCCCAAGCTGAACATTTACAAGCTCAGTGTGAAGCCCAGCACATCAGTAGTGTAAGAACCTTCGCAACATCCTCCACTCCGACATGACGCCCCCTTGCAGGAAGGTTATGAAACCCTCGAACATATAGTAATTTAGGGCCCTAAACCCTTAACCCGTGCTCACTGGAGCTTTTCAATCTTTAAGGGCTCCTTACATGTCCTCTTTCAAGGAACCCCAGCACACCGTCCGAGGATCCGAATTGAAAGTCGAAGGCTTGTCTGAGACAGATGCCATCGAACTGCAGCTATCCGTTCGTGAGGAGCCTTGGATTCTTTCGGGTTTGGTTGGGGTTTAGGCCCGAAGCCCTAAATCCAAAACCCCTGAATCTTAAATCCGAAGCCCTGAACCCTATTGTATGAGGACTGCTTCAAGGGGTGCATGTTGTCTTTGGGCCCCAATATAGCTATAGCGTTTCGTACGGGTTTCGTAAATTTGTTGCAGGTGTGTAGTGTTCCCGAAAGGTTTCGCGAACTGTTAGAAGGGCCCCCTGAACGCGGAACCCTAGACCCGGTAAAGAAGGGGCTAATAAGAAAGATCTCAGGAGAACGCGAGTGCGATGTGCGCTTTCTGGGACGAAGAGGCACCTAGGGAGCGTTTGGGGTTCAACCTACGGTTCTGAATGGGTAGCAACAGCATCCTCTTACTGTTGTAGCTAGTCAAATACCTATGCTATATGTATGTATATATATATATATACATGTTAATGTTGATTGATTGACACCAAAGCCTAATTGTCAGTATTATGGCCCTTCAATCGGGGCTAGGTATACTAATTCGGGTTTCAGTACGGTGGATGATATAAATCCTGCCTTACCTTAAGGACCCTAAACTATGGGAATTATGGTGTATTCCTTATTCAGGCTATGGCGGTTTGAGTCTAGGGCTTACATTCCGGGGTTAATGATCCGAAGCTCTAAATCCTATGAAGTCCCAGCTAAACGCGGCAACACCCTGAATCCCAAACCCTACAGAAAACCAACGCCTGAAACTTTGCAAAGGCCGCAAAGATTTCAACCCTCACGTTACTACGGATCAAACTCGGCACTGCAATAATTCCCAGTACTAAGTACTGTTTTGGGGCTCCTTATTAGAGTTACAGCATAATAAACCCCAAAGCCCTATTCCATTTCCTAAAGCCCTATGTTACTCAGATACTACGTCTCGCAGCCCTTCACCCTAAGCCCTAAACCGTGGTACCCGAAGGCGCAGCGATGGTCTGTGGAAGGCGTGCAGACGGTTCCCGGAAGCAGCCCGGGACAGCCCCTGGGCTCCCTCTTTCTGAGTATAAGTAGGGTTTAGGGTTTAGGGTTTAGGGTTTCGGGTTTAGGGTTTAGGGTTAGGGTAGGGTTTCGGGTTTAGGGTAGTTCAGAGACCAGGACTTCCTGGTTTGATTTTGTGTGGTTTTGTGAGGCCTTTGCTTCGCGTTTTGAGGTCTTTCTGGGGATGCTGCAGGGTTTTGTAGGGTGTTACCATAACAGGGCTCATCATTATTGTAACGTAGAGGCCCCAAATATCCGTCTAAGGTCCGCGTAGATCCCCTATTGCTAGCCTGCTGAATGATACGAACGGTTGGTAGCTGTGTCCCCGAAGACACTTTTGAGAGTATGATACATTCCGCAATCCTATTCTGATTACTGAGGCCCTAACGACATACAACTCTGTTTTGAAATCCTTCCAAAGTGGCCCTCTCAGACGAACCCTTAAAAGAAGCTCTGTTTTAAGTACTGAAGGCCTTCAGATGAAGATCCTACCAACCCTAAGCCCTATACCCTAAACCCTGCACCTACTAGGCTCACCTGCCGAACGACTCACCTCTCCATTTTCGCTGCCGTGGCCGGCTTCGTCGCAGACACTGTGCGAGCCCCAACGCCTTTAAATGGGGCGTCGGATGTATGGGTTTAGGTTTAGGGTTTAGGGTGAGGCATCGGATGTATAGGTTTAGGGAAGTTGAGGATTTCCGATAGCAGGTTTAGGATGTATCGCTTGAGTTGTATCGTGCAAGCTTGAGAGCTAATGTAGGAACCTGATTAAGAAACCCTGGTTCTTTGTCAGGGCTCCTGATATGAATTCTACTAGTTTGGGGTTATCGGCCCAGGGTTTCTTCATCAGGTTCCTACATGATACGGTTTCTTTCACGCAGTCTTGGGCCACGAGCTTGGTGATCTCGCCGATCTCAGCGTTCAAAGGGCTCCTTGTAAATTCTGTTTGATCTCAGTTATGTGCGTTTCTGCGTTCCTACTCGCTTTTCCCACGTTACTATCGGAAACCTGCTGTTCCTCGTCTTTGCCGACATCGTTGTCGGCGTTGCCATTACTGTTTTCGCTGTATTGAGACCGTAAGCCGTATTTATGCCATTGCGTTTGAGCCCATGGGCCGTTACAAGTCACGGCTCCTTAACTAAACCCTAGACCCTAAACCCTAAGGGGTTTAGGGTTTAGGGTTTAAGTAGGGTACAAATACGTGAAGCTATAGTTACTTTACTTCGAGCATACGGACTAAGTCACTGGGCACTTGTAGTATATTTTTCGAACCCCTAAACCCTAAACCCTAAACCCATTTTTCGAGGATGGGTTCGGGGTTCAGAGCTTGAGGTTGTGAACTACCCCGTGACTCGAACATCCCTTCATTAATGAATATTCCTTGAGGTCATATTTGGGATCCTACTAGAATTTACAGGTATACCTTAACCCCAAGTAACCTACCTTTTTTCAGGACTTATATGAAGAAATCATATTAGGGAACCCTGAAAAAGGTAGGTTCCTTAGGGTCCAGGTACTCCTTGATTAAGGGATGTTCGAGTCTCTGGGTGACGAGAGGCCTGGCACCCCAGGAAATGGAAGCCTTCAGCGCCTTCCCTTTGGGAAGAATTGCTAAAGTCCACAAGTTGATTGCAGGCTCCTTCCTCCATGAATCACACCAGAAGACCCCATAGAATCAAAGCCATATGCCGGTTTATGGATTACCGTGAGCCTCCGACCCGCGAAACAATCCACCCTTGTAAGAGCCACTGTAGAATCCTGATTATGGAACACTTACTTACGAGGGGTCTTGGGAATGCGAGCGCGAGTATCGGGGCTTGACTCACAAGTATGACTACGATTCATCAGGGTTCCCAAATATCAGCACAGTATTCTGCACTCTACAAACCCTATTGAAACTATTATGGGCCCGCAACAAAACCTTGTACACCCAAAAAAGCATTACAGAGTTTTGTTCTAACTGATAAGAACAGGTACTGTTGACGGTATAAATCCTGCATTACCCATAAGAACCCTAAACCCTAAACCCTAAACAATAAGAAATGCAGGATTTGTATCATCAACCGTCGCTCACCTTGAGAACCATGAGCCCCAAAACCCAAACTCGAAACCCTAAGGCCACAGCCCGGAGCCTACGGCCCTAAGCCCTACCTGGACCCTATAAGGAACCTACCTTTTTTAGGGTTCCCTAATGTGATTTTTTGATATACGTTCCTAAAAAGGCAGGTTATTTGGGGTTAGGGTAAGCCCTAAACCCGGATATGGATTCAAGGTGTTCACGAAGATTTCGTGCGCGACGCCCTGGGACTATCTTGCGGAGACCGGTCTGGCCAATCTTTCTCGGAGCAGCTCCGCTCAACCCTAAACCCTAAACCCTAAACCCTAAACCCTAAACCCTAAACCCTATAAAGCTACAGGGCTCAGATTTTGGGGCTTTAGGGGTCGTAGGATGTAAGGTTTCGACTCGGCTTCTAGAGTGTCGATTTTTGGGTTTCAGGGCTTAGGGCACCCGTACTTGTGGCTTTTAGTTTTGGGTTTAAGGCCAGGGTTTGAAATAGTGTGGGCTCTTAGTATCCAGTCTGCTTCTTGCCACGACGCTAACTAAGCCAGGAGCTGGCATCAATAGTATATCGTTTTGAATAGTATATCGTTTTGAGCTCCCTCCTAAGAGCCAGCCTTCCAGTTGCCAGGACAGGGCTACAAGGTGCTGTGGGTTTGTAGAGGGGCTGCTTGGGGATCAGTTTCCTGCCAGCATCAGGTATAGTCGTGATGCTTTATGTACTATGAGGGTCGGAAGACTTGTAATGGTACCCCACCCCTCCCAAGAGTCACTAGATCATCCTACACCGCCTTCAAGAAAGCATCCAGGTATTTTAGGACCCATGTTCCCTTGCTCGCCACTAAGCGCACCTTTGTCATAGTTGGGTAACATTTACATGTTTATGAATACTTAAACCCAATAAGGAATAGAAAATAGGATTTTTTAATCCTATCCCAACCATGAACTAGGCACTGGTAGAGGGCTAAGGGTTGGGAGGTCGCTTCTTGGGCCTGTGTTCGAAAGTTTCCTATTAGCATAACTATAGTATAAGATACCCCAAAACCCTATTCTAATTATTAAGGCCCCTATAGGGTTTTGGGATGAAGGCCTAAAAAAAAAAACCTCAGCCCTCAAAAGAAAAAGCCCTCAGCCCTCAACGTTCACCCTTTCCTCGGCAAACTCCCTTTAACTTGGCAGGTGATAGACTGCTGTCTCTGCCGGCCGTCGTCACTTACGTGGCGCGGGCCTCGGAGGAAAGTGGTTCAGTTCGTTCAGGGTTTAGGGGTTTAGGTTGCAGGGTTTTCGGGTTCCGGGTGGTAGCATGGTTTGGGATTCAGGGTTTCGGGGTCTAGGCTTCAGGTTTTGAGGGCTGGTGTGACTAGTTTTCGAATGGCTCCTTCTTGGGTTTACGGCTCTGTGAGAGACCCCATCCCCACCTCCGCCCACAGCTGCTGCAAGTACTTTGGTACGTGGATGAAAGCTTCCGACTTAGCCCTCAGGGGGGTGGGGGGAGGGGGGGTAGGTGGCCTTAGCCCACAAACATAGATTTTGTTGAGGCCAAATCAAGGAAGAAGAGTCCACTACCCCCCTCCCCCTTGCCCCTCCAAGGGTCCCTATAACTTGGGCCCGCGCGGTGCTTGAATTGAGAAGTTATAGGGTCCTTAAGGGAGGGTGCTTCAAGGGGGGAGGTACAAGGGATCCTCAGGGAACGTTAAGGGAGCCTTAGGGAGCACTAGAGAGAACTAGGGATGAGTAGTGTGCTGTCCTGCGGTGTGTTCTTAAAGAAGGGTGGCCCCTGAACCCTAAACCCTGAATGCCGAAGCTTAAGGGTTCACGGCTCAGGGTTGGGGCTTTAAGGCCCCGTATATCCGGGCCTCTGGTGGGGATCTGTAGCTGCTCCCATATCTAGAATCTGGGATCTGAAGCCCGCAGACCTACCCCAGGAAAGCATTCATATGTAAAATTCGGCGGTAGAAGCAGGTTCTGTCCCCCCTCCGGAAGTCTGCTGCCTTCCTCTTAAACTCCAAACCCCAAGGGTTTAGGGTTTAGGGTTTAGGGACCTATGCCCTAACCCATGAAGGTCATCGCTCTCTTTATGCTGGTCTTGGCGCGGGCCATCTACGTCGACCGCCGGGCTGCGCGCGCTCTTCCTTGGGAGGCGCTTGGCTTCTTCCGCTTGGCCGATGATGGATCAGAGCCACAGTTTACGGGTGAGTTAGAGCCCAAAATTTTACTACACAGCACATAAAGCGTCAGGTTCTTTTTTTATGGGTATGAGACGGCGTGAAATGGGGGAATCCAGAAGCCCTTAATCGTGAGATTCTTTGGTTTCGGCGGTCTCTTGCACCCAACTTGGTGAAACCCGGAAGCCAGAAGCATGAATTGTCAATACCCCGCCCCTCATGGAACCTTGGACCTTCAAAACAGAGCGCAGAGACTCCAATATCCCTGAATACAGGTATATTCCTTAAATCATATTAGGGATCCTACTGTATATTATATTCCCTAATTAAGGGATATTGGAGTCTCTGGGAACACTACACCCTCAACCCTTGCCTCAACACTGTAGACGCACAACTTGCCAGCACACCCCGAAACCAAGCAATTAAACTGCTTCGACCCTTGAGTTCCAAACCCTGAACTAAGTCATCAAACAAAAGGGCATCTGGGAGTTAGGATTAGCGCGACCCTTGGGGATATAGACCGTCTCAATAAGGCCCTTTTAAGAAGGGTTCAGAAGGGGTACCCTTTAAGGGGTCTCCCTAATAATACTACCTAGCATCCGAACCCTGAAACTTTGGGGAGCCCTTAACCAAGTACCCCAAACTTGAAACCCCCTTCCAGGAACGGTGGCTCGTGCTCCTTCAAACCACGGAGGCCCGGTATCAGGTCTGTTTTTTCCGGGTGGAGGGCCTTCAGCATTTGAGGCTTGGGGGTTTTAGGGTTTCGGGTCTGTGTTATCATTGTTCGTGATGGATCTTGATACACTCTAACTTAACTATGGGTACTGTTCTCTTCTCCTACTCTGGTTAGGATTTCTGGGTTCTGGGGTTCGGGATTTCGGGGTTTAGCGTTTGCATAGGTAACGGAGAAGTGTTTCAAGCTTCTGTGCCACTAAATCCGTCCAAGCGTGGCCTTTTTTGCGATACCACGTCTTGTGGCCGTTCGGAGCTGGGACGGTCTACAGGTACCCTCCATGCACCCTTTATTCTCCCAAACCTTTCACCCACTACTAGGGGGCATCGGCCCCTTCCTGTTTAAGGGTAGTAGACCCTCAAAGCACCAAAAGCTACTTTTTAAGGATTCCTTACCCTGATTTCTTCATTCATATTCCTTCCCTAAACCCTAAACCCTAAACCCTAAACCCCTAAACCCCTAAACCCCTAAACCCCTGAACCCCTAAACCCTAAAACCTAAGGGGGGGGGTGGCGGTTGAGGTAAGTTTGTCAGTCCAGAGCCCCAGAATCTCAGAGGGCCTGCAGCGTTGCAACAACGAGGGGACGGAGCCCGAGCTTTCAACCCCTCAAAGAACCCCTAAAGAAACCCTCAAAGGAACCCTTAAAGAACCCCTTAATTAGAAAGGAACCCGTCTAAACTCTTAACTCCTCAGAACTCCAAAACCCTACATAAACTCCGAAACCCTAGACCTTAAACTTAAACCCTGGGCACCTTCACCCTAACGCCCTTAGCTCCTAAACCCCAACTGTTGAACCCCAAACAAAACCCAAAAGCTCCAAACCCCTGAACCCTAACTTCCTAAACCCTAGACACCTATACCCTAAAGCACTAAACTCCTAAACCCTCTCCTCCGAACCTCCAAAACCCCAAAGCTCAAAACCCTAACCTCCTAAACCCTAAACCCTATAAATCTCCAAACCATAAAGACCTAAACCGAACCCGTAAACCCTAAAGTCCTGAAGCCCGAAACACCCCAAAACCCTATAGATCCCTTATAGATCCCTTTGAAGGAACCCTAAACCCTAAACCCCTAAACCCTAAGACCCTAAACCCTTACTAAACCCTAAAACCCAAAACCCTAAAACCCTAAACCCTTACTAAACCCAAAACCCTAAAACCCCTGAACCCTAAACCCTAAACCCCCCCTAAAAGCCCACCAAGGAGGAGACCGATGAGCCGGTGGTAGAAGCCAGGAAGGGCTGCGCGGGTCGTGCAGATGGGCTGCTGCGAGGTCCGGGGGGGTCTTTGAGACGGCTATAGTGGGATAGAAGAAGAAGTAGTAGTAGAAGCAGAAGTAGAAGTAGAAGTAGAAGTACAAGTAGAAGTAGAAATAGAAGTAGAAGTAGCTGCTTTTTTCAAGTCGTGCTCTGTAGGGTTTCGCAGTTGAGCCCTTTGTATTGTGGTTTTGATTTGGGGGTCGCGGTTGACTTGGCGGATTCTTGGTTTCGAGGGTTTCGGATCCGATCTACGGATCGACACCCGGAAGTAGCCGCCACCCCTCTCCGACTTTCAACCGCCAGAGGGGAAATCAAAACGGGCCTACAAAAAGCAGCGTCAGCCCTCATCTCGAATCCCTAAACCATTAAACCTCCTTGAGGTGGGCTCTGGCCAGAGGGCCCATCGCACTTTAAACACAGCACTACCCTAGGTTCTCCGCCTTCAAACCCTGAAGCCCATACACCCTGAAAGCCTAAACCCTAGCCCTTTATCAAAACGTTCTGACCATGAAAACCAGGTTCATCCCAAAGCTTTGAAGCCCCCTGGGCCTCGTAGCGGAGATTCAGTCGTCTGTACAACATCCATCATCTCTGCCTACCTCTTAGAACTGTGCGGCGGTAGGGGTAATAAGACAATACTGAGAGCAGTCGTCGTCGTGTTCAGGGAGTGATAGGCACCGGCACACACAAAATGAACGAGTAATCATCATAAGCAAAGTGATAGTATGAACCATCACTTCAGTAGTCATCATACTGCTCACACAAACAACAACGATTATGGTCCTTTTCATGGTCATATTGGTGCTAGCACTACATACACAATTTAGAACTTCCCACTAAAACTCGGTTTCAGTTTCAGCTTCTGGTGTCAGTCGGGCCCTATGACAGCCTTCAACACACCCGGAGTGCCTGTAAGAACGAAACTCTGCTCTGTATCAGGGTTCAGAACTTCGAGGTTTGGGGGTTTAGGGTTTAGGGTTCAGGGTTTGGGGGTTTAGGGTTTAGCCCCGTTTAGGGTTTTGGGGGTTGGGGTTTAGGGTTTAGGGTTTAGCCCCGTTTGGGGTTTTGGGGGTTGGGATTTAGGGTTTAGGGTTTAGCCCCGTTTGGGGTTGAGGGGGTTGGGGTTTAGGGTTTTAGGGTGTCAGGGTTTTAACTTTTTGGTTTACGGTTTAGGCTTTGGTGTCTGGGTTCAACTTGGAGTGAACCTTCTATGAACAAGCGAACGGACACCATTTAGGAGGACACCTCAAAAACATGTCATTTGATTCATACAGAAGCTTGAATAATTACCTAGATATGTAGTTCCTTGGGGCTCGTTGCTTTAATCATATTATGACTATCATCTATCCCCAAACCGGACGTGGCTCGAACCAACGGTTCTTCGGCAGCTAAGAAAGAGTGCCCTTGCCAAGACGGCGCCGAACATTACGATTTCTACTATGATTACAATTATTGTTATTACTATTACTACTACTATTACTACTACTATCACTATTACTATTACTCTTTTGTGGCGTTTGGGTTCTGGGTGGAACCCTTCAGCTGTGAGGTGCTGCGGACAGCAGCATCCGCATGATCCACTCACACCGCAGCGGCGTTACGGTTGACAGCTTGGAGATTTGTCTGTGAAGTTTCCTTAGGAGTACTTAGATGTTTTTTTAATTTTTGGTTATTATAATCCCTAAGAAACAGCTGAAATTATAATTTTTGCTACGTTTCCAAGTTCAGTATAGTTTCGCGCTATCTGACTTCTTCAAGTCTGCACAGGGACTTGGGGCTACCGGTGTGTGGGTTCGGGTGAACCCTTATCAGTCTTAATCCCTAAACCAAACCCTAAGGCTCTATGGACTCATATTTTAAGGCTTTTGGGCCTAAAGACCATATTATATAAGGCTTTTGGGCCATCTTGAGCCTTAGGGAAAGAATCACATAGCCCTCTTAGTTCGACACCCGAAGCCTTGGAAAGCCGCACAACGCTATGAATTCCTATTCTGGAAGCCTTATAGAAGCCTTGTAGTACCGCTTATGGCAACCGTGTAGTTTCCTTGGTTTCTTTACTATACTTCTACCATACTACACCTCAAAACCTAATTCTAAGTTTTTCTTGGGCCACCATGCTATGTAACACCTGACGCTTTCACAAGGAATCCATAGGGTTCAGAGTTCTTGCGCGAGGGCTCAATCAGCGTGCTGAAAGCTGTAAAGAGTAAAGAGCCAGGGACGATAATATACCGTATTGCAATATACTACCTTGTATTGTCTGTATGTGTTATAGGTATTTTCATATGTTAGAACATATTGTAGAGACAAGACGGTTATACATCACAATATGCTGCAATATGCTATACCAGAGCCAAGGACATCTTGCTGAAGCCAGGCGAGAAGTTCGAACAGCAGGCCAGAGAAGAGTGGGGATGATCCTTATCGTAAGGATGAACTTTGCTTTCTAAACCCTCAAAGGGGAAAAGGAGGGACCCTTAATGGGGACCCTACCCTATAATGGGCTATAATGGGTATATACTAGCTATATTAAGGGTATATACCTGGGGGTCCTTATTAAGGGTCTCTCCTTTTCCCCTTTGAAACCCGAAGCCGTTTAGGGTCTTGGGTTTAGGGTCGCCCATTTTCTAAAGCTTCCACATGCTCTGCGTGCTACGACTATCAGCGAAGCTTGCTCTGATTCTGTTTGCGTCCTTGTCGCACGCCACGGTTTAGGGTTTAGGGTTTAGGGTTCAGGGTTTAGGGTTTAGGGTTTAGGGTTTAGGGTTTAGGGTTTAAACCCTGAACTGCTCATGCTGCCTTTTGTCTGACTCTCCGCCTGGAGGTTGAGCTGCCGATTACCGCTTAGCCGCACCGTCCTCACCCACCACTGCGAAAGACCAGTGAGAAATCATGGCAATACCAATAGTGAACAATGGAGAACAACAATCATCATCATGATCAGCATCATCGTCGTAATAGGAATAGCCAGAACAATCACATAATCAGAATAAGAATAGCGAGATCATGATTAGACTATCGGTAAAAAGGACATGAGAACACCAATATCTTTCACAGTTCAGTAGTGCTATTAAACCCGTACCTCGAAAGCTAAACCTGAAACCCAAATCCAAGGGTTGAACCCTTGACATTGCAGCCCGCCAAGCGGCAGTGGCAGACTCACACTACGTAGCCGAAACCCCACCGGGGTACTTCGCGACGATGAGTGCCGATGGCAAATCTAGTGTTCTCACATCTTATGCGGTTTAGGGTTTAGTTGTGTCGCGGTCAGAAGTGAGTTGCACACCTGAAAAGCTCTAGAGTTTCCAAGCCCCAGCCCGGTGTAGTCTAGTGTCCACTGCCAACAAATGCTTCATGTAGAACCCTGTCACAGCACAAGTAAGCACAACGAGAATTTGCCCTTAAACCCTGAACCTAAAACCCTTGGAAAAGCAGGTCGCCGAGGCAAGCTCCGTTCAAGCTCTCAGCGCCATTCCGGGCCGATTCTCGCAGTTCGTTCACTCGGCGCCCGAGCCGCAGCTTTGAGGGTTTAAGGGTTTAGGGTTTTGGGTTTAGGGCTTAGGGTTAGGGTTTGGGGTTTAGGCTTTGAGGGTTTGGGGAAAAGAGGTTTGGAATTTTCTGGATTTTTGTGTTTAGGGGTTTGGGGTTTAGGCTTTAGGGTTTGGGGAAGAGGGCTCTTATCAAGGTTCTGTCCGTTCGGTTTCACGGTTTTGGGGTTCAGGGTGTTGGGTGTTGTAGTTATACAGGTGCCTTAACGTTGTAAGGGTTTATGTATTCAAGCACTTGGCTTTGGAGGTTCGCGGTCTAGGAGTGTAGGAGAGCTACAGGAAATCGCAAAAGCTTCTCCAAACTATATCTTCATAGAAGTTTGCATGATGGGGTTGCGATTTTCAGCCCGAGAAAAGTATGGAACTTTGGTTTGTGCGATCCTTCAATGCAGGAAATCCTTGCAAAACTTTTGACAAACATCCGTCAGAGCCCTCTTGAAAGCTTCAGGACACCCTTCAATCCAGGAAGCCGTAGGTATTTCTACAGTCTCCTTAGGATTTTTTGTTCATTTCAAACCCCACAGAAGATTAAGCACATTTATTTTTATTATGGGTCTAAGGGGGGGGGATAGATTTGGGGTCCAGATTCATGGTTCGATTGATGCCTGACCCGTACCGCCCACATAAATACGAGAGATGAGCACCTGAAGCCTTGTGTTTGAGGGGTTAGGGTTTAGGGTTTAGGCTTCAGGGTTTAGGGTTCAGGGGTTAGGGTCCAGGGGTTTGGGTTCTGGGTTTAGGGTTTAGGGTTCAGGGTTCAGGGTTTAGGGTTTAGGGTTTAGGGTTCAGGGTTTAGGGTGCAGGGTACATTTAGAGGGTTCCATTTCGCCGCCCGAGACCAGCAACACCGCCAGCAGGTGGCGCAGAAATCAGAGGCGGTCGTTGGGCAGTTCATGACCCAGCCACTCGGCTACAGTTACATAGAAGGCAGGGCACCGGCCCAAAACCCTTCAACCTCTTAAACTGTAGGGCATCAGGGGTTTAGGGTTTAGGGTTTAGGGACCTAAATCGTAAGACTTGGGATCACGTATAAGGAAGTCTGGCGACGGCATGGCTCACAGGTACTGCATCTCCATCAGAGCCAGTATGTCCCCATCTAAGTATCGATCTGGGACAAAGAGTGAAATTCCTTATTGTTTATATAGAGCCCGAATTATACAAGAGTTTGGGGCTTGTTGAAATCGACACTTCAACCTTGAAACACAGACGCCGAAAACCCTAAACCCAAAGCCTGAAGCCCCAAAGCCCCAAGCCGTAACCTCCAAAGGCCCGAAACCCCAGCCCCTAGACCCCAAACCCCTACAACCCCAATCAGAGGTTCGGCGTCCGCGCTCATGGGAGCTCTGCCGTCCACTTCGTGCTGAAGCAGCCCTGGTGGGCTCGCGTTGGGCTCCTCGTTAGTTTAAGGTTTATGGCTTAGGGCAAGGGTTTTAGAGGTTTAAGGCTTAGGGCTTAGGGTTTTCGAGTTTTAAGGCTTAGGGCTTAGGGTTTGAGAGGTTAAAGGCTTAGGGCTTAGGGTTTTAGAGTTTTAGGGCTTAGGGCTTAGGGTTTGGTCAGGGTTTAGGGCTGTAGTTAGGGTTTAGATTTGCAGGGCAAATCGGTAGGTTTCAATGGAGCTTAGGTGAGGTCTTAGTCACCCCAGCCACGAAGCCCAAAACCCTACTTGGAGGTTCATGGGTAGTTATAAGTAGGGTTATAAGCAGGGTAACTATACTTATAACCCATATTACGGGACTTATAACCTTACTTACTAAGTCCCATGACCCTCCAAGTAGTAGGGCGTCTAGGGTTTAGGATTGAGGGTTCATGTCGGAGAGGTTGGAGGCCTTACGGCTCATACGGCCTTGTTCTCCAAGGTTAGGTTCCTGACGAGTACCCCTTGCCCTTTTTATTTTGGGGTCTCCTTAGTGTCACAGAATATAAGCAAAACGGGCACCCTTATTACTAAGGGTTACTGGCGAACCTAGCAGGCTGCACGGTTCATACAGCTTTGTTCTGCAAGATGCGGAAAAAACCCTAAGCCTTAAACTCTGCATAAACCCTGAACTCTATAAACCCTAAACTCTAAACCCTAAGCCCTAAACCCTAAACTCTAAACCCTAAACACTAAACCCAAAAACTCTAAACCCAGAAAACTTTAGACCCTAACCTCTAAACCCCAAACCCTGTGATTTCTTGTTCCATGGCTTTGGCAACCCGGTTGGAGGGATCCATTGGGCGGATTTCTTTTGGCGAGTTACTTCAGGGTTGGGGTTTAGGGGTTCAGGGTTTAGGGTTTTGGAAGTTTACGGGTTTAGGGTTTAGGGTTTACTGGTTGAGGGGTTTCTGCCACAGCTCACAAGGGATTTAGGGCAGCAGCAGGTTGATGCGTCGCAGTTGCGGCGTGTCACTTATTTTGAAGGCCCCCTGACCCAGCCACATACAAGAGTGCGAACCCCAAGTTTCGGAATTTGCCGTTTCAAGCCTTTTGAACCCTAAACCCTAAACCCTAAACCCTAAACCCTAAACCCTAAACCCTAAACCCTAAACCCTCCCTATTAGCGGATGCATATGGCACCCTCTAGTCGTTTTCGGTGTGCACCTGCCCTCAGGCGCCGGAGACGCGAGTCCCTATTCCTAAACCTGACCTTAATCTCGAATAGCCTACCTTTTTAGGATTCCTTCTTATGATTTCCTTACACCCATACAGGTGTGCAAGGTCCTTTTTGGGTACCCTAGATATTAGGTGCCGTATGATATAAGGGATCCAAAGATTTCCTTACATAAGCCCATGAAAGAGGCAGGTTGGTAGGGGTCAAGGCAAGCCATCGACTCTGACTCCCTAAACCCTGCTTACACCCTCAACCCTACTTACACCTGAACCCTAAGACTCTGAATCCCGAAACCCCAATTACACCCTAAGCCCGAAGAGAAGCCGAAAAGGGTTTAGGGCTCATATGCCTTGTAGGGATTCATAGTAGCCTTGCATAGGGCCCCTACTTTTAAGGGTCATCCGGTCCGTAAGGCAACTTACACCCGAAACTCCAAGGGTAAAAGGAGGGACCCTTAAGAAGGACCCCTAGGTATACACCCTTAATATAGCTATTATACACCCATTATATAGCCCAATATAGGGTAGGGGTCCCCATTAAGGGTCCCTCCTTTTCCCCTTTGAGAACCCGAAGAGAAACCAGGCTTCTGTTTCTGGCGGGCCATCCCTGGCTGGACCTCACGCGCGTGAACTTGCGCATCTCCTTCAGGCGGGACATCTTTAGCCAGGTTCCTGAGTAGTGCCCTTTTGCCCTTTTTTTTGGGGGGCCCTCCTTATTAAAACATCATATTAGGGGGGCGGCCCCCCTTATTATCACGGTGTTTCTGTGAAACCTAGTTAGTAGTTTTGGGACTGAGCGATGCAGGGCTGGCTCCCTTAGGAGTTTTGTAATTATATAAGGGGTTTAGGAGTTCAGGGTGTAGCGTTCCCTTAAGAGTACTACAGTTCTATCAGGGTTTAATGCTTACAAGGTTTTCTATGGGCAAGAACTATTGAAGCAGACCTCCTTTGCAGGAGCTTGACCAAAACAGGTTCATGGTTCGATGATCTGTGGGCTCTCACAAGCCCCAACACCCCTACACCATGAACTCTGAGCCCCCAACCTTAAACTCTACCTTAAACCCTTTTGCTCTAAACTCCGAATCCCCAACCTGAACCGTTAAATTTACCCTAAACCGTTTTGGCTTTAAACTCCGAATCCTTACCTGAACTCTGCGCTCCAGGGTGCGTGTGGCGCTCCTCTTCCTGGAGGTCGCCACGACGGCGATGCTGGCAGCGGTATGGTTCACCAGCGACGCCGCTTTTTGATGATTTGGCTGGTAAGTTTCGGGTTTGCTGTCCTCTAGCCCAAAAGGCCTATCTTTAGGTATCTAAGGACTCATATAAGGCTTTTGGGCCCAAAGACCCTACTATATAAGGCTTTTGGGCTATTTTGATGCCCAGGGTACGATCCAGAGCCTTACAACCCGACTCCCGGGTGCTTCAGTCGAAGCTTGGGAGCCTGAGAACAGGGGTTCGAGCGATGATTGCAGAGGGGTTGCAGAGCCACGGTTTAGTGATGTTTAGGGTTTAGGGTTGCAGCTCCGAGCCCATGCCGAAAATATCCTCGAACTCCATGTCTTTTTGAACCTAAAGCCTGAACCCTACACCCTAGATCCTGCTACGATCCGAACCTTGAGCCATAAACCGTAAACCCCGAAAGCCTGGTACAACCTATGTAAACCAGAGCCCCAAACCCTAAACCCTGAGCCCTGAGTCGAAAGGGGTGACGATCCTATGCCACATTGCGGAGATTGCCAAGGGTTTTCTTTTCTGCCTGCCCAATATGGGCTGAGAACGCTGTCAGACTCTGTCATGCAGACTCAAAAAGGCCCTCAAAAAAAAAAAAAACCCTGAGCCCTAAACCCTGTAAGCCCTAAGCCCTGAACCCTGCAAGCCCTAAACCCCAAACCTCTGTAGATCCCTTATAGATCCCTTAAAGGGAACCCTGAACCTTAAACCCTATAAACCCTAAACCCCTATAGATCCCTTGTAGATTCCTCAAAAGGAACCCCTAAGACCTCCTACAACCGAAACCTGAAGCCCTCCACCCTAAGCTTCTTCCCGTGCGAGGCGACGGTAGAGGACAAGGAGGACCGATTGGCGGAGGGTTGGCGTCTAGGGCTTAGGGTTTAGGGCTTAGGGCTTGGGGGTTTTGGGGTTAGGGTTTAAGGTTTAGGGCTTAGGGCTTAGGGTTTTGGGTTTTAGGGTTTTAGGGTTTCAGGTGTAGGGTTTAGGGTTTTAGGGCTTGCGGTTTCAGGTTTAGGGCTTAGGGTTTTGGGTTTTTAGGGTTTTAGGGTTTCAGGTTTGGGTTTAGGGCTTAGGGTTTTGGGTTTTTAGGGTTGAGGGTTTCAGGTGTAGGGGGCCATTGTGAATCTGCTTCCTTTTGAGGAGATGGTAGCCCCCAAACAAGGCACCTATCTCGCGGCCATTTTTTTGGGACACGAGTTTTGACCAACCAGTATTCAGGGCACGTGATCGCGGACTTTGGGGTTTAGGAGAACCAGGATTCAGGGGACCCCTAAACCCTAAGCTTGGAACCCCCTAAACCCTAAGCTCGGAATCCCTTGATCGTAAGTCTGGGTGCCGTCCAACCGTAGACCCTAAACGCTAAGCTCTAAACCGATAAATTGAAACCCTAAGCCTAAACCCCAAACCTGAAACTGAAACCCTAAACCTGACACCCCAAACCCTAAAGCCCAAAGCCTGAACCCTAAACAATGCTTAAACCCTAAAAAGCCCTGAACCCTACATACGGTTGATGATATAAATCCTGCATTAAGCAGATCCACGACGAGTGCCTGGGGGAGGTGGCCATCATCCATTACTTGGGCACGCCAAACAAGCGGCAAGGGTTTGGGAGCGCATATGGCGCGACGGGGAGGGCGCCAGCCTCTCAGTGCGCAGTTGCCGAGCCTCCTGCATCGCATCTTGGCCCTCGCTGTTGAAAAGGTCCTCCGCAACCGCGGCGTCACGCGGGCCATAATCCAATCCCGTTTGGATGCGGTAGAATTCTGGACCAGGCTGGCAATAGCGGGCTTTTGGGCTTTAGTAGACGTTCGGGTCAAGATGCTGAAGGTCATGTGCTCCTGTTCTCAACGGTAAACCGGCACATGTAGCTTCCTGAAACACCTTAAGGACCCTAAACGATGGGAATTATGGTATATTCCATATTATGGGCAATGCAGGATTTATATCATCAACCATAACGCCTAAACTGGGTTCCTTGTAGCCTAACCCTAAAAACCCTAAGCCCTAAAGCCCTGAGCACTAGATAATTAAACTGGGCGCCTTGTAGCCTAACTCTAAACCCTAAAGCCCTGAACCCTCAATATCTAAACTGGGTTCTTCCTTGTATATAGGAACCCTAAATAATGCTTAACCCCTAAACCCTTGAAAGCCCTGAGCCCTACATATCGCCTAAACCCTAAACCCTAAACCCTAAACCACACTTGAGAGAGGGTTTTGTTGCTTTGTTGAGTTCCAATGGGACCAACTCTCCTGACCCCCAGGGTCTTTCGTCGACGGTCACCTGAGGCGGAAAAAGGAGTTCAAAAAAAAAACCCTAAACCCTAAACAACGCCTTGTAGGAGTGCCGAAGGGCTGACTGGATCGCCAACTTCCTCGAGCGGCTCATTCAGCAGGTCGCCTGGCCTCCTGGAGGTTTTCAGTTTTGCAGTTTAGGGTTTAGGGTTTAGGGGTTTAGGGTTTAGGGTTTAGAGGTTTAGGGTTTAGGGTTTAGGGTTTAGAGGTTTAGGGTTTAGGGTTTAGGGTTTAGGGTTTAGGGTTTAGAGGTTTAGGCTTTAGGGTTTGGGGTTTAGGGGTTTAGGGGTTTGGGGTTTAGGGGTTTAGGGGTTTAGGGTTTAGGGGTTTAAGTTTAGGGGTTTAGGGTTTAGGGTTTGGGTTTTGTGCATCAGGGTGGTGGGTTTGTGGTTTTAGCAGTTGAGGGGTTGTTTCGTGCATGGCGAGTCTGTGCGGATCAGGGGCTAGGTTTCGGTTGATGTTCGTTTGTTGCTGGGTTTCACGGTTGTATAGGGCTTCCATAAGGGATCTTTATAGGTCCCCAACCCGATTCTATCCACAAAGGTCCTATACGAAACCCACGCGAACCCTATAAACAGCTCATGCAAGCCTTGATTACAAACTTGTAAACACCTACAGAACCCTCAAGAACCCTACACTCTAAACCCTAAGACCCAGAGCCCCAAGCCCAAAACCTTAAACCTTAAACATTGTACATAATCCCTTACAGAACCCTAGACCCTAAACCCTGAACCCTAATCCTTAAACCCTAATCCCTAAACCCTAAACCCTAAACCCTAATCCCTTAACCCTAAACCC
This sequence comes from Symbiodinium sp. CCMP2592, assembly GCA_905221615.1. Classification (NCBI taxonomy): domain Eukaryota; class Dinophyceae; order Suessiales; family Symbiodiniaceae; genus Symbiodinium; species Symbiodinium sp. CCMP2592. Next base: position 152,164 of record CAJNDT010006209.1, read on the forward strand.
TAATCCCTTAACCCTAAACCCTAAACCCTAATCCCTAAACCTCAAACCCTAAACCCTTACAGAACCCTCAAAGACCCTTGAGCCCTCGCGGAGCTGGGGCGCTCGAACGGAGGCCGTGGTACACTCTAAACCCCAAATCCTAAACCCTGAACCCTGAAACCCTGAACCCTAAACCCTGAACCCTAAACCCTAAACCCTAAACCCTGAACCCTAAACCCTAAACCCTAAACCCTGAACCCTGAACCCTCAAATCCTAAACCCTAAACCGTACCGAAAGAGGCCGTGGTGGCTTTCTTCGCCCTAATCCTGGGGAATCTGGTGATCCTCGGGCTTTTTCTGCTCCTGGGCTCTCCTTGAGGTCTTGCAGGTCAGTATCAGATGCCATAAGATACTAGGTTATATAGTATACTTTACCTTGTTATATATGCTTTTCTATAGTATAGTATACTATACTATCCTATTCGATGCTAGGCTATGCTATGCTATATTGCACTGTGCTATCTGCATATATATATATATATATACATATATACATACATACACACACACACACTACTTTGGGAGGTTGTAGGGTTGTCGGTTTTGAGTTTAGGTCTAAGGAGCTGGATTTGTTCAAGTTAGATGTATATATACATATGTATGTATATATATATATATGTATGTATGTATGTATGTATGTATGTATGTATGTATGTATGTATACATATATATATATATATATATATACATATATATATATATATGTGTGCAAAATGCAAATTTAAGGAAACCATAAAGGATTCCTTAAAGGAGCCCTTAAAGGAATCCTTAAAGGATCCCTTAAAAGATCTTGTAAAGGATCCCTCAAAGGAAACCTTAAAGGATCCCTTAGCAGGCTTCCCTGTTAATCTGGCTGTTGGAATCGCCCCGTAAGCATTACGAGCTCCATATAGCATGCGAATTTTTTACAAGACCCGAGGCTACAACGGCCAGCTGTGGTGAAGAGGTGGCGCTGTCAAGTTTGTTGGTAGGGTGTAGGGCTTGGTTATGGGTTTAATTAACGGTTTTGCGAGGCTGAGGCTAAAACCTGTTGTATACATGTAAACTACGCCTAGCTACGCCTACACTCCTTTATGACCTTGAAAGCTTATGATGAGAAGCAGTGGCTTACGTCTCCAGGTTATGGATTTCGTGGTTTGGGTTTGGCTGACGATTTGGGAGGGGAGGTTCGTAGCTTTACGTTTTTGTGGTTTGAGAGCATAGGTTTCTGGGTCTATGACTACGGGTTCAGCGGTTTTAGGGTGTACGGCTTCGGGAAGGGTTGAGGGTAATGGGCCCCAAGACCCTTCCAATTAGTAAGGCCCCTATATGACCGCAAGTAGTTTTAAGCTGCATCAAGCCCTGAACCTTAATCGTTTAAGTACCCTAGATCCTCAACTCTAAATCCTCTAAGTGCCCGAAGCCCAACCCTAAACCCCAAACTCGTAAACCCCTAAGCCCAACAGGCCAACCCTGAATCCCAACTCCCAAGCCAAACAGGCAGGAGTGGACCGAGGAGCTGTCGAAGCGCCAGCAGAGGAGTGCAAATTCCATCAGGGTGGGGGTGGGGGTTGGGTGGGGAGGGGAGGGGGGGGGGTAGGGGCTAGCTGAGGGTGCTGGGATCTACGGACAACTTCTGATGTTTTAAGAATTCGCGGTTGCAAATTTCGAGGCCAAGTTCAGGGTCTAATGTAGGAGCCTGATGAAGAAACCCTGGGCCTATAACCCCAAATACTGCCGGATTCATATAAGGAACCCTAATAAGGGCCCAAGGTTCCTACATTCGGGAGTAGGGGTGGTTTGTGCTTAGAGATAGGGGTTCCGGGGTTCAGGGGTTCAAGGTTCTAAGGTGTTAAGGTAAAAGCCAGAAAGTTGGAATATGATTATCCTAAACCCTTTGTGGTAAATTATAGGGTATCCTACCCTGAAACCATATTCCAACTTTCTGGAGTTCCGTTTAAGGAACCCTTATAGATCCTTTAAAGGAACCCTTATAGATCCCTTATAGTAACCCTTATAGATCCCTTAAAGGAACCCTTATAGATCCCTAGGTGTTATGAGGCTTAAGCAGCAATAGGTAGGTGGGCACTGCTCGCCTCGAGTAGGTTAGCGAGGAAAAGAAAAGCCCTAAATCCCCGAAGCCCTAAACCCCCAAAGCCCTAAACCCCCAAAGCCCTAAACCCCCAAAACCCCTAAACCCCCAAAACCCTAAACCCCTAAACCCTAAAGCCCTAAACCCTAAAATCTGTCTGGTCCGATCAGTTGAGGATCGAGGTGCGCAGAAGAAATCCCCCTAAACCCTAAACCCCAAATCCCCTAAACCCTAAACCCTACGTAAACTCCTCATCCCCTCAACCCTAAACACCAAAGCCCCTACACCCTAAACCCTAAACTCCAAATCCCCTAAACCCTAAACCCCAAATCCCCTAAACCCTACATAAACTCCTAATCCCCTAAACACTAAACCCTACATAAACTCCAACTCCCCTAAGCCCTAAACCCTGCATAAACCCCTCATCCCCTTAAACCCTAAACCCCAAATCCCCTAAACAACCCTACATAAACTCCCCATCCCCTAAACCCTAAACCCCAAATTCCTTGAACCCTAAACCCGACGTAAACCCCAAGTCCCCTAAACCCTAAACCCCAAAGCCCCTACACCCTAAACCCTAAGCTCCAAATCCCCTAAACCCTAACCCCAAATACCCTAAACCCCAAATCCCAAATGCCTCAAGATGTGAGATTTGCGATGGACTCAGTCTATTGCCTATTTGGTGGCACTTGCACTGAACGCTATGCCAAACTCGAAACCTGGTGTGCTTGGAACGACAGGCGCTCTTGTTATCTCAGCAGGCACGGGACATGTTGCAGTTCCCGGCAATGTGGCCGGCGTGACTGCTGGAGCCACCATTGCTTATGCTGCAATGATGCAACAGAACGTTCAAGTGCCAACCATGGGGTTCGTGAATGGCAAGTCGCGCATTCAGCAAACAGCAACGACTCAAAGCTTCATTGCCAATGGCAGACAATGGGCTGTGCTTGAGATGGAGGCGCCCATGATGTCGAATGCCATCATTAGACACGGCAGCCAGTTGTGCAATCTGCCTACACAGCTGGTGTCGTTGATGCATTTGGAGGGTTGTTGCTGCAGAGCATTTACCAGTATTCTTCCTCAAGGTTCCTTAGTATTCGTATACCATAATATCCCCCCTCAAGTCGTGTTTTCATTATTAAGGCCATCATGTTAGAATCCTGATCGTAGCCCTCATAGCACCCTAAACCCTAAACCCTAAACCCTAAACCCTAAACCCTAAACCCTAAACCCTAAACTGCCGAGAGCGCCGCTGACCATTTGCATGGGCGCTCGAGGCTCCGACCGAGGCCCCCGGCCGAGCGTCCCGACAAGACGGTGAGGGAGGGTAGAGCCTCCCGGTATACGGGGACGGAAATGACTCGGCTACGCCTCACACAATATGGACGTCAGTCCGTTATAATGAGGACCCATTGATGTCTTTTTGGTCTGGCTTGGGGGTCTGGGGGGTACCCCCGGGGGGTCTGGGGCCCCAGGCTGGCCGACTCCAGGGACCCGGGGGCCTCCAGGTGGGTCCTAGGGGGCGACCTCTCCATTTTCGCCCTTTTCGCTCCCCCCTTTTTGGGGGGTGCCCCGCCCTACCCTGCCCTACCCTGCCTCTCCTGCCCTGCCCTGCCCGCCTGGTTCGCACTTCGAGCAGCCCTTACAGGGCGCGAGACCCAAGTTGTTTGTTGGAAACCCTCTTCTCGTCGAGCGGCCGGCACAGGCCGCGAGGACCCACAACCCGACCGAAACCATTTCTGCTGTGATTTCTGGAGAAATATTGTTGTTCACATGTCGAGCTGCGAAAGGAAGCAGAGAGCAAGAAAGCCCCCCTTGAGGGGGGTTTGGGGGGTGAACCCTAAACCCTAATTGAGAATAGTTGGGGTGGTTGGGGCGGGACTACATGCTGACGCAAGCGCGCGATTAGTGGGTGCGCCCCTTATTCCTAAAGTAAAAGGTGCACCCACCGCGCGCATACTGTTACACACCCTGCACCCTAAACCCTAAACCCTAAACCCTAAACCCTAAAAAGGAGGTTTAGGGTTCGGGCTCTTGGGCCGCTTTAAGGGGATTCGGAAGCCTCTCCTTAACTTCCTAGAGACTCCAATATCCCTTAATTAAGGGATACCTAGGGCTCCTTTAAGGGATCCTTTAAGGGATCCATAAGGTTTAGGGTTTAGGGGACTCCAATATCCCTGGATTAAGGAATATACCTTAAATTATAGTAGGATCCCTAATATGACTTAAGGTATATTCCTTAATTAAGGGGTATTGGAGTCTCTGGGTTCGTGCAGGCGAAAAGAGCCCTTAACAAAAGAAACTCTGGGCCACAGGAGCTGGATTTGGCGCAATACCCCTTAATTAAGGAACAGAGCTTAAATCATAATATGAAGCCCCTTATAATTTAAGGCATATGGCTTAATTAAGGGGTACTGGGCTCTCTGGGCCACAGGAGCTGGATTTGGCGCAACCGGCTCTTTTGGTTCCTTTGGAGTCTGCAGATGAGCCTTGGAGTGAAGAGAGGCCCCGTGCTTTCGGATCATGGGAGAGAGGGTTTAGTAGGGTTTAGGGTTTAGGGTGTATAGGGGTTTAGGGGTTGGGTTTAGGGTTTGGGGGGTAATGGGACTGACAGGACATTGGGTCTAGAGGTAAGTAATGTAGGGGCCTACTTAATTACCTAGGGTTCCCTGTAAAGGGCTCCTTAAAGGGGTCTATAAGGGATCTATAGTAGGGTTCTATAACATAGGGGCTTACTTAATTACCGATACTATTTTCGGGGTTCCTTGTTATAGTTGCAGTATAATGGGTATAATGGGCCCCAAAACCCTATTCTAATTTTTAAGGCTCCTATAGTAGACAAAGTCAGATAAACTCTCAGTAGGCCAAGCGGCAGTCCTAAGTATAATGCTACTCAAAACTCTATTTCTGCTATCCATGAACCTTCAAGCACTGGCGGGTTTTTTTGAGTTTGGGATTTTTCCTTTATCAGCTTGCCTTCCCCATCGTTCCTGAGAGGTTCCTTATTTCTCGCTGAATCCGAAACCTGAGCCCTAAACCTAAACCCTAGGGTCGAGTTCCTGTTGGGGGACGCCTTGGGTTCCGGGCCAAGTGCTTTACGGTTTTGAGTTTAGAGTGCAGGGTTTAGGATCTTGAGGGTGTGCGGTTCTGGATTTCGTGTGGAAGGGTTCAAGTCTAGTGCATGCATCAAACCCTAACTCGAAACCGAAACCCTAAACCCTGAACCACCAAACCCGAAACCCCAAACCCGAAACCCCAATCCTGTTTAGGCGCCGAAGCTATGGGATCCCAGGCTTCTTTGCCCCAAGTTGGCAACACCCTCACGGCTAAAGCCCCAGAAGCACAAATCATACCCAACCTTTAAACTTTTTGGGGTTCTTATAGTTTAGTAGGAGTTTCAAAGTTCAACCTTTTATTTCTGTGGCTTATTGGGGCAGGATGTAGTCCCCCTAAACCCTAGTAGCCCTGAGAGCCCTAGACCCCGCGGTGGGTGCTCAGGATTGTCTGCTTGTTCTACATCGTCGTCTTCCTGGCCAATGTGAGCCCCGAGGTTCCTTCAAATTTGAGATTGGGAGTTAAGGGTTTAGGGTTAAGGGTTTATGGTTTAGGAGTATAGCTAGGATGCCCAGTAGTACCCTTATTCCCTTTTTGTAGTCCTAGGTTCCTTATAAAGTTACCCAATACCAAAAAGAGAGGCCTTTTTATTCTTAGGTTACTGGGTATCCTAGATAGGGTTTGCAGAGTTTAGGGGTTTTGGGGTCTATAAGGGTTCAGAAAATGGCTCCTATACAGGCTCTTTTAAGGTTTAGTATATGGCTCGGTAGAAGGGTCACGATGCGGGTTGCTATAAGGGTGATAATAAGGTTTTATGCGACGGCTTCCTGATGCAAACCCAGGTCGCAACCCACTGAAGTCACAGTCCTGAAGGTTTGAGAATAGGGCTTAGGGTTTAAGGGTATCCCTCTGTCCGTATCGAAAACCTGATAGCGCCCTTGCAAAGAGTCTTTTCTTCACCACGGGTCGACATTAGTCTGTAAGTCCTTCTGGCACACCTGCTTTGACAAGATCCCTCTGGACTTCAAGGATCTGTTCTACAAAGGTGTTGTATGTGGCTCCGAAACCTACTATGGTGTATGCATCGGAATGAAAGGAGATTCGCCTGCACAGGCGAAGGCAGGCTCTCTGACACGGACATTTGCCCACTTGGGGCATCTGAAAGGCATCTGCCCGCAGTGCTTTGCTGGCACAGGCATGCAAGCATCACACCGCACCCCGGCAGACGTCCGGTGGTCGCGCCAAGCGTGCCCGTGGTACTCCGACAATCAAGGTCGCTCTTGATGCGCTGTCGAATGTGAGCAAATTTTCAACCACGCACTGCCTTCCTTGCAGGAAGCCTTCCACAAACGCACAGCCTCTGACTGCCTTGCAACATATCGCCGTAAGGGTTTGGGTGCTTTTGGGGTGTTTTCATTAGATCTGTACAGGGTCTTGTAAGAGAACTTCATAAATCCCACGAAACTCCAAGTGCTCGTGTATCTCTTACTTGTACCACAGCAGCAGTACTTTTCGTTAGGTTTCCCTAGTTTACTTATACGATATATATATATACACACACACACACCAAAATCTCCTATTCTACCTAGGAAGGCCGTAGTATTAGGACCTAAAGCCTAAACCCTAAACATTAGGTGTTGAAAGAACCAGCTCGCTGGTAGGTTAGTCTCTGAAGACTGCTTGATGTGATCAGACGTGTCATCGCTCCCGCGGTGGCTCAAGATGCATCCTTGAGGCCGGACAGGTGAGGAAAAGACAGACATGCGTCTTCCTGCAGACATGCGACATGTATGGATTGTTTCTGTGATGACTACATCTTTCATTAGGTTGGCACTCCTTTCAGGTGTCACATTGAAGCTCTTTGTAGGGCTTATCGCTGCCTTCCGATCAACATGGCAGCGGAGCCGGCGAGCTCTTTTGCTTGAGATCCAGGGCGGTCGGTGCAGCGACAACGCGTTCAAGAACATGGACAACAAGGACGATGATACCAAACGTGTCCCTGCCTTTGATGGCAGGTTGGATCAGTACCGGGATTATCGCAAGCGTGCTCTTCTCTATCTTCACGGGCTGGAGGACAATAAGCAGGCGCTTGCAGCGCCACGTCTCATCGCGAACTTGTCAGGCTCTGCCTTTGAATGTTTCCGCGAGAGGGATCCAGCAGATTATCGACAGGGTGATGGAGTAGAGAAAATGCTTGCTGTCTTGGATACGCGGTTCCAGTTTTCCCCGGAACAAGAATTATCCGATTGGTTGGAGAACTTGCTCTATAGGATGCGGCGCCGGAGGGGGGAGGAATCCACTTCATTCACTACACGTTTCGAGACTACAGTTGCAAAGTTGGAAGAATTGGTGACTGCTGAAATACGTGCAGAGAAACGCCGCCACCATGATTTGATCCGTGCAGACTTCAGAAGACAATCACTTGATTACATGGTGGCTTTGCAAGCCCACAATCAAGCAGTGGCGGCGCTCCCTGACGGACAGACGGCACCACCTGAGCCAACGCCTCCCAGACCTCCAGGCGACCTCCCAACAACGACTCCTTTCAGTTTTCCTGAGGTGCTAAAAGGCTTCTTGTATCTTCGCCACGTCGGGATCTCGCTTCAGACAAGGGCGAGTCTTCTTCGCTCGTCAGGCGGTTCCTTGCGCTACGACAAGGTGTCAGAGCTGCTTCGGAAGACCGAGCTGGACGCTTTGTTGGCGTCTCGGAATAACACCAGCAGTGCAGATCATAGCTACCTTGCCGACGCATACGACGACGATTATGACGACGATGATCCCGACGATGAGTGGCCATCGAACGACGACGATGACGATGAAGAGTATGGATGGCTTGCCGAAGACGAGGAAGCTGAAAACTTAGAAGATGACCCAGAAGAGACAGAGGAACCAGACGCTGAGTATGATGCGGCGATGCTGGGATACTTGGAAGCCAGGAAGCGGCTTATGGCAATGCGAAAGGCCAGAGGCTTCAAGGAGCCCGAGGCTTCAAGTAGCAACCACGGTAAGGCATCATCTAAGCACTCATCGGCTAAGGGTGGCAAGGGCCGCTCTGCCAGCCAGAGCCGTGGAAAGGACTTCGCATGGAAAGAGCGTCCACGATCAGACCGTCCTCGACCACGACAGAAGACTCCACCCCCAACATCAAGGAACAAGGGCACTGGCAAGAGCGGTGGCCGTGGACGTTTCCGACCACGCGGTGGACGAAGTTCATCAAGGAAGGACCCAGCGGGTTCCCAGTATTTGGGCATGGCTACGGCAACCTATGCCGAGCCACCTCCTCAGAATGCCGGTCTCAGTTTCCAGCCTGAGTTCAACTTTATGGCGGTGTCCCATGATCACTACAAGAATGCTGAATTCTGCTTTGTGTCTCGCCATGACTTAGACCCTTTTGAGAGGCTCATTGGTCGTTATCTTGAGCTAGATGAGGTTTTGGGTCTAGGCCATGGGGAGGACGGTGCAGTAGAGTCATGCTGTTTGGTAACACCGCCGGGCTATGCCATTCTCGACACAGGTTGCACGTCCACACTCGTAGGAGAGGATAATGAGCGACTTTGGAGCGCAGAGTTGCACCGTGTGTCGGGTGGCAGTCTATCTGCCGAGCGCGGGCCATCAGAGGTTCGCTTTGAGGGCATTAATGGAGAGACTAGGGCATCCCATAAGGTCAAGTACCCAGTGAGGATTGGTAGTCATGATGGCTACGTTCAGGCATCGGTGATTCCCGGCAGGGCACCCTTCCTCCTATCAATCCAGGCTTTACGTCAGATGAAAGCAAAATTGGATTGTGAGCATGACACGTTAGAGGTGCCTGGGATTGGTAAGGTCAAGTTGGAAGTGAATGCCGTAGGTCATTACCTATTGCCGCTCTTCGACTTCTCGCCTAAGACCGGCCTCGCAGCAGCAGAGGTTGAAGATCCCAGTTTCGGGCCGGAGGGTGATCTCGAGGTTGAAGAGGAGTTGGCCAGGCCAGGGAACATTAGTGAGACTAGTGTTCTTCCTAGTCTAGGTCAGACGGAACCCGAGAACACCCCCCGGACCGGACAGCGGGAGTTTCCATTGCATGTGCCAAATTTCAGTGCAGTTTCCCCTCGGAAGGATAATTACGCCAGGGCAGTTCTTCTTAGGCTAGCTAAGGAGACACATGGGCCGTGGGTTGCACTTCCACGGGAACTGCCAGCACTGCACATCATTCTCGGTAAGCACGGGTTCGATGAACATCGCGATCCGTGGCAGGTCAGAGCTGCGCAGATCGGATACAGGTGCAAGGTTGTGCGACGACCACCTCCACAGATGAGGGCTGCTAGTGTACTCGTACTTGCAATTAGAGATTCTTCCTTAGAGTTAGTGTCGGATTGGACTGAGTGCGAGAGCGCATGTGGAAAGCCGATCAGTGGATTTGAGCGCGCCCAATTGTACCTGTTCGTCTTCGCATACAAGCCTCGGGCCACAGTCGTAGACGATGTACCTTGCATGAATGTGACGGCTAGGGTTCCGGAGGGGCCCCGAGCCATTAGAACAGTGTTCGTCACGACTGATGGTCACACAGCTGAATTCTCCTCTAAATCAGCGAAGCACTTTATTATGCCTCCAAGGTCCAGTGGTTTGTCTATGGATGGGCTAGCCACTAGGAAAACATTTTGTGCTGTATCAGGAGAGTTGCTGGAGGAGCGTGTTTTCCCTGCAAGTAGGACCGACAGGCAGCAGCAAGGTAGGCTCGCACATCAGGCCCTGGTGGCTAGACATTGCTCGAAGACTCCTAGCGCTCAATCGGCTCCAGCTTGTCAGGAAGGTGAAAGTGACTCCGATTCCAATTCATTCTACAGTGCGGACGAGGGCGATGGCCGTGCAAGCGGGGGCATACTTCCATGCGAAGTGTCTCCATCAAGCGGGGGCGGAAACAACTCAACCACCTCCGTATGCCCACACGGCCTTGCACAACCTCGAACGCTTCTCGAACAAGACGTCGACGACATACCATTGTGCTCGATGCAGGCCCTGCAGAGCGTGCAAGGGGAAGGTGATCCAAATCTCCCATGTCACAGGTCAGATCCAATACTACCCCCTCCAGGACTGTGTGGATACAGCACTGGCGGCACCGCCGGGATGCCAGGAGGGCGATTTGGTTCAAGACCTGGATGCTCAGGAGTACATCATCGATGGCAGAAGCATCGACGGGACAGAACAGAGGATCCCCTATCCCTTTCACATCCGCAAGGTTACGCTGACCAAGGCAGCAATTCCAGGACCGAGTGGTACCGCATCGCAACGCCCCCAGACTGCGATGACAACGAAGCCACAGATCAAGGGGACCATCGGGGGCCGCACGGAGAGCTCGGGGCCACCGACTGGTATACCAGTATACCAGTGACCAAGGCACTTGCGACACCACACGTCCGAATGACAGTGGGAGGTCCACTACAGGAGGTGCCGTTGCCACAACCGTGCATGACCTCGGGTCCCCAGGGTTACTCAACACAAGGTCCGCCAGCAATTCCTGCTGTGGATGTGGCTATGCCTTCACAGGTGACACCAGAGATGCTGGACGAGATTGCAGGTTTGGAGGCGGAGGCAGCAGCGCTGTTTGCGAGGGCAGCTCAACTACGACGTGCAGCGGGACTGCCATCAGCTGCAATGCCATTCCAACCATCGCCTGCAGGACAAGCGAAATCATCAGCACCATCAGCGCAGAATGCACTCAGGGGAGCAGCACCGCTGCAAGCATCGACAGTCCAAGGAGTTCAAAGGCCATCAGCCGACAGGATCGCCGGCATCAGAGCTACAGTGGACTACGATCCCGATGGTGTCGATTCCTGGGAGCATGTGGTGCTGTCATGATGGCTGTGAGCGACAATGCCATAGTGGAAGAGCCACGGCTTGAGGGGGCAGCTTTGGGGGCACAGGTTAAAGACGCAGATGGTCAGAAAGATAGGTGGCCTCGTGTATCCCCAGAGGTAGCGGTAGGACCCCTTCCAGTGGAGGACCTCAGACTTCCTCAAGCGTGGCAGGCATCCACAAAGGTAGATTATAATCGGCGGGCCACTCGTGCCGAGCTTCGGAAATGGTTGGGACCCCAGAGCTATAAGCTAGAACCCAGTATGCGAGTGGGACTTATTGAGGTCTACGCGGGTACAGCTAATCTGAGCGAGGTGTACGAGCGAACCACGGGTCTCGAATCTATGAGGCTGGGGCACGCGTGGGGCCAGGAACTCCAGGAACCAGAGGCCAAATGGTTCCTTCGATCGCTCCTGTCACTCGTCAAGCCTTCTGATGTGTTCGTAGTCTTTCCTCATGGTAACGCTCCTAGCCCAGAGATTTGGTCTGGTAAGCTACGGGATTTGGCGACAAGGCAGAGAGTGCTGCAGGAGCGCCTTCGGCGCAAGGTTGATTTCGAGCTCCTCTTCGAAATAATTGAGGCTCAGTGCACTGCTAAGCGACATGTGCATGCGACCAGTTCTAGATCATCTCCATTGTGGAAGGATAGAAGGTTTGAAGGGTTAAAGTGGTCGCATGGATATGCTACGTTTGACATGTGCCGCCTTGGCCTCATGCACCCGCAGACACAGCTTCCCATTAGAAGGCCGACAACGGTGTTCACAACTAAGAAGGCTATGGCTGAACACATGGCTCACTTCTGTTGCGCATGCCGGGGCAGGCACGATGTTGCCACTGAAATCTTTCAAGGGAGAGCTGTGTCGTCATGGTGTGAGGATTATAACGAAATGCTTTCAACGGAATTGGTCAAGGGCTTGGACAAGCCAACGTCGCAGGGGTTCGAAGCAATCCCTGTTGAAGAAGAGACCGAGTCCGAGCAATCGCATTTTGAGCAGAGCGAGCTTCCAAGGAAGGTTGAACGATGTTTAGTTGGATCAGAAGGGATTCGAGCGGCGTTTCCGGCTGAGACGGGCACGACTTCTGAACCAACAGTCTTCAAGGTTCTTGATAAAGATTTCTCTCAGCAACTCAATAAGCTTCAGTTCCCAGGCAGATATAAGAAACATGATTTACCGGTGCCAATACAGGCCCAGCTTCAAGTCTGGTCCGGACTTGATGTGGACACTTTGGTCACTGCGCGACATCTGAAGTGCTATGTGAATCTGCCGGTTGGAGTGGTTGCTACCAAGCGCACCACACTAGCGAGAGTTGGTGGGGAATGGTTCTATGTTGATTTTTGTCGTGACCTAAGTGGCACTCGGCGACTGAGATTGCCAGTGAATGCAAGTCTTGTGGTGACTCTGTTTGGTGATAAGCCTCAACCGCAAGAGTCACAGCCACCACCGGACATGCAACCGCGTCAGCGGCCGATACCAGGAGCTGGACCCATGCAGGACCCCGCAGCAGTGCACAGCTACTTACAGCGTCTCCATGTAGGTTTAGGTCATTGTGGAAGGTCTGAGCTTCTGCAGCACTTGAGAGATGCTGGAGCGGCCCCGTGGCTGCTTCGTCAGGCTGAGCGGTTCACTTGTGCGATTTGTGAGTCGCAGAAGCCTCCAGCGTCACATAGTGTGGTTGGTGCCGCTAAGCCGCGGTCCTTCAACTCTATATTGGCTATTGACACCTTGGATTTGACACTAGTTCGCGACTCTGTTCAGTTTCGAGTGTTCTTGCTCACTGCCGTTGATACCGCAACATCCTTTGCGCGAGTTTTTCGATTGGAGAGTGGTGACACCAACGCAGCGGTTGAAGCACTCGAGCAAGGTTGGATGCAAGCTTATGGGCCTCCAGAGTACGTGTTTTGTGATCCAGATACAATCTTTAGGAGTGAGGCCTTTTCCTCGTTTCTAAGTCGCCACTCTGTAGTGCAGCGCCTGTCGGCGGCTCAAGCGCCGTACCAGCATGGACAGATTGAACGCCTTCACAGGACTTTGCGACAGCAAGCGCAGCGTGTTTTCGAGGCTGAGAGGACATGTTCTCCTTATCAGGCCGCAGTCAGTGTAATTCAAGCCCGTAACGATCTAATGCGCTGCGAAGGGGTTTCACCTTCTGTTCTGGTGTTTGGACGGCTCCCCAAGGCGCCTCCCAACTGGGCTGAGGGCGACGAAGACTATAGGTTACTTGCAGAGCGGTTGCACAATGAGGATCCCCTGTATGAGGTTATCATGCAACGTCGAGTCGCAGCTCGCACAGCTTGGGTCCAGAGTGAGGTTCGCGATCGCCTCGCCCGCGCTCAAACAACCCGGTCTAGGCCCTATAAAGGTCCTTATTATCAGGGGCAGCTAGTGCTCGTCTACCGGCGACGAAAGGGCGATGCCTCAAGTCCAGGGCGCAAAGGTGTTTGGTTGGGCCCAGGCGAAGTGATCGCGGTTGAAAGTTCCACTGACCGTTTAGTGCCTAGAGTCATCTATGTCACTGTGCATGGGCGTCTCTTCCTCTATAGTGCAGAACAACTTCGTCCAGTAAGCTTAAAGGCGGAATGGGTTAGAAATCAGCTTAAAGAGAGCGGTTTGCAACAGTCTTTTCGTGAAATGAAGCAATCCAGAGGCATTGACGTTCGCAACGAAAGACCAAGCTCGGCAGAACTGGAACGGGAGTACGAACAGCCTGAGGATCGTATATCCGTAGAACCTCTCGGCGATGAGGGTCAGTACGAAGCTTTACCTCAGGCTTCTTTAACTCCAATACCCGGAACACCGGTACCGACTCCTACTCCAGGGACGCCACGCGGTCCAGTTCCTGAGCCCCTCTTGCCTGAGCCGCTTCTGCCAGAGCCTTTGCAACCTCACCCACCCGACCCGCCCGACGCGGCTACAGACACGCGGCCGCCACTTGACGTCCTGCTCGACGCTGAGTCTGAAACCAAGCGGGGGGATAAGCGTCCTTCTGAGCTACATCCGGCAGTTGAGCAGATGTCTCAGTCTAGAGCGGTAGTTGGTCCCAGTCACAGCACGGCTCCTCCTCGCTTGGCGTCAGCAAACCAACCAGTGACACATGTTCCGACCATGCCTCGCAGAGCCCGTAGTCGGACTCCTCCACCCAGAGAGAGTAGCTTTTGGGCGTTTCAGGATTTTGAGGGTGAGCCTTCAGACCATGCGAGCGAGGCATGGTATTCCGAATCGCAAGAGCACGACTACACAGGGGTAGCTATTGGTTTGGAATTCAATGTTGACTTGGAGGAAATTCGGGATGAGCAGTCTATACAACATATCCTGCGTGAAATGTGTTGGAGTGCTGCAGCCCTTAAGAAGCGCCAGGCAGAGATTACAGAGAAGCATCTCACAGCTGAACAGCGGGAGATGTTCCGTTTTGCGAAGAAAGCTGAATGGGGACAATGGGTGAACAACGATGTTGTAGAATTGATCAGTAGGAAAGGAATAGACCCTCATCGTGTTATCACTTCACGCTGGGTTTTGACGTGGAAGCGTGTGTCAGAGAGCCCTGACTCACCACTCAAGGCCAAAGCGAGGCTGGTGATCCGAGGGTTCAAGGATCCCGACTTGGGTCAGTACACAACAGCATCACCCACTCTCACACGCCAAGGAAGACACGCAGTCCTGACATTGGCATCACATCATCAGTGGCGTACTTTTACACTAGACGCCAAGACAGCATTCCTAGCGGGGGATCAAAGCCAACGTACCAAACCCATCTACGCTGAACTTCCGAGGGATCTGGTTCATGAGTTGGGGCTTTCTGATGATGTCATTGCTAGGATTAAGAAAGTGCCTTACGGCTTGAGCGAAGCACCCTTAGCTTGGTACAGGAGGCTCACGAGAGAGCTGCAAGCTTGCGGTTTTGAACAGGTTCCTGCAGATCGTTGCTTGTATGTCCTTAGGCGCAAGGGTCATCCAGGCCAGATATTGGGGATTATAGGAGCGCACGTAGATGATCTTTTGATAGCTGGTTGCTCAAAGACTGAAAATCCTGAGTTTGAGGAAGCCCTAGAGAAGTTGATGGCTCGTTTGCCTTTTGGTGATAGGAAGTACGCTGACGTGTCTCCCGTTATCTATACAGGCATTCTTCTGCGACAGCATCCTCAGACTCGTGAGATTGTCATTGATCAGGCTCATTATATAGAGAATCTACAGGAAGTGCCTCTTAGGAAGATTCCCGATGGACCCTTAGACCGCGAAGGGCAGACAAAGTACTGGTCACAACTAGGTGCCATCTTGTGGGTAGCCGTCAACACGCGTCCTGACATCGCTTATGATGTATCTCACTACGCATCGTATGGAACCAAGCCCGAAAAGCACCATTTGTCTTCCCTCAACAAAATCATCCGTACCCTCAAAGCACGTGTTGAGAGCATCACGTTTTCCAAGGTAGCGGGGGCTTGGGAAGAACTCACGCTCGTAGTTTTTACCGACGCAGGGCACACTTCGAGGCCCTCTGGCCACTCACAAGCCGGTACACTGATCTTTTGGGCCCCTAAGAA
This sequence comes from Symbiodinium sp. CCMP2592, assembly GCA_905221615.1. Classification (NCBI taxonomy): domain Eukaryota; class Dinophyceae; order Suessiales; family Symbiodiniaceae; genus Symbiodinium; species Symbiodinium sp. CCMP2592. The sequence goes on from CAJNDT010006209.1 coordinate 167,697, forward strand.
GGTTCTTGAAGGCAAGGAGGTACCAGCCGTACTAGCTGAATACTCTAGCACGAAGATTGACCGCGCAGTTTGGAGTAGCTACGCTAGTGAGCTTCAGTCGGCCACCATAGCACTAGATGCTTCAGTGAGTGTCCTTTTGCTGTACGAACAGATCATTTGGGGTTCCAAGGCCAAAGATGTAAAGTCAAAGCTTACCAACGGGATGTGTCCTCGTGTAGTTGTGACAGATAACAAGGGTTTATATGATTCCATCCAGGTTGAGAAGCCGTCGACACGACAGGGTGTTAAGATGCAGTCCCTTGTATACCAAATCCTCTACGATTTAGTGGTGGACTACGGTTTCAATACCTTTTGGGTGAATGGGGAACATCAGTTAGCAGACGGTCTCACCAAGCTGAGTGCTTCGGGTGGTAAGGTTGATCTTGTTAGGAAGGTCATGAGAGATTCGTTGATTCGGATTACGTATTGCACCATTTCCGGCCGAAAGGAAAAGCAAGAACTGTACAAGTTGCGGCCTGTCGTTCCTGATAACCATGAGCTAGCTTCATCCATAGATGTTTAGGCTCTACTTCGGCTGCCAGTTCTTGCAAGGTTTTGTGGAAGCTCGCGCTTTTGAGACTGCTCAAGGTTCCTGTTTTAAACAAGTTACCTTCAGTGCAGTTGCCAAGTTACGAAGGAGTATGGGCATGCACGAGCTCTCGACACAACTGAGTTAACATCCGCAGTCGCGGGGGTGTTGAAAGAACCAGCTCGCTGGTAGGTTAGTCTCTGAAGACTGCTTGATGTGATCAGACGTGTCATCGCTCCCGCGGTGGCTCAAGATGCATCCTTGAGGCCGGACAGGTGAGGAAAAGACAGACATGCGTCTTCCTGCAGACATGCGACATGTATGGATTGTTTCTGTGATGACTACATCTTTCATTAGGTTGGCACTCCTTTCAGGTGTCACATTGAAGCTCTTTGTAGGGCTTATCGCTGCCTTCCGATCAACATTAGGACATGATCGCCTTCACCACCCCCTTCAGCCGAGGATGCCTCCACTTGGCAGCAGACCGTGGCTTTGACTCTTGTCCAGGCGCTGTTTATTCTAAGGTTTTGACCGGGGTTTGGGGTTTAGGTATAGGGTTCAGGGTTCCTTTTTGTACCCATGTTGTCTTGTGTATAGGTTCTGAGCGGCCTTGGATGTTGTGGCGCGCGCAGTGTCTGAAGAAGCCTTCGAAATCTTGTGAGGCTTTGGCGTTTAGAGGTTTGGGTTTTGGGGTTTGGAGTTCTGGAGTTGACGGCCACCCTGAACCTTAAAGCCCAAATCAAAGGGGAAAAGGAGGGACCCTTAATGGGGACCCCTTCCCTATTATAATGGCTACATTAAGGGTATATACCTAGGACTAAAGTCACCTCAAGTCCCAAGGATAAATCTCCACTGAAGCCCTAGAGAGTGAGAAGCCCAAGTCGCTGGATGGACCCTTATGAAATCCTCATATACCCCTGTCCTTGCAGCAGTCTTTCCAACTGCAATCCGCCTTGTAGTACACTTAACAAAAACCCAAGCCCTGAGCCCTGTCCTAACCCCACGACTGTTACATACCCTAAACCTCAACCGCCCTAAACCCTTAACCTTGAACCCTAAACCCCCCAACCCTAAGCCCTAAACCCCTCAACCGCCCTGTCAGTCCTTGATTCTCTGGCCCCTGATCATGGCCCTGGCCTTGGCTTCCGTGGCGACTTGGCCGTGTTTAGGGTTCCGGGATGGCTTTTGTAAGTTTGACGTGCAACAGAATACAAACCTTTTCAATATAGATTCAACAGGCATAAGATATAGAAGCAATCAAAGCAATCCCCGAACCCTCAACTGACCCCCAAAACCCTAAAAGCGCGAGCCTTGATCACTAAACCCTGAGCCCCTATGCCTCGAACTGTAAACCACAAACCTGACGTCACCTGCAGCGAAATACGCACATCCGAAACAACACAGAGACTCTAAATCAGAGGGCGCTTGGAGTCTGCGGGCACATCCAAGCTAAACCCTGAGCCCTACATCAACCCGAACATCCTGAAGACATAAACGGGAGTTTGCGAAAACAGGGGACCCTTATATAGCACCTTGAATACTAGGATCCTTATTTTAAGGACCCCAAAATATAAGGTACCACTACTTTTCGGAAGCTCTAAACTCTAAACCCAAAGCCCTTTATAGAACCCTTATAGATCCCTTTAAGTAACCCTTAAAGGGTTCCCTTTAAGGGTACCCTTACGTTTCGGAAGCTCTCAAATCAACCCTAGACTCCGCACCCTCTGAAACGCCTCCAGCAAAAGGTTTAGGGTGCAGGGTGTAGGGTTTAGGGTTTAGGGTGTAGGGTTTACGGATGATGTGCTTAGGGCTTGCTGCTTACCCGGAGACTCCAATACTCCTTGAGGAATATACCTTAACTTAAACTTATAGTAGGGTCCCTAAGTATGATTTAAAGACAATATTCCTACTTGAGGGATAAGATGATGTGATCAGGGCTTTTTGTAGGATTCAGGTTCCCTTATAATGAGGCCCCTTTAAACCACGAGGGGCACCTTTGTTTATTCCTAGGTTACTCTTGGGTCTAGACCACTTAAAGGATGATGGGACTTAGTAACTAAGGTTACTATTAGGGTAACTATACTTATAACTGCTTATAACCCCAATGAGGGTGCTTCTAACCATACTTACTAAGTCCCATGATCCCCATTATAGAACCCCTATAGATCCCTTTAAGGAACCCCATTATAGATACCTATTAAATGGAGCCCTAAACTTTACATACTAAGTCCCATGATCCTCCAAGCAAAATGATGTGCTTAGGGCTTGAATCCAACCCCAGACCGAGGCTTCGGTGCTTGAAATCTAGAACCTTAGGGTTTGTTCAAAGGGCTCCTTAAAGGGTGTTCCTTAAGGGGCTCCTTAAGGGGTTCTATAAGGAATCCACGCGGGTTTAGGGTCTACTAGGTTCCGGAGTAGTGCCCTTTTTGCTTTCTCAGGAAGCTAGAAATTGAAAGCAGTCCCTGAAGAGAGCAGCCGAGACCTCGATGTAGCCTTAAACCACAAACCAAATAGGGTTACTTCTTCGTCATTCGCAGCAGGTATCCATTTGGAATAATTTTTGATTTCACTTGTTGTTTAGTATAGAACCCGAATTATACAAACCTAATCTGGGGATGCTTAGGCTTTAGGAGTTTAGGGTTTAGAGTCTTCAGGTAAGTTTAGGCTTCATGCTGCCAGAGGCATGAAGAACAATCTGCACGGAGCCTTAAACCCTAAACCCTACACCCTAACCCCCCCCCCCCCCAAAGCCCAAACGGTAAAGCCGGAAACCCCTAGTCTGGCCCAGACCCTTCCAAACAAAGATGCCAAAAGAGCAACGAGCACAACACCCATAACCGAAGGGACACTGTAAACCCAGAATTCTGAGCCCTGAACCCTGAACCTTAAAACCCTAAACCCCTGTAAACCCTGAACCCCGAACCTTAAAACCCTAAACCCTTATAAACCCTGAACCCTGAACCTTAAAACCCTGAATCCCCTACAAACCCTGAACCCTGAGCCTTAAAACTCTAAACCCTTCAAAACTCTGAGCCTTGAACCTTAGAACCCTAAATCCTTCTAAACCCTGAGCCCTGATTCCAAAACCCCAAACCCTTCTAAACCCTGAGCCCTGAACCTTAAAACCCTAAACCCCTCTAAACCCTGAACCCTGAACCTGAAAACCCTAAACCCTTACAGAAACCCTGAGCCCTGAACCCTAAATCCTAACCCCTTAACTTATGAAGCAGCAAGGTGAGCCTCTCCCTGCGAAGTCGACGCACCCGTGAGAGCATCGAGAAGCGTTGGCTCGAGGACGCGGCCAAGGCCCGGGGCGAAGTTTTGTTTGTCTGTGGCTTGTGTGCCGTGTGTTTGTGCCTTGCTTGTTTACTTGCTTGCTTGCTAGTTTTCATTCGTTCGTTCGTTTATGTTGTTTTTGTTTTGTTTTGTGTGTGCGCGTGTGTGTTTATGCGCTTTTGAAACAGGGGATTGTGTTGGTTTTTATGTTCCCGTGTGCTTTAGCAACTAGTGTTTGCGTGGGTATGTATTTCACAGGGGTTGTCGTCAGCTTTCAAGGGCTTTTACAACTAAAAGGAGTTATGAGGCTGTCAAGAGGGGCGTAGAAACTAATTCCTGAACTCTGAACAAGTCAAGTCCTTCCAGGCTACTCCCAGCTGGTACAAAGCTTCTTTCAGTTGCAACAGAATGCTGAAGTAATTATGCGTTACCATGCTGACATTGCGTGGTGCGCAACTCATGTTTCCAAGCCTGAAGTCAAGGTTTCTGCGTCTGTCCCACTCAGTGCTTCAAGTTTTCAGGGTGATGGTGAAGAGTATTGGAAACCTCCTTCTGTTCAAGTAGACGAATGCGAAGATTCTCCCCATCCGAAGTTCATGGCGACACTTAGTCAATGGTTACTGTAATTGCGTTGGTTTCCTTCAACCGGAAACGGTACTTCTCAGGATACGTCTTGGCTTGAATTGATGTGGTTCTTTGTGTGGAGCACAAACTGCAGTGTCCCGGTTCTGGTTGAAGGAAAGTATGTTACCAGAGGTGAAACGACCGACTTTGTGCTTGTGGAACCTACGACTGTGCAGCTGTTGAAAACTTTTAGGTACTTTATTTCCTTTATTGAGGCGCGATTTCAACTCGCATTTGTTCCACATGTCAAAGTCAAAACCACCGCTTCGACGGCAAAGTTGAGCTGGTCGCAGCGCACACCCGGTTTGACAAGCAGGCCATGTCATGAGTCCTTTTGTTTCCACGCGGCTTTTGTCGACCTCCGTAGGCAATTATCCACGAAGACATCGGTAAAGAGGCCAAACTTGTCATTCCGACCTGACTTGTGAGATATTAATTCATTGTTAATTCGTCGTGAGTAATTCGTTTCTTTGATGTCGGCTCGTTAATTTGGTGCTTAATTTCGTTGAAGCGTTGTCTCGGACTGATACTGTACAAAAGGCATAGAGGCCCGCATCGTTAGCCTCGTTGCCCGTGGACCGACCGACCACACAAGTCCGGATGAACTCTGAACAAGCCCGAGCCCTGAAATCGTGGAAAATTGTATTTTTGCAGGTATATGCCTCAGTCGAAAACCCAATAACCCGCCAGAACCCTATGGAACCACAAAAAATCCTTTAAAGCAGCGCCCTGACACCCTGAAACGTACGCCCAAACCCTAAATCCTAAACCCCAAACCCTGAACCCCTAAACCCCTAAACCCTAAACGCTGAACCCCGAACCCCTAAACCCCTAAACCCCTAAACCCCTAAACCCCAAAACCCTAAACTCTGCACGGCCTTTTGGAGTGAAGGCGGCCCGGGCCGACGAGGCAAGGGCGGAGGAGCTGCGCTGCGTCCTGGTTCTATCAGGGTTCTACGAGGTTCTTTCTGGCGCTTTGCGTTTAGGGTTTAGGGGTGCTGTGAGGTTCTATATGGGGCTTAGGGTTAGGGCTTAGGGTTTAGGGGTTCTGTGAGGTTCTATATGGGGCTTAGGGTTTAGGGTTTAGGGGTTCTATGAGGGTTCCATGAGGGTTCTATCATGATTGTTCTATGATTGTTCTATGAGGGTTCTATGAGGGTTCTTTCAGGGTTCTAAATGGGAGTTTCCGAAAATAGGGGACCCCAATATAGTACCTTTAAATAGTAGGATGCATAAGGTACCCTAATTTTCGGAAACTCCCCTTTGGGGCTTAGGGTTTCGTGGTTCTTATGAGGGTTCCACGAGGGTTCTGTGAGGGTTCTATGAGGTTCTGTGAGGGTTCTATGGGGCTTCAATAAGGGCTGGTTCTGCGAGGGTTCTTCAGGGTTTAGGGCCGTTTAAGGAGTGTAGGGTTTACGGATGTCACCGGCAGGAGTCAGGGTAGGGCTTAGAATCTAGTCAGAGGCATCGGCGAACGATACTTGGAGGATCATGGGACTTAGTAAGTAAGGCTGTAAGTGCCTTAATTGGGGTTGTAAGCAGTGATAAGTATAGCTACCCTAATAAGAAGCTTAGTTACTAAGTCCGATGATCCTTCAAGTTGTGTGGGTTCTAGAGCCTTGTAGGTTCGCAGGGTCTACGGTTTAGGGTTTGCCGAGACAGGGGTTTAGGTTCAGGGCTTCCAGGATGTACGGTTGATGATGTAAATCCTGCATTGCCTTAAGAACCCTAAACTATGGGAATAATGGTATATTCCTCATTATGGGCAATGCGGGATTTATATCATCAACCCTAAACCCTAAACCCCCTATAGATCCCTGAAAGGAGCCCCTTAAAGGTACCCCTTATAGATCCCTTTAAAGGAACCCCTAGGGATTTATATCATCAACAGTAGGAGTTCAGGGTTCAGGTTTGGGGGATCTGTTCTTTTGGTGGCCAGTCGGGCGGTTTCCGAATTCTGCACGAGCCGCGGTTCCACATCTGGGGAAGCCGAAAACCACGTGGGTGGTTGTCAAAATTAGGGTCCCTTTTTGGGTACCCTTAATATTGGGTTCCGTATTATAATAAGGGCCCGAAAAGGGACCCTAATATTGACAACCGCCCACGTGAGTACCGGGGGCCGGTTTGATCAACCCACTTAAACCTGACGTCCCGACCCAAAACCATTAAACCCCAAACCCTGTCCAGAACCCTAAACCCTAAACCCCACACCCAATCCAGAACCCTAAACCCTAAACCCTAAACCCCAAACCCAATCCAGAACCTTAAACCCTAAACCCTAAACCCCAAACCCAATCTTGAACCCTAAACCCTAAACCCCAAACCCAATCCTGAAAACCAAGATCCTCAAGCCGCACTCTAAACCTAAATCCTAGATCCTGAACCTTGAACCCTAAACGCCTAAACCCTGAAGCACTCTAAACCCTGCACCCAAACTCCGCACCCAAACCACGGAGACCAGGCCGGCGGCTGGGAGTCGGAGCCCCCTAAACCCTAAACCCTAAAACCTAAACCCTAAACCGAACAGCGTTCGGGTGTCAGACTTTGCTCATATCCTGGGTGCGACGAGAATGAGAAGCCCTGTTCCCAACTTGTCGGATGAGATGAGAGTATGGAGGGCCGGCATTTTCAGAAACGTCGAAACGCATCTGGGGCAACAGGACTACTTGTCTCTGGAGGAGTCTGCTGTCTCCACAAAAAGATGTGCCTCTCCGGGTGCTTTCGCTGATACCTGGGAGTCGACCATCGTCTTTCTTGAAAGCTTGGAGCCGGCAGAAGACACAGCAGATCAGGCCTTGAAGACGTACTGGCCAGAAGAACGGGCTGATGGCGATGGCCTGACATCTTGCTGGGCGATCCCCTACACCCTAAACCATAAACCCTAAACCATAAACCCTAAACCATAAACCCTAAACCCCTAAACCAAAAACCCTAACCACCCCGCGCGGGAGCAGTCAGAGCCAGGAGAACTGGCACAGGTGGAAGCTTAAAGCTGGGGTGTCGCTCAGGCAGCCTGAATCAATCCTAAACCCTAAACCCTGAGCCTTAAACTCTAAACCCCTAAAGCCCTAAATCCCTAAAACCCTAAACCCTAAACACCCTTAACAAAAACAGGAACCCGAGTTCAACAAGAGGAACCTCCGGCCTTTCCCGATGCACACCGGGCGCCCGACAGACCTTATGTACGATATCTAGCTTCAATTGCGGAGGCCTTTCGACAATGATTCAAGGTATCCAACTCGTGTTAGGGTTTAGGGTTTAGAGGGTTTAGGGTTTAGGGTTTAGGGTTAGTTTAAGCCTTCTAAACCCTGTGTAACAAACAACCCAACCTCATTAGTTCAAGGGTTATTGCCAACGCAGGAGCCCTTTAGAATTGGCGTCCGCGACCGCGATGCCGCAGAAGACCACGCAGGCATCGATCGGGGATGCCGCAGAGTAGGTTTGAGGATGGAGGGTGTAGGTGAGAGTCGCGGGAAATTGAATATCCGTTTTCAGGGGTCGTTCTGAGGAGGATTCTAGTACTTATGGTGTCTGTAAAGTGTCCCCAAACCTACTTGTCGTGCTTGAAAGGTGCCATGCCGGCTGAGAGACATGAGGATGTGCACAGTGATAGTGTGCACACAAACGCACACATGCGGCATCGTGCTCTTACGCTTCACACTCCTTCGCATTTCTTCCAACCAAAGACATTATGTCTTCCGATCCTTCAAACAGGCCGTAGACGGTTACTCAAAGCCCTTTACCCTCGACCCGATCACCTTAAGCCCCTAATGCCTTGATGCATCGTGGGCCTACTGCTCTAGGTGCCGATAGCTTCTACTTTCGACATAATCGTACAGTTTACCCGGTTACTCTTCAGTCCCTCTAGCCTCCTGGACATCTACTAAGTATCGGTTTGGGAAAGTTGTGAATTTCCCAACTGTTTATTATTATAGAGCCCTAAGCTAATTCTAGATAATTTTGGAGACGGTTGAAATCGACAGTTGTTCTACCTGGACCCTAACGAACCTACCTTTTTTAGGGTTCCCTAATATGATTTCTTTATATAAGTCCTGAAAAAGGCAGGTTACTTGGGGTTAAGGTATACCTGTAAATTCTAGTAGGATCCCAAATATGACCTTAAGGAATATTCATTAATTTCCCAAATCAGTTGTTTCTTATTATAGAGCCCTAAGCTAATAGTTCTAAGTTTATGCTGCAGGATCAACGCCTGAACCCTCGGCCGGCGAGGCCACCCGCCGCAAGCGCAACTTGGCCACGACGGTTTAGGGTTTAGGGTTTAGGGGTCCTTTAACTCTAGGGTTTAAGGCTTGAGGTTTAGGATATAGGGCCTTTGGCTTACGGCTCAGGATCAAGGCTTAGGGTTTCGGGATCAGGCGTCAGGGATTAACTAAATAATTCTGGCTCATGGTTTAGTGTTTCGGGTTTGGGGTTCGGGTTTAAGGATTACGTAAGGGTTTACGGATTTGGGTTACAACAGTAAGGTTTAGGGATTAGAGTTTCGGGATGCAGATCCTTCACCCTAACCTACACCCCATATCTTGAAAGCCCGAAGGTCAAGAACCATAAACCCTGAATGTCGCAAGCCTGAAGACCTTATCACCCTTCACCAGCCCTGCAACCCTAAGCCCCAAAACCCCCAAACCCCTTGACCCCCAACCCTAAGGCCTAAACCCTGAACCTTAGTGCCCAGGGCCTACAGCCGAAAGGCTAAAGTCTAAGCCTAAACCTTAAACCGTGACCCCATCCCCGCTGATGCCCAAACCTGACGTGCCGCGAGCTGCAGGTGTCCAGTCCATGGAAGTCGAGGTCCGCGTCTCGGGTTGAGGGTTTGACCTCTTGCGGACCCCTTTGATGCCGTAGAGATTCCTTTTCGTCAATCCTTAGAGTAAACCCTTACAGGAAGCCTTTATAGATAGCAACCCTTATAGTGTTTAAAAGCGCAGAGCCACCCCAAGCCCTAAAAAACCCTTCAACCCTAAACCCTGAACTCTAAACCGTTGGTGGTTTAGGCTTTGGGCCCGCTTCCCGGACCCCCGGGAGGATCCAAAAAGTAGATCCCTTAATGGGCGTTCCTACAAAGTACCCTTCGCAGAATAGGCCCCAAATTAGGGGATCTACTTTCTAGATCCTCCCGGGGGTCTGGGACTGCCAGAGACTCCAATATCCCTTAATCTCAGAACATACCTTAGATCATATTAGGGATCCCTACTATACTTTAAGGTATATTCCTTAGTCCAGGGATATTGGAGTCCCCTAAACCCTAAACCTTATAGATCCCTTAAAGGATCCCTTTAAGGAGCCCTAGGTATTCCTTAATTAAGGGATATTGGAGTCTCGGGGAACTAAGCCAAGAGTTAGGGGATGAGGAACCTAAGAGCTGGGCTCGATCAGCCTCAGGGTTTAGGGTTTAGGGTTTAGGGTTTAGGGTTTAGGCTGCTGAAGGCCCATGACTCTCTCGGAATCCGAACGTCTTCTGTAGAATTTAGGGTTTAGTAGGGATTAGGGTTCCTATAATAGGATTCGTATTAAGGAATCCCTACCCCAAGAAAAATCTTAAACTCCCCTTTTGGCCTGCCATCATTTACAGTAAACCCCATAAAGTTGGAAACCGGATTAAGGCCAAATAGTGCTGGGAATACCTATACATTACTCTTAAGGATTGAGGCTATTGGAATTCCAACTTTTGGGCTTCTACTGTAGGGTTGGCGCCTTTAGACTTCAGAGTTAAGGGGTCCAGGATGAAGGGCTGAGAAGTTCATGGCTTAGGTTTCGGCGTTTAGGGATTATGGATTGAGGGCTTAGGATTCAGGGTTTAGGGTTGAGGGTCTAGATGCACATCATCATGGCACAGACCCCGGGCCCCCATAAGGCACTGCACTGGCAAGGTTAGCGGGATTGTGGTTTCTGAGTAGTAGTAGTAGTAGCAGCAGTAGTAGTAGTAGCAGTAGTAGTAGTCGTCGTCGTCGTAGTCGTTTTCGACGTCGTAGTCGTAGTCGCAGCAGTAGCTTGAAGATGGAACAGTGCGCAGCACTGTTGGAGCTACTGGTGGCAACTGCGCAGTTCTTTGCAGCCGCAGCTGCTGCGACGGCGGCGAAAGTGCCGTACCACAAGGGCCTACAACTCCTGTGCCAACTGGTGGTCGAGGTCAGTCCAGCTTCCATGGCGTCCTTCGTCTTGGCCCTCAAAAGCCAGGGACATCAAGGCGGTTCCAAGCACCACCGCATGTTGGCCTGGCCGACTACAAGCTGGAAGCCTGTGAGCTACACCCGAAATGCCTTTCTGGTGGACACCAGAACCAACCTTCAAGAGGTCCTTGTTCGGTCTTTATGGTTTTAGGGATTTACGGCTTTGGGCCTTTAAAGCTTCAGTGCTTTAGGTTTTTTTTGGGCTGGTTTCATGGGCGGTGGAGTGGAAGAACTCTTACAAAGCTGTGGCTTCTGCGTGCCTTATGCGCTCTGTGCCCCGAAACCCCACACCCATCCTAAACCCCGAACCCGAAACCCTTAACCTTTTGGTAGAGGAAACCCCCGAGGGTTCGGAGTTTTGGGTTGATTTGGGAGTTTCCGAAACGTAGGGGGTCCCTTAAAGGGATCCCTTAAAGGGATCCTTTAAGGGTTACTTAAAGGAATCTATAAGGGTTCTATAAAGGGCTTTGGGTTTAGAGTTTAGAGCTTCCGAAAAGGGATCCTCAACAGTAAGTGAAGCCCGCAGCCCCCGGAGTTTCTGCCAACTATAGGGTTGCGGATTTAGGGTTTAGGGTTTTGGCTTTAGGGTTTAGGCTTTAGGCTTTAGGGTTTAGGCTTTAGGGTTTAGGCTTTAGGCTTTAGGGTTTAGGGTTTAGGCTTTAGGCTTTAGGGTTTAGGGGTAAACGAGTTGTCAAGGCTCTTCAAATCCCTCTTCGAAAAATCTGGCTTGTTTCTGCGGACCCTTATCCATCTGCAGTCTTGACTGTGTTCTCCCCCTTTCTCGGAATCTTGACCATAAGCGCCCCAAGCCATGCAGGACTTCGAAGCAATCTTGCCGGGTATGCCTCACTGACAGTCCTAGCCCAGGCCGGTGGCGAAGGGCTTTGCATGTAGGTCCTAAACTCAGAAGCCTAAACTACGGTTAGGGTTTCGGGCCCTGAACCCCCAAACCACAAAACCCTAAGCCCCAAAGTACTCGCGCCCATAGCAGGGGATCTGTGGGATTCTACGATAATTATGGGCGCCAAGCCGAGAGGGCCGAGAGTTGCATGTGGTCTTTCTTTTTGGAAGAGGCTGGAAGTGTTAAGGCTTGAAGGCTGAGGCTTTAATCATGTAGGGTTAGGGTTTAGGGGTTTAGCCGGGTTTTAGGGGTTTTAGGGTCTAGGGGTCCCGTGGCGCACCCAAACTCCCAAACCTGCTTAAGCCCCAACTAAACCCTACACCGCAAAACCTAAAGATCTACGCTCTGAATCCTAAAATAGAGGCTTTCAGGGTTCAGGGATTTCGGAACGATAGGATGAGGCCGTTTGGGGGCAGAGGCGTTGGGGACCTCGGCGTGGGCTGAGTTTCGGGTCTGCCGTTTAAGTTTTCGGGCAAGAGGTTCAGAGCTCCAGGGCCTAGAGTTGTGTGTCGCGGACCTTCGAGATCGAGCGCGGCATTTTGGTTTGGGTTCAAGGTGTCTCGGGGATTTCTTTAGGTCTTCATCTGTGGCCTGAAGAATGTTGAGCTAAAGTGAGGGACAAATAATACTACCGACTAATTGTTACGGGAACCAAAACCCCTCAACCTTAAACCCTAAACCCTAAACCCGAAACCCTAAACCCTAAACCGGATGCGGCCTCTGGGAAAAAGGAGCTCAAAAAAAACCTAAACCCTAAACCCTAAACCTAAACCCTGGTCGTGGTGACAGAAGTCGAAGTCGAGATGAAGCATAAATGAACGAGAAGGGCATGGTCTGAGTGGGCTTTCTTTCTTTTATTTCAGTGTAGACCCTTGAGGTGGGCTCGACTTACTCTCATGCAGAGCAGAAAGAGCCATTGCACTTAAAAACAAAAACTAAGCCCTAAACCCTAAACTCTGAGCTCTTGATCCGAAGCCAGAGCCTGAGAAGACTCCACAGCAGTGCTACGTACTCCCAGCAGCTGCCTAGCGGAAGCTTAGGGGTACCTTAGAAATATTTTTTAATTTTTGGTTATTATAATCCCTAAGAAACAGCTGAAACTACATTTTTTGCTAGGGTTCTAAGTTCAGTATAGTAAGCCCGGAAAGACTCCGGAGCCTGAAACCGTAACTCTAAACTCTAAACCTCCTCGCGGGTCCCATGGCAACCCTAAACCCTAACCCCTAAACGGCAGTACAGTGTGTGGTGGAGGGGCTTTCCAGGACCATGCTGAGTTTGGCAACGTAGAACCAGTATCGTCAATCTCGTGCATATAAACGGCGAAGCCAACTCCTACCCTTTTTGCTAGCCCAGGCGGTAAACCCTAAACCCTACACAACTTATACCCTAAACCCTACACCCGAAACCGGAAACCCTAAACCCTAGTCTTGGGATCTCGGATAACTCGTTTGGTTGAGCAGCTTGCCGACGTAGTCCTAGAGCCTCCCAGTTTTGCGAGGTTCCCGATTATCTTAGGGTCCAATTATCAACGCCGAATAGTGGGAAGAATGGCAACCTTACTGTTGATGATATAAATCCTGCATTACCCATAATAAGGAATATACCCCATAGTTTAGGGTCCTTAAGGTAGTGCAGGATTTATATCATCAACCGTATAAAGGGGCTACTCCGGAACCTAGTTAGTTCGCTCAGGCAAGCCAGCCATGTGACTATGAGGGCATGGACGGCAGGTTGCTGTGGAGGCTGTCTCTGCCCAACAGAGAGCCGCAATCGTGACAAAAATCGCCCACCATGAGTTCCCTTCTCCCGAAGCTCCAAAAATGCAAACCCTGAATCTTAAACCCAAAACCTTAAATGCGAACCCTTAAATAAACCCTAAGACTCATGTCTTCATTGCGGCTCCCTTTGGGTGGGGCACGTCAGGCTGGAATTGTTTAGTTGTGTTGTAATGACTTAATCCTTCTGTTATAATCCTGCTGTTGATGGACAAAAAGCAGGCGCTGCCTGACTTTCCTGTTACTATGCGACATGCGGTGTATTCTTTGATGTAGACTATGGATTTTGTCCACCAGCAGTTGCCGTGGAGAGCAGGGAGCTGGTGCCACACTCCGGGCGATTCGTATCGAGAGCAGATCCCTGAAGTGCCGGGCTACAGCCCTAAAACCGTGAAGCCTCAAGCTTATATGGGCGGTTGTCAAACTTATGGTCCCTTTTCGGGTCCTTATTTTCATACGGCACCTAATATTTAGCGTACGCAAGAAGGGCCCATAATTTTGACAACTACCCATATCTAGCCCTGCACAAACCATCACTACACCCTAAGCCCAAACCCTCAACCCAAAATCCTCGACCCAAAACCGTAAACCCAAAACCCCTAGGCTCTTCACCCTAAACCCCTCAACCCAAATCCCTCAAGCCTAATATCCAAACTCTCAACCCAAAACCCTCAACCCCAAACTCTACACCCTAAAACGCGAAACTCTGAACCTTAAAACCCAAAACTCGAAACCCTACAGCCCAGAACTACACCCTAAAGGTGTGGGGTTGGGGCCGTTTTGGGAGCTGAGAGTCTCAAACTAAGGCTTTAGGCCAAGGGTCGAGAGTTTGTTAATATAGGGGCCTCATAATTTCCTATACTATCTTGGGGGATCCTTATTATGAATATAGTATAATATACCACCAAACCTTATTCTAATTCATTCTGATTTTTAATTAAGGTCCCCATATTAGGGTATAGGGTTTAGGGGCAGGGTTGAGGGTTTCGGCAAAAGGTCGCAGACTTTCGGGTTTAGGGTTAGGGTTTAGGTAGGGCAGTGACCCCCATAAGCTCTAAACATCCTGGCTAAACGGGAAACCCCGAACCCTTCAACCCCAAAACCTGGACCCAAACCCTAAGTTCAAGCTCCAAGCCCTAAATCCTAAACCAGAAATCCTCAAGCTCACAACGCAAAGGGTTTAGGATTTTGGATTTGCGGCTTAAGGCCTGGAGTTCAGGGTTTTTAGGGGTTCAGGGCTAAGATAATTAAGGGGAGTTCGCAGGTCGGACGGGGAGGCTCATAAGTACCGTATTCAGAGTGACGACAACATGTGATGCAATTAGCGATAGTTAGGGACCCAAAAAGCACATAAGCATAAGCATTTTATGGGGATATCCCTACCTTAATGGGCTTCAGTATAAGGGGGTTTATATGGAATATCCCTATCCTAATTTTTGCTTATGTGCTTTTTTGGCGCCCTAGATAGTTACCTTGGTTATAGCCTGCAGAACTAAGTGCCCTTTTCCTTAAAGTGCTTGCAAAGTCTCCTGATGCTATTAGCATGTCGGAGGTTCAGCCAATAAGGGACCGTGATATAAATCCTAAACCCTAAGCCCTGGGCCCTAAGCCATACCTTAACCCTGAATAACCTATCTTTTTAGGGTTCCTCATTACGATTTCCTTATATAAGTTCTTAAAAAGGTAAGTTATTCAGGGTTAAGGTAAACCCATCCTGAACAGTAGGATCCTTTTTCGCGAGCGCCACAGAGACCCTAAGCATTCAGGAGCTCCGAATCCCTGATATTACAAGAAGCCTGAGAGCCTGCAGAATGCGTATGAAATGGGGTCATTTTTGGAGAATTAGTCCCCAAACATCCCCAACTCCTAAACCCCTCAACCCGAAACCCCTAAACCCTCAACCCTAACCCCTACACCCTGAACCCCTCAACCCGCAACCCTGACCCCTAAACCCCTCAACCCTAAACCCCTCAACCCTAAACCCCTCAACCCCTCAACCCTAAACCCTCAACCCGAAGCCTATTTTTTGTCTTTAAAATTTTTTCATCGTTAAAACCCGAAGCCCGAGACTCAACACAGGCCCTGAACCCTACGCTCTCTCCTTGGAGGTTCAGGGGTAGTTATAACCTCAACTATGTACCCTTATTCAATCCCTATAGATCCCTTTAAAGGAACCCCTATGAACCCTACTTACCCTAAACCCTCTACCCTAAACCAAAAACCCTAAACCCTAAACCCTAAACCCTAAACCCCTGAACCCTACGCTCTCTCTGGTCATCGCTCGGCGCCTCCGAAGGGAGTGGAAATGGGCGAAGATCCCAGGTCTCCGGGCTCTCGGATGTAATAGATTCCTGTCAGCAACCCTACAGATCCCTTTAAGGAGCCCTACAGATCCCTTCAAGGAGCCCTAAAAGAAACCTCAGGTCTTCGGGCTCTCGGATGCAGAGGTATAGAGGCTGGGTTTAGGGAAGATGATAAAGTGAAGGTCTTCGCGCTCTTGGGTTTGGGGGTTTGTGGGTTTAGGTTTTGAATGTTTAGGCTTTAGAGCTTAGGGGTTTGGGTTTAGGGTTTGGGGTTTGGGGAAGGTGATATCATGAAGGTCTTTGGTCTTCGAGCTCATGGAATGTTGGGGTTCTTTCAGGGGTGGTTGGGGATCTGGGGAGTAGGGTTTGGGTTTTGGTGCAGGGTTTGGGGTTTGAGGGTTTTTGGCCTTGTGTATTGGTCTATCTTGGAAAGATTGAGCTTTCTTGGGCCCGATTATTGAAGAAGCGAGTTTAAGCTACCTGCTCGTTAATCTGAGGGTTCCCTTCTCAAAATAGAAAGCCAGGAGAAGGCTACGCTCACTATCAAGGGGATACTGGGGAACTTACGGCTGATGATGTAAATCCTGCATTACCTTAATGACCTTAAACTTTTGGTATGGGAATTATGGTATTCCTTATTCTGGGTAATGCAGAGACTCCAACATCTCCTAATTAAGGAATAGACCTTAAATCATAGTAGGACCCTTTGTACAGTATGATAGATGGAATATGCATTAATTAAGGGATATTGGAGTCTCTGAGAATGCAGGGTTTATATCGTCAACCGTAGGAAGTGCTGCCAAGCCAAGAGCCTGAGCCATCTCTTTGCTCGCCTCTCGGAGATTTTCCGCGACTCCTGGGAGGCAGCAATACTTAAAGGGTCATGGGACTTAGTAACTAAGGTTATTACTAGGGTAACTATACTTCAAACTACTTGTAACCAATCAAGGTACTGTCTAACCCTAAGTCCCATGATCCTCCTCCAAGTACAAGCTATTTGAGCCGGGGCGTGGCCTCTTAGGTGGTCAGCCTAAGCCAACCCGAAACACCAAACGAAGCCCTATACCCTATGTGTGACACCTTACCACCTAAGACGTCACGCCCGCCCTATTTGACGAGAGATCTTCCATCTGTTTCGACTGACCGCTTAAACCGTAAACAGCACGCTAAACTTCTCTCAATCCTAACCTTAACCTCCAACTCAATCGGAGACGGGGGTAGGGACCTCAATGTTGGATCTGCGCGACCCCTAAGATAAACATGTATCCTGTTTTGTGAAAGCCACCTAAAACTCAAAGGGGTCCAAACCTGTAGGGTCTGAGGCTATCAGGGTTTCATGGGTTTAAATTTATGGTTTTCGGGCTTAGGATCGTGAGGCATAGCTTAAGCTTTAGTCTTGTACTCAAGACTCCAACACCTCCGAAGAGGTTCCAGTGTCTTGGGTTTGGGGTTTAGGGTTTAGGGTGGGATTCAAGTTTACAGAGTCTGGCAACCCAGACCCTTTCTTTCAACTTGCTGAGGTGTCTTTGTTACGATTTCCAAAACGTTTATAATCATGTTGTCACCCCACTTACGGACTTCTTTGTTCCGTAGGTATCCCAATGCTCTCTGTGGAAGATCGTGTCAATCGCAAATGAACCGAAACGCTGGGGCTTGAAGGTCCGCCGTTTTCAGCCGCTGAGTGCTGTGCGTGATGTTGTCTGCATATCTTGTCTTATTTATGGCAGAAGAGGTTTGGGATCTAGGAGGTCGGTTTCAGGTTTTAGGGTTGCATTTGGGGCTGGGCCTGGGTTTACGTAAGACTTTCGGTTGGCATCCCCGACACTCCATGCCCCTACGGTGGATGATATAAATCCTGCATTACCTGAAGGACCCCAGACTATGGAAATTATTGTATATTCCTTATTAATTATGGGTAATGCAGGATTCATATCATCAACCGTAGTTGCCTTAGTCACAGGATCCGGAGCCTGTTTGCGCGGCGTGAGGGATCAGTACCTCGTCGTCGCTGTGAAAGAAACAGGACGACGAGTGAAGCCAACTGGGTCTCCACATGCGACATGCACGCCAGAGGAAGCACTGAATGTAAACCCAGACGAGGTCCTACAGCATGCGCATCAGAGAGGAGCAGAGCGGACACCAAGGCCGCAGCCCGGGCCTCAGCAGGAAACCCGCAGAAACCATGAGCGTGCACATTCGAAAGCGAAGACATGCATGCGATGCAGCTCCCTATACTTGGCTCAAACAACACGCAGTGCCACAGTTCAGCCATGCAGCGGGTCAAACAAATTGCGGCTTGCGGAGACGCTTTCGCGGCCATTCTTGCCGATGGCAGTGTCGTGACCAACACGGTCACGCAGGCTCAGCTCCAGAGTGTTGAAGGAATCCAAGCCAGCCGATACGCCTTCGCTGCCGTCCTCGCGGATGGATCCGTGGTGACGTGGGGCGACGTCAGGTACGGCGGCGACAGCACCGCGGTCCAGCAGCAACTGCAACGCGTGCAACAGATTCAAGCCACCGCATCGGCTTTCGCGGCCATTCTCCGCGACGGCTCCGTCGTCACTTGGGGTTCTGCCGCCAGCGGCGGCGACAGCGCCGCGGTCCAGGACACGTTAAGCGAAGTGCAACACCTACAAGCGTCCGACGAAGCGTTTGCAGCCATCCTCGCAAACGGAACCGTTGTGCCTGAGAGCGGCGGTGACAGTACCCAAGTGCACGAGTGGCTCCACAATGTCGCACACGTCCAAGCCTCGAGGTATGCCTTCGCCGCCATTCGCGAAGATGGAACCATCGTGACGTGGGGCCGAGCAACCCACGGCGGCGACAGCTCTACAGTGCAGGAACAGCTCCAGCGGGTCCAGCACGTGCAGGCCACCGACTCGGCCTTTGCAGCCATCCGGCACGACGGCTCCATCATTACCTGGGGCGACACCCAGGCCGGCGGCAACAGCGAGGCCGTAAAAGACCGGCTAAAAGACGTCCAGGACATCCAGTCCACCATGGACGCGTTTGCAGCCATTCGCAAGGACGGATCCGTGGCAACTTGGGGAAACCCAGCTCGCGGAGGCGATAGCACGGCCGTCCACGACCAGCTCAATCAGGTGCGAGCCATCCAAGCCTCCGAGACAGCCTTTGCGGCCATCCTCGTCGACGGATCCGTCGTGATGTGGGGCTGCCCCGGCACGGGTGGCGACAGCCGCACAGTCCAAGACAAGCTGAAAGGAGTGAAGCAGTTGCAGGCCACCGATCGCGCCTTCGAATTAGGGATCCCGGTGATGGCTCACGGGCGCCCACCTCTCCGGCCACCTGTCACCCCACGCGCCACCTCTGCTCTTCGCTTTGGTGCGGGCAGCGTCGCCGAGAGCTTGGATGTGAGGAAGTGAGAAGGGGTGGGTGGGGTTAGATGTCCATGTAGTTCAAATCGATCTCGCCGACAGGGAGGCTTCTGGACGAAAGCGGGGCCGACCCCCGCATCGGCAAGGTCCGGCCCCTTGCGAGCCCACTACTTAGTGTGCCTACGCAGCTGAGTCACGGGGTTCAGAGAGCACTGGAGCCAACACACTAAGGCACCACCAGGGCCATTGCAGCTTTGTGCTGCGATGGCACCGTGGTCACATGGGGGCTCGTGCAGCCGCTCCACAAGTGCAGGTGATAAAGGTGGTCGCGACGTCGTTCTCCTTTGCGGACTTGCGCCGCTTGGTGACATCATCTCTTGTTTGTTTTTATAGCGCGAAAAGCACGCATTGCGATGCCTGCCATCCAAATCAAGATGTGCCAGCATTATGACGGAATTCGGGGCGGGCCGAACGAACTACTGAACTTGTAACGGGAATCGGGAACGGAAAAGACAGAACACTTCAGGGAAGGAGACGAGGGGATATGTGCATTGAAGAGTAAGCGAAGACGAGAATGGAGCCGTGCTGATGCCACATATAACGGATGCACAGAAGATTGCTAATTGAAAGCGGAGGACGTTTCGGACAAAGGGAGATGTGTGGGGACGCGTTTTTGAACAGAAATGAGGCCTTCATCATCATAGAACGAGGTGACACAGCCTTTCCAAACAGTACTAGAACACGATGCTTTCAAGCGGGTGAAGCAGTGCTGCTACTTTTACTGATGTTCAACACCGTCAATCAGGTTGATTTTGGGTTACGACCGTTTTTGCCAGGAGCAGGGTGTCCTGTCTCCTTGTTTGAACCAACATGCCGGCGGTGATCATCAATCCGTCGTTGCGTGGGGTGACCCGGACTGTTGCGGCGACTTGGACATTGGATGCATCGCTGACTTGTGGTCCGACGACGACAAGTTTCATGCGATGACGATGCATGGCGAGGCTTGAAGTCATCCTCGAGCTGTGAGGCACATTGAAACCTTTTTTGTTGCACCCTAAGCCTGGGCAGATCATTTCCTGGTCAGCAAAAAGCACATAAGCATAAGCTTTTTATGGGGATATCCCTACCTTATTGGGCTTCATTAGAAGGGAGTTTATATGGGATGTCCCTAATCTATTTTTACTTATGTGCGTTTTTGGGGCCCCAAAGAAAGTTAAACTGTGAGGGCTGAACGCCAAATCAGATATCTGTAAGAACAAAACGGGACCGTAGGCCTCGAAGCTCGAAACCCCTAAACCCTAAGCCACATTTTCCTGAACACTTAAGCTTTGAACCCCCGCCATGGTGCAGACTGTCGGGCAGATCGGTGATGCAAGGCTTAGACTGTACTGAGAAAGCGCAGGATAGCTACTCCCCTGAGTCGTAATACGTTGGCTTTTTGTTGTGTAGGGGGTTTCAGGGTTGAGGTATCCATAGGTATTCATAAACAAGTCGATGTTTTGAAGCGACTGTGCCGTGTGGCGATCTCGTTGCTGCGACGGGCCTGAACTCGAGCAGCGTGTATGCCCTACCTTAACCCCAAATAACCTACCTTGTTAAGAACTTCTTTAAAAAAATCATATTAGAGAACCCTAAAAAAGATAGGTTCTTTAGGGTCCAGGTAAAGCCTAACCCTTAAATGGAGCGTGCAAGCGAACCTCAGGATCGGCTTTCTCAAAAGAACATTGACATATGACACCGAGAGGCAGTCGGTACTGGCAGCAGTAGTCCATTTGCACTAGTTTCTTGATCCATGTAAGGGCCTTAAGTCACTAGATTGGGATCTTAGGGTCTGCTATACTATTTCACTAAGAGAAAGGAACCATCTGCGATCATTAAGACGTGCGCACTACTCCCATGTTTAGAATCATAGGAGGCCAAAAGGGTTTTAGCCTATGGGGGGTTTAGTAGGGATTAGGGTTCCAATCATCGGGTTCATATTAAGGAATCCCTACCCCAAGAATCTTTAACCGCCCTTTTGGCCTCCCATCATTAGAAGATCTACGTTGATCTGAGCTGAATGCTCCATTTCCAGTTTGTTTAAGCAGCTGTTCGGTTTTTTCGGATGCACCCTGCTGTTCGCACTTGGGTATCACAAGCTTAGCGTCACAGAGCTTTGGCATGTAGGGGTTAAAGATGTTGGTTCAGGGTTTTGGAGTCTGGAGCCCTAAAGCCTACACCCCTACACCCCGTGTAGATACTGCGAAGCTATGCGATCCTTACCATACGTCCCAAATCCTAAACCCTAGACCCTAACAGAACCCCTCGAGAGACACTAAACCCTAAACCCCAGAGTCTAGCATGTGTAAACAGTGCCTATATCGTACACCCTGCATCCTAAACCTTTAACACCCTAAGCCCAAACTCCTAAACCCAAAACCCGTAAACCCTGAACCTGAAAGCAAAAACAATCCCTAAACCCTAAGCCGCTACCCAGAGACTCCGATATCCCTTAATTAAAGGAATATACCTGAAATCATATTAGGGATCCAACCATAATTTAAGGTACATTCCTTACAGTTTCAGAGCTCGAGGAGAGATATGGCCCGGGCCCTATGAGATCGCAGGTGAAATCGCACCACCAGAGTGTCCCGGGTGACTAAAGAGTTCACCAGGTTTTTAGAAGGGTCTTTTCAAGGATTTCTTAAAGACCTCATCGGACTGTTACGGCTATGAAGGGCCTTTTTTTTAGAACTCGCTTGCCTAGGGGGTTGTTCTTACAGTGATCCACGAGGTTCTACAATATAGGAGCCTTCATAAGAGGAGTTGGGTCTTGGGTTGCATTCTTCCTTTAATTTCACTAAGGAACCCTGATATGAGGAGCAATATTGGCACTCATTTCGACCCCAATGTCAGGATGTTCTAGCGGTCCTAGGGTTGATGATGTAAATCCTGCATTTACCCAGAATAAGGCACATTACCACAATCCCCATAGTTTAGGGTCCTTAAGGTAATGCAGGATTTATATCATCAACCTAAACCCTAAACCCTAAAACCCTATAGATCCCTTACAGGAACCTGCAAGGTAGCCTTATAGATCACTTTAAAGGACCGTAGTAAGGATTCTACAGGGGCTTAGGGAGCGCAGGGACCGTGGGGCTTGACAAGAGGGGTTTGAGAGTTTGGGGTTTAGGGGGACCGGGTGGGCCCTACACCCACAATCTTGAAGAATTAGGGCTCCCTCCCGTTAAAGGAACCCTTACAGGAAGCCCGTAAGTGTGGCTGTGATAAGCTGCTCCTGCTGCTCCTGCTCCTGCTCCTCTGTTGTTGCTCCTGCTCCTGCTACTGCTACTGCTAATACTACTACTACTACTATATACTACTACTACTACTACTACTACTACTACTACTACTACTACTACTACTACTGCTACTGCTACTGCTACTACTACTACTACTACTGCTGCTACTACTACTACTACTACTACTACTTCTTCTACCACCACCATACTTCCACTGCCACTGCCACCGCCACTGCTCCTGCTCCGGCTTTGAGTTTGATATGCACATCGACTCTGGAAGATAGCCGCCGCCACTATATTATATATCTGCAAAAAGGTATAGTTATGATATAGTACATTGTTTACATACATATGCATAGCGCATTCTCCCTCAATAGAATACGGTCTCGCTTGATTGGACCGCCAAGTGAGGTAAGGTTGAATGATTTGTCTCTGATTCCAACCTCTCTACTCTCGCAGCGTCTCGCTCAAGTTCAGTAGCTGCTGGGTTCTTGCTAAGTCGAGGGCTCTAACGGGGTTTTAATGGGCCTTACAATGTATAGAGTCTTACCCGATTTTATGGGATTTCTAGCGGTTGTTGTCGGGAGATTTCTATAGATCAACTTGCCAGAATAGGGTGAGAGATATTAACTTATTAACGCACACCCACACCGCCTAGTATTTCTCATTCCTTGTTCGGCATACTTAACTCAAGTTCCTTAGCAGAGCCCAGGCTAATCTGACGCTGTCCAGGCCCAATGAGCCCTGAATCTGTATCGTCACGTCAGGACCACAACACCCCATAGATCCCTGAAGCTTTCCTCTAGGCCGAAGTCCCAAACCTCCAAGTCCTCCATGACTTTGAAGGCCAATGCCTTGGCTTAGGTGTCCAAAGCGCCTCCAAAGAAAAGGACAGCTCCTGTGGCGCGTCTCAGAACAGCCTCTAATCCGAAAGAATCATACTCAGCACGACCACCACGCACGTCGCAAGTCCTAAGCGTCCTGACGGAGTCACGGAGTCTTCGTGCGAAGCCGACGGCGCACCGAGAGAGCCCATTGACTCATCTGCAGGCCTGGCTCATGGCTTTCGGTTCAGGGCTTCAGGGTTCAGAGTTCCGGGGCTTACTATAGTCTCCTTAGGAATTATTTTCATGTTTGTTCATGTAAAACCCAAGAGAATGTCAGAAATATTTTTGACTATGGTTCTAAGGGGGGTATGGCTTAGGGCTTCGGTCCCAGGTTGAGAGTTCCTTTGCTGTTTCGCTCTTTGGGATGGCTTGCGACAGGGATGATCTCACCGTCAACACAGCCGCAAGGAGCATGAAGCCAAGGTCCACCCTGACGTCCGACCCTAAACCCTAAACCCCTGAACCCTAAACCCTAGAGCCGCTAAACCCTAAACCCTAAACCCCTATACCCTAAACCCTAAAGCCCTAAACCCTAAACCCAAAACCCTAAACCCTGAACCCTGACCCCGGAACATCGAAATCCGACGAAGCTCCGCAAAACCCAGCTGCTGCCGGCAGGCCGCGAGGATGGGGAAGGCCTGTGCTCAGCTTTGGTTTGTAGGGAATGGAAGAATGGTAGTAGTAGTAGTAGTAGTAGTAGTAGTAGTAGTAGTAGCAGCAGCAGCAGCAGGAGTAGTAGTAGTAGTAGTAGTAGTAGTAGTAGTAGTAGTAGTAGTAGTAGTAGTAGTAGTGTTTAGGGTTTAGGGTTTAGTGTTTAGGGTATAAGGTTTAGGGAAGAAGGGTAGTAAGAGTAGTTATAATTGTACCCCAGTCCATTCCTCCGTTCCCTACCAACCAGAGGTAAGCGGGTTGATCGGGGATTGACGAAGTTCGGGGTTGTGCGTGCAGGGAACTGTAGTCTCCTTAGGAATATGTATATATATATATATACACATATTTTTTGTTTTTAAAATTTTTGTTCATATAAAACCCAAGAGAATTTTAGACAGTTTAATTTTTATTATGGTTCTGAGGGGGGTATAGGGAATGTGAGGATTTGAGGGTTTAGGGTTCAGGGTTTAGCAGCTAGCAAAATCTAAGCTTCGGGCTCTTTGCGGAGTGTGCATCCGAACAAGCAGCGCTGTTCCTTTCCATGAAAAGTCGGGGTTCATGCTTCCCCTAAGCTTTAATCCTAAACCCCAATCCCTAAACCCTAAACCCTAAACCCTAAACCCTAAACCCCAAAACCCTAAACCCTCCTCCCTTAACCCCAAACCTTAATCCCCAGGCCTTAAACTCAAAGGCCACCCAATCAACTTTCTAAGGGCGTATATAAAGAAGTCATAGCAAGGCACCCCCCAGAAGCGTTTTTTGGGGGCCCAGGTAAACCCTACTGCAGGTGAACCTACCTGAAGGCCCGAGGGACTTAGCAAGTAGGGCTATATTTGGTGTTTTCAGTGCCTTAAGTAGAGGTATCAAAACCATAGTAACCCGACTTTTCACTTAAACCCTCAACCCTTAGCCGACAAAAGCCTTAAACTCTAAACCCCAGACCCTGCGCCTTAACCGTAAGCCATTAAGTAGATCCAAAGCCGGCAATCTAATCTCAGAGACTCCAAAAACCCTTAAATGAGGAATATACCTTAAATTAAAGTAGGATCCCTACTATGATTCAGGGAATATTCCTTAGTTGACGGATATACCTTCAATTATAGTAGGATCCCTACTATGATCGAAGGAATGTTCATTAACTAAGGGATATTGGGGTCACTGGGATCTCCAGCCCCGACAGCCACAGGTTCATGGCTTGGGCTTTTGGGTTTAGGGTTTAGGATGTTAGGGTTTGGGGTTTAGGGTTGAGGGATTAGGGTTCAGGATGTTAGGGTTTTGGGTTTAGGGTTTTGGGTTTAGGGTTTAGGATGTTAGGGTTTCGGGTCTCGGCCCCGGGATTGCAAAATCAAGGATCGGGCTTTAGGGTTTCGGTTTAGCATTTAGGGTTTGAGGCATTTTCAGGCAGCCTAGACTGCGAGAAGGCCGAATCTATCCTTCGAGGAACACGCGTCTTGAGAAGCCAGATAATCTACAGTCAGTACTAGAGCTTTAGAAAGGCGGATGAAAGAGGGAGTTTGGATTCTAATGTACGAGCCAGAAAATGGGTTGCGACACTAGGGCTCCTTATCAGAGTTGTACTGCGGTATACCCCAAAGCCCCTATTTTGGTTATTCAGGAATACTACATACCCTGCCCTGGGCATCAAAATGGCCGAAAAGCCTTATGTAGTATGGTCTTTGGGCCCAACAGCTTGAATATATGAGTCCTTAGATGCCTAGGCATAGGGACCTTGAAATGGCCCCTGTCAGTAGGGTCAGAAGGGATTCGGGGTTGCTCATTCTGCGGTTGGCGGGAGAGGATGTAATGTTGCAGGATTGAGGGCTTTAGGGCTAAGCATTCACGGCTATTCGGGTTTGGGTTTAGGGCGGTTTGGCTTAGGGCTTTGGGTTTAGGGTTTAGGGCTTGTTAGGATTTACGGTCTTGGGTTGTGGTTTCAGGTGAATGGTTTTGTGTCAGTAAGGACTCAGTTCGACTGACGATGCCGGCTTCAGCGTACTGGCTTCCCAACCCCAACCCTGTTTGTGCCGTGGTTTTTGGTGGCATGCAGCGCCCTGTAAATGGAACACTTAAAATGCCGTTGTAGAACTGTTGTGCTTCAAGTTCAGGGGAACTAGTAGGTAGGTTTACAGGTACCTTAACTGGGGTAAAGGTCGATATGCTTCGAAAGGGCCACATTACACGTAACTCTAGTCACTAAGTCCCTGATCCGTTGAGGGTTTAGGGTTTAGGGTTTAAACCCTAAACCCTAAACCCTAAACCCTAAACCCTAAACCCCAAACCCTAAACCCTAAACCCCAAACCCTAGTAGATCAGTTCTCGGACCCTCCATCCTGAACCCCATCGACCCCTTATGCCTCAAAGACCCAGGACCTCACGCCCCAAATCTTTGTTAACTTTGCACACCCCTAAACCCTAAACCCTAAACCATACACATCAAATAAGCCCTTGGTCCTAAACCCTAAATAAACCCTAAACCCTGAGCTAACCATGCGGAAATTCCTCGTGCTTGGGCTGCTACTGGCAAGCCAAGCTTTAGCTTTGGACTGGCAGGAGCATTTATGGGGGAGGGGGCGGCCCGGTTTTGGGGGTTTCTTCGTGGGTTTCGGGGTTTAGTGGCTTAGGGGGGTTCAGGGTTTATTTAGGGGTTCAGGGGTTCGCAGTTTCAGGCTTATGCAAACTATCTTAAAAGCCCGTGGGGCTTGCGGTGTAGTGTTGAGGCAGCGAAAGAAGCTTTGCTTCGAGGAAAATACCATGGGGGCCTAAATAATTGCCAATACTATTTCGGGTGTCCTTATTACCATTATAGTATAATATACCCCGAAGCCTTATTCTAACGATTAGGGCCCCGATATTATAGCACAATGGGCCCCAAAACCCCAGTTCGCTTCGGGCTCTTAGGACTGGCTGTGGACGGATCCCACAGCTTCCTGCCATGTGCTTAGGCTTTAGGCTTTAGGCTTTTGGGGGGGGTGTAGGGTTTTCGGGTTTAGGGAGGCTTTAGGGGTGCAGGGTTTCGGGTTCAGGGAGGCTTTAGCGGTGTAGGGTTTAGTGTTTAAGTTTAGGCTTTAGGGGTGTCGAGTTTCGGGTTTAGGGTTCATGTTGGCATAGGCCGCACCGTAGCCCAATTCGAAAATGGTCACGTTGTCAGGCCTTAGCCTTCGCAGCGTAAGTGTCTTGGGAAGCCGTGCAAAGAGAAACAGGCTTGGGGCTTCAATCTTGGGGTTCAACTATTATGGTTTCCTCATTATCGGAACTAGGCTTTGGTCTCAATCTTGGACTTCAGCTATTATGGTTTCCTCATCATGGTACATGAGATTACGTTCCAAGAAAGAGGTTCAGGAGGCTGAGCCCTTAAACCCCAAACACTGAACCCGAAATCCGAAACTCGAAAGCCCTAAGACTCTAAACCCCAAAACCCTAAACCTTGCAGCACAAGACCCTAAAGGAATCAATTGAAACAATACAAGTACTAACATAATTAAGTGCTTTAAAAACGTATGTATATACAAATAACCAGTTCCTGTAACAATAAGCCAGTTAATATCATACGAGATAGACCCTAAACCTTAGTCCCTAAACCCTAAAACCTAAAGTCCAAGACCCTAAACCCCATGCAAACCCTAAACCCCAAAGTCCAAGACCCTAGCCCCCAAACCCTAAACCCCAAACCCTAAAGTCCAGACCCTAAGGCCTAAAGTCCAAGACCCTGAACCCTAAACCCCAAACCTAAACCCTAAAGTCCACGACCCTAAACCCCAAGACCCTTCTTAAAGGATCATGGGACGGAGATCCATCGAAAAAAAATGGCAAGGAAGAGCTGGTGGAATGGGTTCAGGCGGTATCTTGCCGAAAAAACTGCCATGCCGTGCGCGCGGGGTGCTTCTGATCAACCTGCAGCTGGCCCAAGCCTGTGCTGCTCGGGACTCCATTGAAGCATCCCTTTGCATCTCGCCATGTCAACCTCAAAGGCTCAGTGGGACTGGGCATGGGGCTTTGGAGAGCACGATTGGGGCTGGGTCTGGGGTTTCTGGGTATGTGCGCTGCGCGTACGCTTAGGAGTAGTTGCTCATATTGGTTGAAGGCACCCACCCTGTGTCACCCTAAGCTGCCTATGAACGTCTTGAGCCGACAGACCCGTCCGGATCAGGCCACCCCTAGCAGGGCTCCTGTCGAACGCGCCAGGACTGCGGACAAATAGTGCATTGCGGAATCCACGCAATTATTCGCAATATCCTTGGGAGGAAGCTAGGCTACATGGGCTGCGGAGCCAGAGCCTGGCTCGCCGCTGCTGCTACATCGAGCGCCCGCCGAGGAGCTGAAATCATTCATACGGGACAGGCATGGTACCTTGTAAAAGTTGTGTATGTCGTTGGCCGGAACCAGAAACAAAGATAGGTCCTGATTGGCCTTACGATCTGCACGAAGCCCTCGCGCGTTGCAGCTGTGAACTGACCTTTGGCAGGCTTGAAGACTTAAGTGATCTTCCGGAAAGCCAGGCCTGCCCGGTTCGTTGTGGAAATTTGGAATGTATTTACGGGCTTGCGGCACGGCGCTTGCGGGCAGACGTTCAGCGTGGAGTCCCTGGCAGAGTTCTTAGCAGATGAGGCGTTCCCAACACGATTCTTTCACCTGCAGCTGAAGCTTCTGCTTGTTGTCTGAGTGCCCGGTTCCCTGCGTGAAAGTCGGTGCATGCGACAGGTGACGCTGCCGGATGCGCTTCCTTCCGACCAGAGGTCCAAATTGTAGGGGCTGTGAATGATTGACCAAGTGTTTGTGCGTTCCGGTGCACGTTGCAAGGAGGACTAGGCCGTGCAGTGCTCCGGAGCATCGGGATTTGCAGCCGTGGTCAGCCGTGGCCTTGGGGTTCTATGGCTTTGTGTGAGGCGCAGCTCATAGGATAGGAAGTATGTGTGACAGGATGGACAATCCTGCCTCCCCCTGGTGTCTCTCGAGGTTGTGCTGTTTTGGTTGTAGCAGACCTTAGCTGCCTTAATGGGCATTTTTCCAAGATGATACCCAGTCATTGGGAGGATATGCCGCGGGGAGGCTTCGACCAATTCGACACTTCCCTAAGGTGGCTTTGCTCGCAAAAATGCCGTCGCATTTGTGTCGCAGTTGCGCTGCAGTCATTGCAGCGCTCAGGCGGGAAAGGTTGGTGCGCTCATTCTCGATGGTGTTGCTGGCATGGTTCGCGTGGGCTTGCTAGCAAGCGCAACTTGGAGCACTGTCCGTTTGGTGACTGTTTACTTGAGGTGTTTGATAGTTTTCCACAATACTTCACCCAAAAGCCAACCAGTTGGGATTCCCTTCCGGCAAGCACCTGGCCATGTCGCTCTGAACACCATCTCCTTCCCCCGAACTCAAATGTAGCGCTGGAATGTCCGTCAACGCATCGTCAAACCCTCCGACTCCCCCGAGATCTGTTGAGCAGGAATGTTTTGCAAGGGAGAAGTTGTTGACAGACTCTTTCCCAGTCAATTTCATGGTGCTGTATGAATCGGATTGACCCGGTCTCCGCGTCAGGATGAGTGCTCGACGAGGCTTCGGCCGACGATCGTTCAAAGTCTGAGGGCGTGGTGGGTTGTTGCGTCTGTCGGGGCAGAAGGCTCCGACCGTTGCTCTGATCGTTGCGACCGTTGCTCTGTGATGTGAGCGTTGGTTGTACTATTTCGCATATACCTCCTCTGCCCTAAACCCATCAGACCCATGAGTGGAGTAGAGGCCACAACGCCCCCAACAGCATCTACCCCAGACTGGGGTCTATGCTGATTAGCTGATTCTTTACCAAAACTCGCCATCAACCTCATCTTCCGCTCCGTCTCAGAGCCGAGGTAGATGGTTTGTTCTTGGGTCTGGGGATGGTTGCCGGTCTATGCGCCCATTCTTGGAACCACGTGCATAGGTCACGGAAGCTAGCATTACATCTGCGCGAGGTTCCTGGAAAACAAGGTGCTTGCAGATGAGTGTGAGTGTGTGAGTGTGTGAGTGTGTGATTGTGTGAGTGTGTGAGTGTGTGAGTGTGTGTGTGTGTGTGTGTGCACGTGAGGACTGCGTGCTCGGCGCTTTCTGGCTTAGCCGCGACTTGTTCTCTTCTTGCGTTCGTTTTGCTTGTCACTTTGATCTGGCTTGACATTTTCAGCGTTTTTATTAGTAGCTATAAGGTTATTATTAGGGTAGCTATACTTATAACTACTTATAACCCCAATTAAGGTACTTATAACCTTCCTGACTAAGTCCCATGATCCCCATTATAGAACCCCTATAGATCCCTTTAAGGAGCCCCATTACAGAACCCTATAGTACCCTTATTAAAAGGAATCCTAAACCTTACTGGCTAAGTCCCATGATCCTCCAAGTAAGCCCCAAGACCGTCCAACACCCTAGACCTTCGACCCCAAACCTTTAGCCCAAAAACCCAAACCCTAAACCCCAAACCCCAAAACCCTAAACCCTAGAGTCCAAGACCCCAAACCCCAAGACCCTTGAGGATGTTGAAGGACCACCTGCAGTGTGGGGCTCCTTGTCCTTGCCAGCGGCTTCCGGGATTCTAAGCTCTTGAATTTCCTGAGGAATTATTTTTGTTTTTGTTCATATAAGAACCAAGAGAATATTAAAACTAGTGTTTTTATGACCATTCTAATATGAGGCTTTAGGGGCGTTTGGTGTTTAGGGTTTAGGGGTAGAGGCTTCGGGTTTAGCGGCTTAGGAATTAGGGGTTTAGGTTTGGTGTTTAGGGTTTAGGGGATAGAGACGTTTGGTGTTTAGCGCTTGGGATTTAGGGAATAGATTTGAGATAACCTGTAAGTTCCATTGTTGTTTTATAGAGCTTTGCGTGTAAAACAACATAAAACCTTAACCCCCAAACCCTAAACCTGTTGGGGACTGCTGAGTCGACACCTATAGTTTGGGGATGTCTAGGGTTCAGGAGGTTAGGGTTTCGAGCTTAGGGATGTTGAGGCTCTAAGGTCTGGAACGGCTTGGGCTTTAGGGTATAGGGTGTACAACAAACAGAATAACACAGAATTAGAAGCCCGAAGCCCATGTACATGCTAAGCTACATGTTCCAGGTTAGGCAGTTTTGACATTCATAAGAACTGACAAAGCCCGCTAAGTTCCTATTGTACACTCCTTTGATGCCAGACAGCCACGAGTGTTGGACACCTGAACGGAAGTATCAGGGCAGTCGCTGCAAATCCTAAGTACTGAATTCTGTGCCCTGTGCGATTGGCTGTTGCGCGCCAGCAGTTCTACATGGAGCGAGAGGAGCTGAAGCCCCTTCTCAAAGACGCCAAATTGTGGTCCTCCGACCAGCATGTTCCACGCACTCCGAAAAAACACCAGCAGCTGGATCGAAGAGGCGGTGGTTCTAGAGGAGGTCCTCAGAGCACATTGTGCACAATATTGCTCATGGACAAAATCCTGCATTACCCATTATAAGGAATATACCATAGTTCCCATAGTTTAGAGTCCTTAGGGTCATGCAGGATATTGTCCATCAGCAATAGCGATGGGTGTCAGATCGGCCAAGCTGCCCACTTTCAGCATGTGGTTCGCTTCTGCCGCAGACCAGAGGCTGCGGCTCCGAGGAGAGGCTCGTCTGCGTCACCTTGGCACCGCCGGCCCTAAGCCCTAAACCCTTAAAGCCTGAAACCCTAAACCCTAAACCCCAAAACCCCAAACCCCTAAACCCCCAAAAACCCTAAACCTTGGTCCGGAGCAGAGCCACGCTGCTAAACTTTTAGGGCATGCCTAGCCGGAGACTCCAATATCCCTTAATTAAGGAATATACTTGAAATTATGGTAGGATCCCTAATATGATTTAAGGTATATTCCTTAATTAAGGGATATTGGAGTCTCTGGGTAGCCAGACGCCCCACACCTTGATTCCCCAATGTGCCAGGAGACCCACTCTACACCGGGTCTCTCGAAGTTTACTGTTTTGTTCGGGTTTGGGGTTTTGGGTGGGGCTCCTGATGTTCCAAGTTCTGGAAGATGACGACCGTTTTGCCAGCATCTTGGTTACAGGGCTGTTCCTCAAGCTTATCTCCCCCACATTGGTGGCCTTTGTTCGAATGGCCTGGGTTGCGCATAGATGTGATAGGCTTGGTGCAGTAGGCTTACAACTCCTGTCGCAGACGACGGTGTTTGGCGGCGTTGAGATTTCAGGTGTAGGGATGCGGGGGTAAGAGTTAGAGGGTTTACCCAAAAAGCAAGGAAACTTCGGACATCTAATCAGGCGGGAAGGGTATCTGCAGCCTCAGATAGCACACACCATTGCACCAACCGCTAAGCTGCACCTCCCTTCTGATTCTAAGCACCTCTAATATTGGGGCCTCAATAATTCGAATAAGGTTTTGGGGCCCAGAATACTATAAATATAAAATTGAGCCCCCAAAATAGTATGGGTAATTGCTACCCAGAGGGTCCATATACATTACCATTATGGAATTAGGTCCCCAAAACCATTATAGGGATGGTCTTTTGGGACTTAATTCCATAATGGTAGTGTATATGGACCCTCTGGGTTAACCCTAAACCCTAAACCCTAAACCCTAAACGGGCCCCTATATTAACAAAGCCCCAGAGGCGATGAGACCCGGAATTGGGTACCCTAGTCCCGAAACCCTACCCCTAAAGGGAACTCCAGAAAGTTGGAATATAGATGAATGGTAGGATCCCCTATAATTTACCTTAAAGGGGTTGCGATAATGATATTCCAACTTTCTGGCATCTACTGTAAATCCCTAAACCTTCACCGGTCTACCCCTAAGAAGGTTCCGTAAGGGGGTGAAGGGGTTTGGGAATTAGGGTATTCTGCTATCACTCCGTGGTTTCCCCCCTTCCTCAAGGCAAGATTTCGGGTTTCGAATTTTGGGCTGCAGGATCCGCTTTTAAAGCCCACAAAACGAACCCACAGTCCAACAACCGTAAACTCGAGCGTCTTACCGTCGGAGTCCAAGTTGCCCTAAAACATGAGGAGCATGCCATAGATGATACTCAGCGGTTTGGGGTTTAGGGGTTTACGGGTTTGGGGATGTTTGCCTAGTGTTTCGTGTTTCGGCTTAAAGTGAATGCACCCCAGAACCTGACAGGACTTCCGATGCTGAGTTAAGGGAGGCTCCTTAAACAATTATCTGATGTTTTAGGCTCTCAGGGTTTGGGGTTCAGGGTTTAGGGTTTCGGATTCTTGGGTTTAGGATTTAGGGTCCTCGGGGTGCAGGGCCCTTAACCTTAGTGCCCTTAAGATTTAGGGCTTCGGGTTTTTTCGGGTTTGGGCCTTCGGGTTTTGTTGGGTTAGGGCCTAAACCCTAAACCCTAAACCCTGGCTTGGGTCCTTGTTCTGATCTCAGATTTCTTCCGCCAAATCCTGGAGATCCCTCGGTGTTCAGGCGCGCAGCAGCATCGGGTCCCTAAAGGTCCATCTACGGTTTAGGGTTTAGGGTTGTGGGATTTAGGGTTTAGGGTTGGGGGATTCAGGGTTCAGGGTCTAGCCACGGATTGTGACCCTGTTCTGAGGTGTATATCTAGACCAAAATCAAAGCGGAAACCCTCACTAATTGAAGGTTCAGCGGCCAAGAACATGCCCTGTGTTCATTGCGCGAAGATGCGACAATTTCCATGTCATGAAACCCCAGATACAGTTTCGAAGACTGCGGCAGCCGCCCCCTAAACCCTAAACATCCCTAAACCCCTTGACCAAACCTTGATAACAGCAATGGTCCTATGCAGCAGACGAGGAATGGGGACATTAGGGTTTAGGGGTTAGGGCTGGCTTCAACCCTCGCCTTAGAGTCTAGGGTAGTTTAGGGGTCTGCATACGGACATAATATAGGGGCCTTAGGGGCCCATGATACTAGAACTATAATAAGGAGCCCCCGAAATAGTAGTGGCAATTATTTCGGCCGCTACATTAGTGTTCATGTACCCCAAAGCGCTTTTCTAATCACTAAGGCCTATGGATCCTAGAACTTTAGTAGCAGCCGTGGTAGGCCCCAGTAGCAGGAACCCCTTAAGGATTTACGGTGCTGATCTCTTATGCAACAACTGCAACGCAAACAACACACTAACCCTTCTCTAATTCGTGTACTTGCAACATGTCAATTTTGTGGTTCAGGGGTAGTTATAAGTAGGGTTATAAGTTCCCTAATATGGGTTTTAAGTATAGTTATCCTACTTATACCCCTGCGTATAACTACCCATGAACCTCCAAGAAGGCAACGAGGCGCGTGTGCTGGACCTCATCCATCGTGCAGCGGTTGACCTGGGGCTGAACACAGAGTATGATCATGGCAATTTGCCCCTCGGCTAGTGTTTGGGGTGTTCCGTGTTTGATTTCCTTGTCTATATACGAATTATACAAGTCGTTAAATGGGTAGAATATTAGGGGTTAAGGCACACCTTTAGCCTGGCACGCTAAACCTCTAAACCCTGAACTCTTTCCCCCAAGCCAAAAGCTTAACCCACCCAAAAAAGCTTAACGCCTAGACCCCTTTCCCCTACACCCTACATCAGCTTCGGATCTTCGCAAAGGGAGTGCATTTCAACTGAAATAAACCCTACATCAACTTTGACTCTTAAGCCAAGCTCTGCGGAGCCGAGGCATCGAGCTTAAAGGCCCCAGGGGTACTGGGTTTCAATGTATTAGGACGTTTTTTTTTTTTTTTTGGGGGGGGGGGGGGGCTTGGGGTTTTAAGGAGTTTTTAGGGTTTCAGGTTTCTGGGAGAGTTTAGGTTTTAGGATCTTGGGGTTGGGGGGGATCTTCGGGTTGATGGTCACTCTGGGGGTTCATGCTTTG
Source organism: Symbiodinium sp. CCMP2592 (assembly GCA_905221615.1). Taxonomy (NCBI): domain Eukaryota; class Dinophyceae; order Suessiales; family Symbiodiniaceae; genus Symbiodinium; species Symbiodinium sp. CCMP2592. The sequence goes on from CAJNDT010006209.1 coordinate 202,281, forward strand.
GGGTTAGGGGTTTGTGGATCGGGACGTAGGTTTGAGGAGTTGTGGCTTATGGGGTTGAGGAATCAGGGTTTGGGGTTTGGGATTTGGGGTCACTGGGGCAAGCTTTCCGCCGAAGGATCGTCCATAAGCCAGCGTCTACTACGAGCTCGGCAGCATCTTGCCAGCAGCTATGCAGCTCCCTTCCAGCCGAATCTTGAGCTTAAGCCCCGCCCTAAACGTTGAATTCAACGACAAACTCTGAGTGTGCCGGTTGTGGAGTTGAGTTCAATTCAACGCAGCCCAAGCAGATGTACTCACAAACTGTGCATACTCGGCCGTAGCAACACGGGATGCTTGCAGGGGGTCCCGGGATCAGTAGTTTGATTGTCGAATTTGTGTAAACATTCAACCCTACATATACCGTAGTGTATGACATCCAGTCTTAAACCATAGAACCGAGGATTTCGGCGGTTCGCATATGCATTGCGTTTCCTTCCAGGCCTACCAGCCCTCCAACCCTGCAATGCAGTCTTCATCTGGGGAAAGCCTTGAGCCCGTGGACCCTAGGTTCATAGGGACCTTAAGTGGGTAAGGGGGAGGGGGGTAGGGGACTATACTTCCTTAAACAGGCCTTATTAGGTTTTGATTATCGGCCCCCTTTTCCCCTCCCCCCTACCCGCCTAAGGGTCTCTATGATGGGTTCCTGAGTAATTCGCATCCTCTTGCCCCTTTTATTTTCAGTTGATTTTGGGGCTTAGGGTTCCTTACAGGGTTCCTTAATTGAGGGGTTCCTTAAAGGAATCTATGGGGTTTTAGGGTCTACTAGGTTCCTGAGTAATTAGTATCCTCTTGCCCTTTTTGTTTTAGGGCTTAGGGTTCCTTAAAGGTTTCCTTAAGGGGTTCCTGAAAGGGATCTATGGGGGTTTAGGGTCTACTAGGTTCCTGAGTAGTACCCTTTTTGCCCTTTTGATTTGAGGGTCCCCGGTTTAAACCGAGGAGTCTTATTATAAAGGGGCTAATTAGGAACCCAGAACCCCAAGCGCCAAAACATCATAGAACGCTGGGTCTGTGACATTGGGGCTTGCTCGACTCTGAGCCAAAAACTTAAAAGCCCGAAGCCCGAAGAGCTAAACCCTAAACTAGGGTTTAGGGTTAGGGCTTGGAACTTAAGGTGGCCCTAGCATGGTAAACCCTACTCCGGCCCGACGGATGGGTGCCGTTCTAAAGGTACAACGAGCGACCATTCGGAATAGACTTCTTTGCACGGGGGGTACAACCCTAAACCCTAAACCCCTAAAACCTAAAGCCCTAAACCCTAAAACCCTAAACCTTAAACCCTAAACCCTAAACCCTAAACCGTGCGGAGGCATCCGCAGACCCCGTCATCATCCAGACGCACGTCGATATGGTCTGTGAGAAGAATGCAGACTCCCTGCACGACTTCGAGAAGCAAGGTAGCTGGACACGCCTAGAAACCCTACATCGTCAACCGAAGCAGGTGTTTCCCTTGTTATTTCAGGGGTTCTTAAAGCCAGAACCCCTCTTCTTAGGATCAAGATTATGGAACTGTACTCCTTTCAGACTCCCAAAATGTCGGGTTTAAAGCTTCGCCTGCAGCAGATCGAAGTGAATGGTGGGTTCCCCAAACCCTTCCTCCGCGACCCTACTTGGAGGATCATGGGACTTAGTAAGTATGGTTATAAGTACCTTACTTGGGGTTATAAGTAGTTATAAGTATAATGACCCTCATAATAAGCTTAGTTACTAAGTACCATAATCCCCATTATAGAACCCCTATAGATCCTTAAAGGAACCCTATTATAGAACCCTATAGTACCCACTTAAACTATCCTTAAAGCCGAACCACCAACTCCGATCCCACAGCGCGGACCCCAATCATAGCGGCGTACCGACATCGGAATGTCAGGATCGATTTGAGGGTTGAGGGTATGGTTTAGGGGTTAGGGTTAAGGGTTTAGGGTTTAGGGTTTGGGGTTAGGAGTTTTCTTCGACTTTCTGGTGCCTTGCAGGTGTGCATGGTAGCGGACTCAATTGGCAGACAAATGACGTCACCCAACACTGAGACTACAGCACCATGCCGTAAACAGCAGGTAACCGCAGACCGAAAAAAAAGGACGCGGTTCTCTAATGTTTGGCATATCTCAAAGGGGAAAAGGAGGGACCCTTAATGGGGACCCCTACCCTATAACGGGCTATATAATGGGCTATATAATGGCTATATTATGGGTATATACCTAGGGGTCCTGATTAGGGGTCCCTCCTTTTACCGTTTGAATATCGCAACACAGCTGCCGATATGAGGTAATGATGTCGTATCATGCTAGGAATTCGGACGGTTACCCAGAGCCATTGCGGCAGCCACAGCAAACTTCCAACGGTCATAGTTACTCAGCATGGCAGCAGCACAGTGGAATAACATCCAACAAGCAGTGGCTTGGCCAGGCGCATGCACGTGCTCCTTTGAGGTTGGTTCGAAAGCTCGTTTACTGAAGGGACATTGGGAATATGAGATGGTTTGCGTTGGATGCAGTTGTCCCAGGAAAAGCTTCGAGTTTGAATGACTCGTAATTCGTTTTTGAGGCTCAGCTGTTAGGGTTGACAGTTTCGGGATGAAGCGTGGTAATATAGGGGCACGGAATGGCACGGATGATTACCCATACTGTTGGGGTGGTTCATAACTACAAATCTAGTATGATAGTTCTAGTATGATATCCCCCAAAACCCTGTTCTAATGATTAAGGCAGGCCTCTACACTAAATCCATGTAGCAGCGCTTATAGACCCCTCTCAAGGAACCCTATTGAAATTATTAAGGCCTCTGCTAGCAAAAGCGAGGCAATGGGTCTTTTGAAGGCTTTTAGGGTTTAGGGTAGGATTTGGAGCCTTTTTGGGTTTAGGGTTTGAAGGGTTTAGGGTAGCGTTTGGAGCCTATTTGGAGCAGGGCGCAGCAATCATTCTCAGACTTTTCTAGGTGTCCTCGGCATTGCACGATAGCTGCATTTGAGAATGTAACGCGGATAGGAGATTCTTGAGCTTGGTTTAAGGTTCAGATGAGAGTCCTTATTGAAAAAGTGGGGCATTGTTCCGGACTTCCGGAATCCAAATCGACATCTACATGTAGAGAACTGCCCAAATGAGCCCTCTTCCAAGACCTGAGATTAGCAAGACGGATGCCTTCGACGAGCAAACCACGGGAAGGCCACGGAAGCTCTGGTCCCTAGTCTCCAAACGCCAGACCCAAAGGCTTGAACAATGCTGAACAACAAAAGAGCGACCTACATATGCGAGGTTGTCAAAATGCTCTCCAATTTCACCGCCGTACAACCCAACATGGCATGCTCAGCGCACACGCCGCCTGAACTGTACGAGCACCAGAGGTATCAGAGCATCATTCTTTGTAATATGACGATTATGGTGAAGACTGTTGCCGAGGTGACGATAATTATGATAATGGTGGTGATGGCTGTTGTGTTCTCGACGGTGGTGAGGACAAGCGTTATTGAATAACTATGCTTGTGACGAAAGTGAGTGTTGTCAAGAGCTTCTGTCTTGTGATAAAGACGAGCAGGGCTGATGCATGCTACAACTCTCAATCGTATGACCGTTCTTGTCTGTTTCTCCTGGGCATAATTGTGTCTGACTTTAGCTGTTGCTGACCGGGTAGCGTGCTTGCCAGATCTGAATGCCGTACTGTCGCCATGTAACATCCCTCACGGCCCTCGCTTTACTATTTTGGGGGTTCAGCATCATAATCTTTAAGTGTCGTATATTGGGCCTCAAATCCTTATTCGAAATATTACGGCCCCTCTAGTAGACCCTGAACCCTAAACATTAAACCCTAAGCTGAAGACGACGGCTGAGGCATCCTGGCCGAGCTGGTAGCGGGCTGGATCCTTGCTCGCAACACTACGCTGGGCGCAGACAATGGAAGCTTGGCAAACGGGTTGAGTGTTCCGAAGCATTTTCCGACACAGGGTTAGTCAAACTGTTTCGGAAAGGGTTACGATAATTGGTATTACAAGGGTGTCGTGTAGAAGCCTGGCCCATTACCGATACTGTTCCACTGGGTTCCTTACGATTGTTGGGTGCAGAACCCCTAGAACCCTTGTCTAAGGCTTCAGGCCTGAGTGCTAGACACTTTCAAGAATGCTTTTAATACCTTTCAAAGGACCCCCTTCAAGAAACCCTGAAAGGAACACTGCTCTAATTACCCTGAACCCCAAAGTCTTCGCTGAGGGCTCGACAACCGCCACCACGGAGCTCGAAGCGGCCTGAGCGTCGCGAGCGGCAGCAAACGCGTATGCGGAACTTAGGTAAAGCTAGGCGACTGGCACATTTTGCATGCCGGCCCCTCGGGCACCTCCCACGGAGTGGTAAAGGAAAAAGCCCAAACCTGGTGGTTTTGCTGGCACATCCTTTCGACAAGGGTTGCACCACCCAACCCTTCACGATTTGGAGCGGTTCTCAAATGGACAGGGATTGAAACCCCCAACCCTTCACGAGTAGGAGCGGCTCTGCAAAAGGGCAACGGTTGCACACTTTAGCTCTTCACGATTTGGAGCGGTTCCCAAATGGACACGGATTGGACCCCCCAACCCTTCCCGATTTGGAGCGGTTCTCAAATGGACAAGGATCGGACCCCCTCAACCATTCACTATTTGGAGCGGCTCCCAACTGGACAAGATTGGACAAGGATTGGACTCCTCAACCTTTCAAGATTTGGAGCGGCCATCCAACTGGACACGGATGAGACCCCCCCAACCCTTCACGATTACCCTTCACGACTTGGCGGCTGTTCCTTTCCAGGCGTTGACAGCTGATTCTACGTTACCAAATTCTGCTTATAATATTTGCCATTCACATCAGGCTGTCGGCCGATCTCGGGGTTCCCCCTGGCCGCCAGCTCCATGGAAGGGGTTGCAATCCCCAATCCTTCACGATCTACAACCCCCCCAACCCGATTTGGAACGGTTCTCAAATGGACAAGGATTGAAACCCCCAACCCTTCACGCCCCCCAACTCTTCACGATTTGGAGCGGTTCTCAAATGGACAAGGGTTGAAAACCCCAACCCTTCACGATTTGGAGCGGCTCCCAAATGGACAAGGATTGGTTCTCAAATGGACAAGGACTTCGCGATTTGGAGCGGCTCCCAAATGGACAAAGATTGGACCCCCAACCCTTCACGATTTGGAGCGGCCACCCAACTGGACAAGCTGACAGCTGATTTTCTGTGACCAAATTCTGGTTATAAAATGTTCCATTTAGATTATAGGCTGTCGGCCGATCTCGGGGTTCCCGCATTTTCGCCAGCTTCAGGGAAGAGGTTGCGCCCCCCCAACCCTTCCCGATTTGGAGCTGCTCCCAAATGGACAAGGATTGGACAACCCCAACCCTTCACAACTTGGAGCGGGTCTCAAATGGACAAGGATTGGACCCCCCAAAGCCCTCCACGAGTTGGAGCGGCTCTGCAAAAGGGCAAGGGTTGCACACTCCAACCCTTCACCATTTGGAGTGTCTCCCAAATGGACGAGGATTAGACCCCTAACCGTTCACGATTTGGAGCGGCTCGGCAAAATGACAAAGTCTATCAGAATCATAACTCCCGCCAGCACAGCCTCACAGAAAGCCCACTGTTTCTTCCGGCACGCGCCAGGACCACCTTACAGAAAGCCCGACTGAGAACCCGCCAGCACAGCCTCGCACAAAGCCAAATACAGAAAGGGACAGACTGACAGAAAGCCCAAATGCACTGCTGTTGGTTTTTTCAAACTCCTGCCAGCACAACCTCACAGAAAGCCCACTGCTTCTTCCGGCACTAGACAGAATAGCCTCGCAGAAAGCACATTGCTTCTTCCAGCACCAACAGCCTCACAGAAAGCCCACATAAGAACAGCCAACACAGCCTCCCAGAAAGCCCGACCCAGACAGGGATAGACTCGAAAGCCCACATGCAGTGCTGCTTGTTTTTTCACAATTCCCGCCAGCACACCCTCACAGAAAGCCCGTTGCTTCATCCGGCATCGGCCAGGACAGCCTTACAGAAAGCCCAGATGAGAACCCGCCAACACAGCCTACGGGGAGTCTGTGGAACTGCCCAGCAAGTTGGCCGAGCCGTGGTCGGCTTTCCGGAAGCTGAAGGCGTCCGAAAGGCTCGGTGGGCGAGTGCGCCCCAGCACTGTTGCTCAGTAGACGTTCCTAAAGCATTTGACAGTCTGGACCCCGCAAAGAGTTAGTAGGAATAGCATCCACAGCTTGCCTCGCGTTGCGTCGTTTGGCTTGTACATGAACGGACTGAGTCCTTGGCTGCGCAGGCTCGCTGCCATCGCCGAAATGGGAATCTACCTCTACCCGGAGGGAGTCAGCAAGCGAGGAGAAGGCATCGAAAGTCAAGGCGTGGGGCAAAGTGAGGGCCTGGGACCGGAAGCTGACGAGTGGGCATCGTCTGACTTGGACTGGGGTGGCTCAGACGCTGAGGACCAGGCGCCGGCAGCTCCACAAAATGCACCCACTGAAAGTGCCAGCGCATACACTTTCGCAAAGGACGATGCCGTCGTGGCTCCCTGGTCCAAACGGCAGATGCTCCGGAGCAAGGTGCCACCACCGTGCGTCATCCCGCCCGGCTACACAGCTGTCCGGCCAGTTGCCCACCCAGAGTCCAGGCTGGCACGTGAGCTGGAATGCACGGTGTACGTGGTCGACTGGAAGACGAGGGAAGCCTCGGAATTTGCAGCCGTTGCACATAGCCGGACAGACACAAGCGCAGCCCGTCTTGCATCTGCTCGCAGGGAAAGAATCGGGTCGAAGTACTACGCTGCCACGCCCTTGTGGCACAGCCCCAGCGCGCAGGCAATTTTGGAGGCTGCCGCAGATGTGCAAGAAGCCTACAAGGGCTTGATCTTACTGCTATCGCCCAGCGCGACCAAGCCCTTTGCGGTGGCAGCACACATAGAAGCCAGGCAAGACATCCACCGCAAAGGGGTGCCTGTTACCGATTGGCAGACTGAAGTCAGCCCCGAGGCGGCCAAGCAGCTAGGTTTCTTACCCCCCGAGGCGTCTCAGGACAAGCCATGCCTCTACTCTGCATGGCAAGTGCGCGGCCTTCTGAAAGTGGCATCCGGACACTCGTGCTCACGGAAAACCCAATCCAGACAGGGACAGACTCACAGAAAACCCACATGCAGTGCTGCTTTCAATCCTGCCTCGGCCCGGTTGAAAGTAGCGGCCCCCGGCGGTTGTGCCGAAGCCCCCACTTGGATGCTTAGAAAACGTTAGAACTAAACCCTAAACTTGAACTGAGGGCGGTCTTGGGGTGGGCTGTCTGCTACGCACAAGTGCGAGCGGCACCCACACCAGCAAGCACCCATGATGTCACCACACCCTGAACCCCAAACCCAAGAACCCTAAAGGCCCCTACATAAGGGTACAGGTTGCGAGATTCTCTGTCATAGGAAACCGAAGATGGTGTTGTTAGGTTTTCGGGGTGCATCAGGGTTTGGGTGTAGGGTTTAAGGTTTAGGGGCATCTCACCCAAGGTGCATAAATTCAGGAATCTAAATCTTCTAGGGTCTGAAGTTTGAAACGCCCCAATTCGCTTCCAATCATTTTGGTTCAGGTGTTGGACTTGAGGATACTTACAGTGTTTTCGGGTTTGGGGTTTCAACTTAACGGTTAGTTTCTGGGGCGTTATGTGCTTTTAGGTCTCGGATGATTTTGGGTCAAATGCATAGGCTTTGCTCAGGCCTTCAACCTTCGTTTGTTGTAGTTGTATTGGTGTATCGTTTGAGCTTGGGGGATCCTGGATGGGGTTCATCCAGCGATTGATCTGCAGGCCGTGTTTTAGGGTGCCCCAAGTGCCCTGAGCACATTGAATGCCCCAAATACCGAATGCCTGTAAGACCGCCGATGCCCTGCATTGTGCAAATTCATATTAAGTACACTAAAAACCCAAAGCCCTACATGCCTCAAACATCCCTAGCATCCCCAAACCCGAAACCCCAAAAAACCTTAAGCGCAAGTCCAGTGCACCCTTTAACTAAACAACAACAGACCCAAAACCCGAAAAGCCTTCAAGCCCTAAACCCTAATCCCGAAACCGTCAACGCTAAAAGCCCGAAGCCCCATACAGCCGAAGCCCTTGTAAACACCCACCCCCTCCCCCCCCACGCTCTCCCCGTCCCCCCCTCGCGCTTCCCCGCCCCCCGGCTCCCACCCACCCAAAACGCTCGCGACCCTGAGCTCAGGGCTGGGGGTCGCCACCGCCATGGCCCCTTGTGCCAGTCGTCAGGTTTCTCTTTTTTTTGGTTCAAGGTTCAACCCTAAACCTTAAACCCTTAAGCAAGAGCCCTTGACCCGAAAGGAGCTTTCATGGAGCCCTGGGAGATGCCCCAAAGAGCCCTCAAAGAACCCCTTGTGCCCCAGGCCTGAAACCTCTGAGCTTCTAAAGCCCTAGGCCCTAAAGCCCTAAAACCACTTTCCCTGAACCCTAAACCCCCAAGCCCCTCAACCCTGAACCTTGAACCCCTAAACGCCCCCAAGGCCCATAATCCCTAGAAACCCTGAACCCTAAACCCCCCTAAGACCCTAGTCCCTAAACGAAACCCAAAGATACCCAAGCCTCAAGATCCCTAAGCCATAAGATCCCGAAAACATAAACCCTATATAAATCGTATCGACTTCCCAGACAGGGCCGCTACTCCGAATCGGTGATTCTCAACAGTCGAGATGCGGTTGTTATATATAGGTTTAGGGTTTCGGGTGCATGCCTGAGGGTTTAGGGTTGAGGGCTTAGGTTGTAGCGATATGTGTAGTTCTCTGATGTAGGGTACCTTCTAGGGCCGTTTTTTCGGATGCCGCACTAGCTTGGGGACTTAGAAAAGGACCCAGATTGTTATAGGGGTTTGTGTAGGGGCCTCACTAATAATAACAATTAAGTGGAGTAAGGCCGCTTCAGGTTTAGGGTTGAGGATTCAGGGTTTAAATTATTTAGTGTCCACGCTCTCGGGTTTCGGGCCGTGCTGAGGTTTCAGGGTTCAGGTTTTAGGGTTTAGTGTGTTTTAGGGTTGAAGGCTGAGGTTTTAGGGTTTCGGTTTTAGGGTTTAGGGCTCTGAGGCACTGTTTGGTCCCATACCAAGCCCAGCGCCAGCGCTGGTGCTGGTCTTCACAGTCAAGGAGGCCAGAGTGTGGGGGTTTTAGAGTTTAGGGCTTAAAGGGTTCAGGGGTCTATACTGTTTCTTTCGGTTTGGCGTTGAGGTCTCCCGGCCGCAACTTTTTCAGCTCTGGTGTTTAGGCACCATCATGTGTGCTTGTCATCCTAACCCCTACACCCCAAACCTTGAAGACAGAGTGTGAGTTGCTGATCTGTCTTTGAGTGTCCCGAGACTCTCTCAGCTACTTCTTACTATAGCATCTTCCAAGCCCTAAGCACGAAAGCCCGACAATTCCAAAGGTTGTTAAAAGCCTGGGTTCCCAGTCTCGGGATGGTGGGCGGGATTTGAACGTTGTAATATAGGGGCCTAAATAGTTACCAACACGACTTTGGGGCTTCCTTATTATGAGTATAGTTAAATGGCCCCTAGCAAAAATCGCCCCAAAAACCCTCTTCTAATTATGAAGACCCAGATTGTTTGCTGGTTTGCCTAGAGTGGGGTGTAGGGTTCCAACAGGTTGCAACTTTGCCGGTTTGGAGTTTCGGGCTTAGGGATTAAGGTAGGCACTGCGAGGTTGTGCGACGACAGAAAGAACGTCCGGGAAGGTACAGTTTGCGCGTAATAGCCTTCAGGCTGCCCCGAAGTACGTACATGTATACCATAACCTGCCAAAACCTACTTTTTTTGTAGGTTGCCTATAAATTCCATATTTGTGCTTTATACCACGAACCTACAAACAAGTAGGGGTTGCTAGGTTAAGGTAGACTATAAAGCCCACCCTGAACCCTAAACGGCCGCGGGGTCTCATACAAAGCAACGTTTAGGATTTAGGGCTTTGGGTTTAGGGTTTAGGGTTTTAAGGGTTTAGGGGTTTAAATTTAGGGTTTAGGGTTTAGGGTTTTAGGGTTCAGGGTTCAGGGGTTTAGCGGTTTAGGGCTTTGGGGGTTTAGGGGTTTAGGGTTTAGGGCTTTAGCAGTTTAGGGTTTAGGGCTTTGGGGTTTAGAGGTTTAGGGTTCAGAGCCAAGAGTCGGCAACATGCTTCAGAGATGCTACTGTAGGGTCGAGCGTGTCGCACGCTTTAATGTAGTAACCTGATTAAGAAACCTTGGGCCTTTTTTGGGGTTCTTTATTTATGTGAGTCCTACTATTTTGCGGTTATAGGCCCAGGGTTTCTTAATCAGATTCCTACTTTTCGCGCTTTGCGAGAAATTGAAACCTCTGTTGCGGAAATACCTGACAGCCCCCTAGAATTGAGCTTTCCGTGTTCATACTTTTGTTATAAGTCTAGTTCAGTGTTATATGCGTGGTTGTCAAAGTTAGGGTCCCTTTTGGGGTCCTTATTATAGTACGGCACCTAATATTTAGGGTACCCAAAAAGGGACCCTAATTTGACAACCACCCATGTGGTTTTGGGTTTTGGTTAAAGGTTTAGGAGATCAAAGCGTGTCGGCTACTGCGGGGTGCGGGGATTGAGGTCGACATGTTTAGGGTTGCGTATGGGGTTTAAAGGAAGTTAAGGGTTTAGGGTTTAGGGTTCAGGGTTTAGGTTTTAGGGTTTAGGGTTTAGAAGCTCGTCGAATTTAAGCTTTAAATAGCTTAGGGTCTAGGGTCCGGGGTTGTTTCAAAAGCTTATAGGTCTATAGGAGGCTTTAGGGCTCAGAAAGCTTAGCGCTCAGGGTTTACGGCTTAGGGTTTTGGGCTCCTTCCGGAAGGTCTCTGGAAGCTCTTGAGCCTTGCCACTAACATACGAGTAGATGTTTCTGAATCCTCGTTTACGGTCATATGATATGAGGTTCAGGGTGCAGGGCTTAGGGATAATGCACCTCGAGCTCTGGACGACCTATCCTAGGTTCCTGAGTAGTATCCTTTTGCCCGTTTTGTTTTAGGGTCCCCCCAATTAAAACAGAATAGTATCAAAAAGGGTACCCTTATTATAAAGGGGCGACTACTCCGGAACCCAGTATCTCACCCCACTGCCACAGGAAGTCTCCTTAGACGGCGCGCGGGCATTGTCCCCGAGCGTCCTGCCGAGACGTTGGCTGCTAAATCTGGACAGCGAGGAGACGGAGATTCCACTGCTTAGACATGGCGTTGACTTTACATCATGTTAGGAATCCCTCTACAATTTAAGGCACATTCCTTTATTCAGGGGTTCGGAGTGTCTTGAAGGAGAGACTGAAAGCTTTTAAGTCTTAAGCCTTATAATGTCTGTGTTTGACATGACTCTTCAAGCCCCATATTCAAAAAACCCTAAACCCCTATACCTCTCAACCCTTAGCCCTAAACCCTAAACCGTTTCTCTATAGCGCAGGAGTATGGGATCCTTTACATCGGCAGTGCCGGCGGCGCCACGGATATCCTGCGGTCCAAGGCCGTCCGCGCAGAGCGATTTCAGGGTTTCAGGGTTGTCGGGTTTATGCGAATGAGGGCTTCGAAGTTTAGGGTTTAGGATACTTCAGCTTTTCGGATTTCAATTCTTCTGATTCTGGGTGTTGAGGAGGTTTGAGGACTTTGCAGGCTACAGGCTTTACGGGTTTCAGGGTTTATGGGATGCGGGTGTAGAGTGTTGAGGTTTAGGTTTGAGGGTTTTGGTCTCGTTAGAGCTGAAGACTAGGTTCCTGAGTGGTGCCCATTTGCCCTTGTTTTAGGGCCCCCTTATTAAAACTGAATATTACGACAAAGGGCACCCTTGTTATAAAGGGGCTACTCAGGAACCTAGAAGAGGAGCCCGTTAAGGAGCACTAGTCTAATTTAGTAAGGCTGTATATGAGCCATTCTTTAAATAACGTCTTTATAAGGGTGTCGTACTAGTCTTGGGGCCTAAAAAGCGTACCTAATTTACTGAACTACCCATCATGCAACCGAAGTTGATAGCTCCCCAAAACCCACCAAACCCTAAACCCTAATTTGAAGCACTACCCGTATTGCACCCCAAGTTGACAGCTTAAAGGGAACTCCAGAAAGTTGGAATATGGTTTCAGGGTAGGATCCCCTATAATTTACCATAAAGGGTTTAGGATAATCATATTCCAACTTTCTGGCTTCTACTGTAAGCTGACGGCCCTCAGCCTCGAAACGATTCGAAGGTGAACCTGCAGGAAATGCACTGACCAGACCCAAGAACTCCACGATTTAGGCTTTAGGCTCTAGGGTTTAGGGTTCAGGGTTTAGGGTTGAGGATACAGATCCTGCATTACCTTAATGTCTCTAGCCTATGGGAATTATGGTATATTGCTCATTATGGGCAATGCAGGATTTGTATCATCAACCGTACCAAGAATGGAGCAGGGTTTCGGTTGAGGGCTTGGGCTTCGGCGTTTGGGCTTTAGGGTGCAGGCCCTGAGCCCTAATCCCTAAACCCTGAGCCCTCATTCTGGAGCCGAACCACACCAGATTGACCTCCTCGCAGCGAGCGACACGGAGCTGTAGTGACCTGTCTGCTTTCGTTTCACGTCCCTGGAGCTACCCCACAAAAAGCCTAAAGGCCCAAACAGCTTGAAGCGTTGCTGCTTTGCCTTGGCCTCTTGGTCCTGCACTGTGGTCGCACATAGAACGAGACCACCTTCAAGTTCTGCCGTAGCCTTCCTGAGTCTCAAGCCTAGACATCCAGCGGCTGTCCTCTGCAGCCTCGCAATCATCATGCGCGGAGATCAGCGGTCATGGAAGGTGGGACAACCGATCAAGGATCTGATTTTTTCGCTGTCAAGAATCTCTTCCAGCACATTCACCACGCGCCGCAACAGAGGGAGGACGGCAGCAGCAACATCCTGGACCTCGGCTTCAAGAACCGTGCCGATCTCCTCAAGCCGACGACGTGGGCGAAGCGACAGATGACGCAGAAGCCCCCGAAGACGCCGGCCAACGAGCTCCTCAAGCGGCCGGAAATCGGCCTCTCGTACCTGGCAGGCGCCATCGAAGCCTTGGAAGGTCTTCACTGTGGCTCCGGAAGCGCTAGGACCAGCTGCCTCCGTCTTCCAGGCTGCATTCGAGAAGCATAACATGCACAAGCACTGCAAGGCGCGGAGGGTCCATAAATAAGCCAGGAGCTAGACACTGCATACAGTACCCGTGCTGTCAGGTTCTGAACACCGCCGATTACCCGAATGTTCCGGTGACGGAGGAAGATACCAAGAAAGCCGTGCAGGCCACTCTGTCCTTCTTACACGAGTGGCACGCGAATTGGACTGCGGGAGCTCGGAGCATGCTGCAGTCATCGCTGCCGTATGGTGCCATGGGTCAGATCCTCGGAGCTTCCGCACTGCTGCACCAAGTCTCCTTCTGGGCGGAGAACACGCCGAACCAAGGACAGCTGCCAGCAGAAGCCTTCGAAAACTGGCGAAAGGATCCGAGCAAGATGTACCTGCTAACGAAATATCTGACGACCGCGCACTTGAGCCACCAGCATCTCAAGCGACAGTCAGCAGGAGGCGATAGCCGACAAGCCTTTGACTCTGCCGAGGCCGAGGCAGAGCTGAATTGGCAGTCCATGTCGCCAGCAGCTGGCCTGCGAACGCCGCGATCGTCAGCCAAGAAGCGCAAGCACCAGGAGGAAGCAGGCATTCCTCCTGTGCCGCAGTCTCCGGCGCCGGCAGCTGCAGAAGGCAGCAAAGACATCCTCGATACGTTCGAAGAGTTCATGGTGAAGCAGGCTGAACAGGTGGAGCGTGCTGGCCGCGCCAACGCCGTGACGCCAGGTGCCCAGGCGACCCTGAAACTCTGGGAGACCTTCTACGCGAGGACGAAGCAAGAGATCTCGGAGCAAGCAAAGAAGCTGCAAGGCGACAGAAAAGCGACCTTCCTCAAGAGAGCCCAAGCACTCATCAAGCAGGCGCAGGACTTGAGGCCGAGAATCGAGAGTGCTTTGGAGCTGCCCGTGGCATCCCGTGGCAGAGTCGTTGTCCTTCCCAGAGACGGCGGAGCCGAAGATAATGCCTGAGCAAGAAGACGGAGACTTATAGCCTTCATGCTAACACCTCAGAAGCAGGACCCGGGGAAAGCATCACCTCGCAAGCCGAAGACACCGAAGGCCAGAGCCAACAAAAAGGAGAAGGAAGCAAAGAAGGTGGTTCAGACTGCTACCCCGGAGAAGGGCCCACCTGCAGCCCCAGTGACCGCACCTGCGCCTGCGCCCTGGCCTGCAGACGACACGGTGAACTTCATTCAAAAGCTGGAGACGCTCGCGACCGAGAAAAAGAAGAAGCGGGCGAAAGCCTACGCCGCTATGGAGCGCCCCACGCCCTTCCTGCCCAGGTGATGCGGGTTCCGCTGAGCGCTGGTCTCGAGCCGCCACCCGGCCGGAGATTCGTGGACAGTTTTGGGTTGGGGATCAGAGTCTAGTGTTCGTTTAGAGTTTGGAGTTTGGAGTTTCGGGTAGAACAGATGATGGAACCAGTCGCAAAGCATCAAACCATGACAGTCTTGCGCTAGCACGAAACCTGCCCTTTCACAAACGCAGGCCCCTCGGTAGCCCTTTCTGTTCAGGGTTGGGCATTGGGCCCCAAGCATTATACCGTATGACCGTCGACTTAGACAGAAGCAATTCGGAACGGCAACGCAGCTAAAATGCAGCATCCTGATCTCTGGACTACGGCTTGAGCTGAGGGGTTAACATAGTTCTCAGGGTGCAAAGTTTGACGTTGCTATGAATTGTGCAAATTTCGGTTGTTCAGAGCAGCATAAGGTTTTTTGTTTCATGAGCGGCTTTTGGGTGCGTTCACAGCGCTTTGCGTCAGCGGAAAGCGAAGCTTTATGAGGCTGCATGGGGGGGGGCCTTTTCGGGTACTCCTTTTTGGTACGGTTCCCCTCAAAGAGTAGGAGTCTTAATGAGTCTTAGTAAGGGTGGTATAAGGGGATTTACATAGAGGCCTTAATGATTGGACTAGGGGGATCAAGGATGGTAGGGGCAAGGAAGTTAGGGTTAGGGTGTGCAAGCAAGCCTGTGCATTTGGCTTGTCTAGCAGTCGATAGCATCTCACATCAGCCCCAGGTATGACCTCATCGTCGATGGCCTTGCCGGGGGACACTCAGGCTTGGGTGGTTGAAACCGTGAGTTCAGAGGGCTATCGGTTATAGATTCATGGAGCTAGAAGTTAGGGACTCGGAGGCGTTTAGGGCGTGGTTTCCGCAGGAGGAACTGAGTCAAGTTGAGCCTGGAAGCGTTGGTTCATTGTGTGATGTGGGAGTTTCCGAAAATTAGAGGTACCGTATTTGGGGTCCGTAGAGTAAGGATCCTACTATTTAGGGTTCTATATTGGGGTCCCCTCTCATGTAAGTTATCAGGCATACCGCGACTTGTTAGATGCTTCCCGCGATCTTGGTAGCCTGTCAATCCAAAAGGTATTGTTTCTAGGTTGATGCGTGCCTTATGCAGCTCCGAGTACTCAGCAACATGAAAGTCTCAAGCCCCCAAGCCCACACCCGAAGCGCCGAACCTAAACCAGCATGACTAGCCTGCAGTACTATAGCGGCGTTTGCAGCCCTACCAGAAGGTAAATTTGCTATGAAGCTCTTGACAAATCTTACTCCCTGAAGCAGCCCTGTGAGACCCTCCGAGAGAACTTCCTACGATCTCTTAAGTCAGAACTCTGAATGGAAAATCCGACGACGCCCTTGAAGGAGACTCGGGGAACCCATCAATCCTCAAAGAGAACGCCGTCGTGATGCCCTCTGCGAATCCCGTAACCCCAAAGTTCAAGCCCCAAACAACCATCCAACAGAGTCTAACTTATCAAACAACCCTACATAGCCCTTCGGAGGGTCCTTGGGAGGGCCCCTGTACCTTAAGCATTAAACCTTAAACTACACCCTAAGCCCTAAACCCCCAAAACCCCAAACAACTCCACCTTACAGCCTAAGATCCTAAACCCTAAACCGCCTGGAACCCTAGGACCCTGGACGCCCTAAGCTTTGCTGGAAACTCCTTCAGACTCCATGATCCCTTAACTAAGGGATATACCAGAATACACCTAAATCATAGTAGGATCCCTCAGATGATTCAAGTAAGGACTATTCCTTTTAAGGAATATGCCAGAATGCGCCGTAAATTATAGTAGGATCCCTGAAATGATTTAAGGACCCTTCCTTAATTAAGGGATATTGGAGTCTCTGGGTTCCCAGAGCCTTTTGTGAGGTGCCGACATCCATCTGGGACACAAGAACGCTTTGAAAGTCGCTGCGGAGGTGGAACTCTTTGTGTTTTGGGTTTTGGTTTTTTTGGGGGGGTCGTAGTTCTCGAAATTCGGGTGTATTCTGAGGTGTATTTTGGGATGTATTTGGGGAGTGTGTTTAGGATTTAGGGTTTTGGGTTTGGAGGGTGACGAACTACTTAAACACGTAACACCAAAGACTCCGATGCTTTCTGGGCAGAAAAGACTGCTCTGGAAAGAGAGCCCTCAACCGGAAGCCCTGAATCAGAAGACGGAGATTGAGAGGGGCATAGGTGCAGCATGTAGGGTTTGGCTGTCGGCTTTCGTCTGGTTTGTCTCACCTTTGCATGTTGGCTGTAAGTGCCCCCTGCCGCTGGTCTGACCTTGTGTCTGTCAGCTTTTGGCGTTTCCTTTTCTTGCACAGGATTAGGACTGACCGTGATCGCAGTGAAGTGAAGAAGAAGTTTTGGGTTCAGGGTTGGTGGATCCTGGTCCTATATGATTCTCTAGATTAGGGTCCCTTTTAGGGTCCTGGTTTTATAAAGGTGCCGCACCATTCTTGGGACATAAAGAGGGGCCCGAATTTGGAGAGCTACATTCCTGTTTCGAACTTTTATATAGGGTTCAGGGTGTCGGGGCTTTAGAGTTTCGGGCTTAGGGATTTGGGATTCAGGGCTTTAGAGTTTTGGGTTTTAGTTTTTTTTTCTTTCATGGGTTTGGATTTTCGGGATTGGGGTTTCATGTTCAGGGTTTTGGAGTTACGGTTTAGGGGGGTAGGATATTACGGTTTTTGGGTGTAGTGTCTCGGGGTTTGCTACTTGCTTCGATAAAGTTGCAGTCTTATGGTTGCGCCATATCATGTAACAACCTGGGTTTGGAGTACCATACTTGAATACTTTGTTTGGTACCTGTTCCCGAAACGAACCATTATGAAATAGAAGTCTATACTTTTTTCGCCTTGGTTACTTCAGAGTCCAGACAATCATGATTGGTAGTCGTCGTCCTCGGCGTCGTAATGGAAGTAGGTGGTTCAGGCTTTGAGAAGCTTTGGGTTTCAGGGCCTCGGGTTCAGGGCTTCGGGCTTCAGGGTTGCTCTTTGCCTCGGTTGCTATGGTTTCCTGGTCGCAACTGTTCAAACTCGAAAACCCCAAAGCCCTACTTAAAGGATCCTGGGACTTAGTAACTAAGGTTATTATTAGGGTAACTATGCTTATAACTACTTCTGAGGTACTTGTAACCATACTTACTAAGTCCCATGATCCTCCAAGTACCTAACTCTAAATCCCGATCCCTGAACCACATACCTGAAACGTCAAACCCTGTAACGCCAGAACTGGCCAAAACCCAAACCCTGAACCCGAAACTGCAGCAGGTGGTGGCGAAGCTCTTCCAGATAGAGCTCTCTGCGCAGCTGATCGACTTTGCCGGTGGAGACAAGGCCCCGAAGACCCTGAACCCTAAACTGGGCTTTGGACTACCATACTTGAATACTTTTTGTCTTGAAGAAACCACTACGAAATAATTGCAGTTTATACTTTTTTCTCCTCGGTTACTTAACAGCCTGGCAAGCGCATAAGACCCCGAACCCTAAACCCTTTGCAGCCCGTCTCCGGGATTCGAGACCCTGAAACACATGAGCCTAAGACCCTCGCCCACAAGCCCTATATACCCTGCAGCCCCAAACCCCAAACCCTGAACCCTAAACCCTAAAGCCTAAACCCTAAACCGAAACCCAACGTTGAAAAAGCAGCCTGAGTGATGAGAGACATGGTTTAAAAGCCCTGGAGCGGACACCCAAAACCTAATGTAAATCCGTAACATTCCGCAGGGCCTTTAGATATAGGTTTTAGGGTTTAGGATGAAAGGCTTCGCGTTTCGGCTCCAGGGTGTAAGGTACCCTAGTGGAACCCAGAGACTCCAATATCCCTTAACTAAAGAATATACCTCAAGGTATAGTAGGATCCCTAATATGATTTCAGGAACATTCCTTAAGGGATATTGGAGTCTCTGAGAAACACTGAGGCTTCTATGTGACGGCTTGTCTTTTAATGGAGCTTGTGCTCTTCAGTGTTCAGGCTTCCAGAGGCTTGAGATTTGGGCTGTGGGGTTAGGGTTTAAGGGTTGAGGGTTTAGGGTTAAGGGTTTAGGGTTTAGGGTTTATTTAGGGGAGGGCCCAAACGCAGCATTTTTGGGTCCATGGGTGCTGCGTTTGGGTGTTCAGGATATAGGGTGTAGGGTTTTCAACTTTTGGGTTCATGCCACCTTACCATGATAGCAAGGTCACACTTTTCTGGGCCTGGTAACTCAGCAAGCAGGAGAGTCCTGGCGGCTATCGTCGTGCGTCCGTCATCATCCCCAACCCTACATTCTAAAGCCTAAACCCCAAACGCCTGCCCCAAGCCCTAAATCCTAAGCCTGAAACCCTAAATGCTTAATCCTGAACCCTAAATCCTAAACCCTAAACCCTAAACCCTAAATCCTGAACCCTGGATCCTAAACTGCAAAGCCCTTCGAATCTCTTCAGGACAATGCCATCCCAAGGCTGGCCTTCGTCCGCTTGGGCCTGCCAAGTGAGAAGGCCATCTTTCTTTATAGGGTTTAGGGTTTAGGGTTTAGGGTTTAGGGTTTAGGGTTCAGGGTTTAGGGTTTAGGGTTTAGGGTTTTCCTCAAAAAGCCAAAATGACGTCAACGACTATAGGGGCCGAAATAATTTCCTATGCTGTCTTTTGGGGTTCCCTATTCCAACTATAGTATAATGGGCCCCAGAACAGGGTTTAGGGTTTAGGGTTTAGGTTGGGTTTAGGGCTTTGAATTTAGTCATTATGAAGACGGCTGGGTATTCCGTAGCTTTAAGCCAGATGCGCTCTGAACCTTAGGCTTCGTTGGGTTTAGGGTTTTAGGGTTTAGGGTTTACGGTTTAGGGTTTGGAGGTTTCCTTTACCCAAAGGGCCGAGAACTTGGGAAGGGATCGGCAAAAATAAGCATTGTGAACAATCTGGCCTTCGAGACGGGTGAAGCCTAAAACCTGAGCCCTGAGCCCTACATGATCGTTTCCGAAAATACGGGACCCTAATATAGTACCCCAAATAGTAGGATCCTTATTATAAGGACATCAAAATAAGGTACGTGCCCCTAATTTTCGGAAGCTCCTAAATCCCAGCCCTTCATCCCCCTAAACCCTAAACCCGAAACCCGAAACCTTAAACCCTAAACCCCCAACCCTTGACCTCTAAGCCGGAAAGCCCAGAACCCCAGAGCATTGAACCCTGATCCTTTGTGAAACCCTTAAGGGTTCCTTTAATCCAAGGGTAGAAGGAGGGACCCTTAATAAGGATGCCTAGGTATATACCCTTAATATAGCTATTATATACCCATTATATACCCATTATATAGTAGTCCCGATTAAGGGTCCCTCTTTTGACCCTTTGATTTAAGGGTTCCCTTCTGGGCTTTCGACGGGAGTCCCCAGCCCCAAAGCCCTCAAATCCGCGACCCCGGCGCTAAACCCCAAGTCCGCAAAACGCCCCCAGACCCAACTCTACCGCCCCGCAGCTCTAAAACCTACATCCTACCGGAAGCCCAAATAACCTACCGTTTACAGATTTATGTCAGGAAATTGCAGCAAGCAACCTTGAAATATGGGGTACCGATCTTTCCCAAACTGTGCAGGTGAAGCTTCTGGAGGAGTCCCTGCGGAGCTTTGAGTCAGAGATCCGCGGAGAACTGACAGAGGCGGACAAAGACTTCCGCATCTCCCTGAAGGCGCGCGAAGTACTACAGGAGGTTACTATAGGGGCCTTAATAATTAGAATAGGGTTCCTTTAAAGGGGTCTATAAGGGCTACCATAAGGGTTCTATATTAAGGCCCCTATATTGGGGGGTTTAGGCTTCTTGAAGGAGTGTTTATGGGCCTGTATGGCGCAGACAGGTTTAGTTGGTGCTCTAGGGTCCAGGACGCCAGGCTTGTTGAAGTTGGAGCTTCGTTGTGGGCAGCGTTCGGAGTTTTGGAGGTATATAGCCATGCTTGAGTGGATGAGCTTCTTGCGTAAGCCTCGTACTCTGAGTCGTAAAAACACAAGACGACAAGCCTCAACCCTAAACGCAAACCCTTGACCCGAATCGAAACCCCAAGACCCTAAACCCTAAACGCTGGACGAAAGCCCTGAGCCCTAAATAGTAAACCCTCAGCTCTGAATGCTTCACCTTAAACCCTAAACCCTGAACCATAGTTGGAGGATCATGGGACTTAGTAAGTAAGGTTATAGGTACCTTAATTGGGGTTATAAGCAGTTATAAGTATAGTTACCCTAATAAGAACCTTAGTTACTAAGTTCCATGATCCTTTAAGTACTGGCCCTGACGCCACAAGGCCCAGAACCTGCTATCCGAGAGCCAAGCACCCTTAACACTCAAGCCACCAAGGCCCTAAAGACGCAAGCCGTAGTCCAGAGCTCAACAAGCGCAGCAACCCTGACTTAGGGTTTATGGTTTCCCGACCTCGGTTTGAAAAGCTGTAGTGGCTTGATTCCTCCAAGGCCATTCTTTTCAGCTTCTTGGGTTCTCATAAGTTTAATGATGCCGATCAGGGTGTTCGGCAAGTGATTTTTCGATCGGTAGTCATCTACAACGCTACCTGTTTAGGGTGTGCAGGGGAGGGTTTAGGGTTCTTGGCTTAGGGTTCGCCTGCGGTCATCTAGACCGGACTGCATTGCAACAAAACCCGCAAGCAATTTGCTAGACCCGAAAAGGCTTGAGATACTGGCCGGAGGACCCTGAACCCTAAACCCTAAACCCAAAACCCTAAACCCTAAACCCTAAACCCAAAGCTGTCAATCCTAACCTCTGGAACCCTAAGCCCGAGCCTGCTAGAAGGGACGTCTTTTCAGGGGCTCATGTCGATTTCGGAGCACTTGCTGCTGCACAGCCGGGTTTAAGTTGCAGGCTCCGGGGATTTTGGGGTTTAGGGAATCATCGTAGGATCCTACACATGTAGGCTGTCTAAGGTTAAGGCTACCTGAACCCCCAAAGTATGTAGAACAATCGCATTTTATAGGTTTTGGGCCATTATTCTACCTACTTTTGAGGGTCTAGGTACTCCTAAACGATAAGCCCTTGCGACGTGCCTTAGCTGCCAGTCGCCGGGTGCCGTGGAGTGGCCCGAGGCATTGCACGAGGCGGGCCCCCAACTGAGACTTTCCAGTTTAGGGTTTAGGGTTTAGGATATAGTACCCTAAATAATGGGATCCTTATTATAAGGACCCCAAAACAAGGTACCCGAACTTTCGAAAACTCCCAACTAGGCCTCCTGTCCCGCAAAGTAGACCCACTGTAAACAGGGAGTTGTTTTGGAGAGGGGCAGGAATGGTTCAGGTGCAGGGAGGTGGTTTCAGGATTCAGGAGTCTGGGTTTAGTTATTGCAAAAGCCCATTCCTCAGCAGCAATCCGCAACCTCTGAACCTTAAACCTTAACCCCCTAGGCTCTGCACTTCAGGGCTCTTCAGAGGATTTCGGACTGGGTGGCTGCGTGCCGAAAAGCCTTAGATGGTTTAGGATTGAAGGTTTCTTGGAGGTTCATGGGTAGCTCTAAGTAGGGTTGTAAGTTGTAAGTGGGGTGACTATACTTAAAAACCCATATTAGGGGACTTATAACCGTGCTTATCACTACCCTTGAACCTCCAAGTAGCAAGGCTTTAGGACTTTAAGTTCCGTAAATCCCATACGTATGGGTCCTGATAGCCTCAGGGTGGAAGAACACGGGGTCTGAAGAACTAGTGTGCATATGCCGATGTGTCCTTACACTCTTGATAGAAGTATCTTATAATCTCCATTAAAGTCTATAGTCGTATCGGTGCTGCTACCACTGGATCCAGGAACCTCAAACCCTGACGTGGATGCTAAGCTCCAAACCCTAAACCCTACACCCTAAACCCTCTTTTGGTCAAAAGGCCCAACACCCCACGCTCAAACCCCAAACCCTAAACCCTACACCCTAAACCCTTGGTTTATCAAAAAGCCGAAAACCCCAGGCTCAAACCCGAAACCCTAAACCCTACACCCTAAACCCTTAGTTCAACCAAAAAACCTTAAACCCCAAGCTCAAAACCCTAAGCCCTTCATCTAAGCCCCTACCCCTCCGTTACAAAGAAAAACCCAAAACCCCAAGCTCAAAACCCTAAGCCCTTCTCAATGCATCTGCCAGGCGACGCGGGGCGCTCTGCAGCAGCTGCTGGAAGCCATCCCGCACGGCCCACTAAGGCCGGGCCACGCAGAGATGCCAATATCCCGTAATTAAGGAATATACCTGAAACCATAATATTAAGACCCCTATAATTTAAGGTACATTCCTTAATTCGGGGATATTGGGATCTCTGAGTAAGCAGAGCAGGCTCGGAGCAACTCCGAAAACCTCGTCTAGTAAAGAAGCTTGAAGCCTAGATGGGCCCCTTTTACAAGGAATCCTCTACAGAACCTTACCTATTAGTTGTTGCCCTATTCTATGAACCCAAAAACACTAAACCCTGAAACCACCAAAACCACCGAAACCCCCAAACCCCTAAACCCCTAAACTTTCAGTATCTAAACTTTCGGGGTTTAGGGTTTTAGGGGTTTAGGGATTCTGGTTGTTTTAGGATTTAGGGTTTTAAACCCTAAACCCCTGAACCCGAAACCCTAAACCCTAAACCCTAAACCGTCTAAACCCCTGAACCCTAAACTTAAGTACTTGACAGGTCCTCGGAGCAGGTCCCCGGGCTGGTGGAGACCTCCAACAACTTGGCGAAAGTGAGATCTTTGGCATGGGTTTAGGGTTTAGGGTTTAGGGTTTAGGGATCCGTCGGTTTGGGTGTAATATAGGGGCCTAAATAATTACCAATACTAGTTTAAAGGGCTCCTTATTATAGTTATAGTATAATGAGTGAGATCTTTGGCATCAGTCGTTTGGGTTCAGGGCTTCAGGGTTTAGGGCTTACCTGGGGATCCAAAAACCTATGGTTTTAGGGGTTAGACCCTCTAGTTAAGGGGTCATAACCTACTATTTTGTAGGGTTTCAGGGTTTACGGTTTAGGGCTTTTAGGGTTTTTAGGAGATCAGTCGGGCAGGGTGGGTTTAATTAGGGTTTTTGTAGTTTTTAGGGGTTTCGGGTTTTGGGGGCTTTAGGGTTTTTGCTTTCTTCATAGACGTCTGTCCCTAATCCCGAAGCCTGAAACCCGAAACGCACACAATCTTAATCCCCAAACCCTCAACCTTCCAACACCAGACTAAAACCAACACCCGAAAGCCTAGTGATGGTTCGGGGCTTAGGGTTAAATGCAGGAACCTGATTAAGAAACCCTGGGCCTTTAGTAGGGCTCCTTGTATTTCAGGTTACAGGGGGGTTTTAGGGTTTAGGGTTGAGGGGTTCCTTCAAAGGGATCTATAAGGGATCTATAGGGTTTTTTGGGGGGTTTAGGGTTTAGGGTTTACAGCAAACCCCATAAAGTTGGAAACTGGACTAAGGCCAAATAGTGCTGGGATTCCCTATACACTACTCTTAAAGATGGAGGCTCTGGGGTTTCCAACTTTTGGGCTTCTACTGTTACAGGATGTGGTCAAGGGGGACTTGCACCTGGCTCAAGGTTACTTGGAGGTTCATGGGTAGTTATAAGTAGGGCTAAAAATCCCCTAATATGGGGTACACGTATAGTTGCCCTACTTATAACCCTACTTATAACTACCCATGAACCTCCAAGTAGGATGTAGGGTTTAGGGCTTTGGGTTTAGGGTTTAGGGCTTTGGATCTAGGGCTCAGGGTTTAGTTTTTAGGGCTGGGTTTCGGGTTTTGGAGCACCTCGGCTGAAGCGCTTCCGGGGATACTGGGGCAATGCATGCCGATGATTCTGATAGTCTCGCATAGTAGTCCCTAGCACCCATTCCCCGAATTCCCTACTGAGAGCTAGCAAGTTTATCGCGAGACCTAGACCCTACCTTAATCCTATGTAAGCCGCCCTTTTCGAGTTCCTTATTATGACTTCCTTACACAAATCTTTAAGAAGGTGGGTTCTTTGGGGTCCAGGTAAATCGCAAACCTTCTCCCTAGGTCTTGGCTGGCAGGCCCTACTTCAAGGATCATGGGGCCTAGGGTTTAGGGTTTATCAACTAGGGTTGCTTTTGGGGTAGCTGAAGCTGCTGAAACCCCCGACGATTTTCCTAGAGAGTACATCATCTCTTCATGTCGTAGTGTTCACATTTCTTGATCCCTTTACATGAAGCTATTGGGAGTATTGAAGGGCGAGCAGTTGCTTTAATGTTCGCTGAGACTCCAACACCCCCCAACTAACTCCCGGGCTCCGAATCGGGAGTGGGGGAATGGATCCCTATGAAAGTCACTTGTCTGTCCCTGTGACCCGTTCCCCCTACTCCCTGCTAAGAGCTGGTGCCGAGAGACTATCGCAACAGCTAAACCCTACCTATATCCTGGATAGATACGCAACCTACGTTGGTAGAGTTCCTGATTATTGTTTCCTGATCTAAGTCCACTGAGAACGCGGGAGCTGACTGTTTCCAGGTATCGCTGGCGATACAGTCAGCGTCACGCACTTTGCGCGCTCGGCCGTGGACGCGCAGCTCGCGGAGTTCCGCAAGAAGATGAAGGAGAGCTCATTCTTTTGCCCTTTTGATTCAAGGGCCCCCTCATTAAACCCGAATAGTAGGAAAAGGAGTAGCCATCGTTTTCAAAGGGGCTACTCAGGAACCTCGGTAAGAGCTGCAGCGGAACCTACATATGAAGCCCGGATGATGAGGATGATTCCTTAAGGGTTCCTTATGATATATAGCTTCTAGAATATTCCCTGAAACGCCTACGTACCCTCACATAATCTAGTTATGAAGGACCCTATATTACATTGAAATTTGGCGAGGAGGCTTTTAGGTTTCAGCGGAAAGCCAGTCGATCAGGACCTCGCGGATTCCACAGGCTTCCAAGTCGACTACGGAGTGCAGCTACCAGGCCAGCTACTGTAGGGGCTTAAATACTTACCAATACCATTTTGCGGACTCCTTATTATAATGATTTTATAAGGGGCCCCAACCCCTATTCTAATTAATTTCCAGTGTAGTCATATTTAAAGTAGTGAACCAATAGCGGTGATGATTTGAGCGCCTTTGCTAGTCTTGGGGCGAGGGGAAGTATTAGGGTTTGGGATGCAGGTTTTAATGTTTAAGCGGTTTGGGGTTCATTGCTTGTGGGTTTCGGGTGTGGGGGCTTGGGTTGATGTCGTTCTGCAGCAGTGCATGAATTCGGCCTCGTAGTGCCAAACCCTAAGCCCTTGCGAATCAATGCCTCTGGGCAGCGTCGCTGAGCAAGGCAATAATCTAACTTCCCCATCACTGGAAAATGGGGCAACAGATCACGGTGTCACCCGCTTCAATCGTACACTTGGGAAAGTTTGAAGGTTGAAGGGTATATTTGCGTCCGGCCTTCTTCAAGTCTGTCGCTAACGTTCCTGAGGCCGCAGACCTAGACGCCCAAACTACATGAAGTCGTCAATACAAGCTACGCCCGGAGCGATATATGGCTAAACCCTAAACCCTAAACCCTAAGCTACAAGTAGCAGGACTGGGATAGAACAATGCCAAGGCAGCCGGGCATACCCTGCACAAACACTGGTTGGCCCTTGCAAGCTGCGAAAGCGCAAGGTCTGCTTAAATTTCAATACAATTCCTGAGGGTTTGAAACGATAGGCTACCCCCGAATCCCTACTCCAACCATCAAGGCCTCTCAATCATCAAACTCTTCTAGTAGCCGTTGTAGAACCCGTTAAAGCATCCTTAAAGGAACCCTACTTGGGGTTCATGGTGAGTCATAAGTGGGTTCAAAGTAGGATAAGTATTGGTATGAACCCGTATTAGGGGAGCTATAACCCCACTTATAACTACCCATGAACCTCCACGCATAAACCCTAAACCCCTAAACTCCTAAACCCCTTGGAAATACTCGAGTGCCATGAGAAATGTTTTTGGCCCAGATCAGGAGCCTATGGAGTGTCCGATAGCGTACGTGTCCCCACAAGAGGTGTGGAACAATTATTGTAAAGGTGGTCGGTCCCGTCGCCGTGCGAACGCAGGCTAATTCGTAATTTGTACATCTAAATCTTCTGGCTAAGGATCCAGGCGTCGCTCTCGCTCGGATTGTCTGCTGACTGCTTGCATAAACTCCTAAACCCCTAAACCCAAAATCCCTAAACCCTAAAACCCTGAAGCCCCAAACCCTAAATCCCCTAAACCCTGAACCCGAAAGAACCCTAAAGAACCCTATGTTCCTAAGGCCCCCAATACTGTTGACGGACAAAATCCTGCATTACCCACAATAGGGAATATACCATAATTCCCATAGTTTGGGGTCATTGAGGTAATGCAGGGTTTATATCATCAACCCTAAACCCTAAAGCCTAAAACCCTATAGATCCCTTAAAGGAGCCCCTTAAAGGTACCCCTTATGGATCCCTTTAAAGGAAGCCTAGGGATGTTTACCTTCCACCGTATGTCGCGCGTTTCAGCTGTCAGGGTGGGCGCCCAACGCCAAGTCTCGTCTCTTGGAGCTCTCCAAGGATCGGTTTAGGGTTTAGGGTGTGGGGTTTAGGGTTTAGTCTTGGGGGTTAGGGTTTGGGGTTTAGGGTTTAGGGCTTAGGGTTTAGGGTTTAGGGGTTCAGGGCTTAGGGCTTAGGGTTTAGGGGAGGTCGGAGATGAAGGGGGTTCAGATTGCCTTACCCCGCAGAACGAAGCCGAAGCCGAGAACATCACCACAACTCAGAAATGAGGCCCACAGCGCCACTTTCTAAAGCCGGGCCCCGAATTAAGCCCTGAACACCCAAGCCCAGAACCTCAGGCCATCCTACTTTCCAACATCGCTTTGACACATTGGGAACTTTGGAGCCCTATCATAGGACATTAGCGCAGCAAGCCTTTTTTGTAGTTATTACAGCCTCAAGTACACAGAGACTCCAAAACCCCTTAATTAAGGAATATACCTTAAATCATATAAGGGATCCTACTATAATTTAAGGCATATTCCTTAATTAAGGGGTATTGGAGTCTCTGGGTATGCATGGCCCGTAAGCCTTAAATCCCAAACCCTAAGCCCTAAACCCGAACCCTTCTCTGATCTGGGCTCTAATTTGTATAGCCCAGTATAGCCATAGCTATTCCTTTTAAGGGTTCTATGTAACCCGTACATTCCGTATTTGGGCTGTATGTATAGCACAGATTTGGGTTCCTAAAATTTTGTATGCCCATAGGCTCCATAGTAGTTCCTTTTTGGGAATTACCTTATAGGATTCTATACATGAACCCCAAAAAGAACTACTATGGAGCCTCTCGGTAGCCCTAACTGCCCAGAATCCCGGGAGAATCTAGAAAGTAGATCCCCTAATCTGGGGCCTATACTACTGAGGGTTCTTTATAGGAACCCCCCCCATTAAAGGGATCTATTTTTTGGATCCTCCAGGGGGTCTGGGTAAGGTTACTATTGGGGTAGCTAGACTAATTAGTACGTATAACCCCAGTTAAGGTACTTATAAACCCTAAACCCCTAAACCCTAAACCTCTAAACCCTAAACCCTAAACCCCTAAACCCTAAACCTCTAAACCCTAAACCCCTAAACCCTAAACCTCTAAACCCTAAACCCTAAACCCCTAAACCTCTAAACCCTAAACCCCTAAACCCTAAACCCCTAAACCCTAAACGCCTAAACCCCGAAACCCTAAACCCCTAAACCCGGGGTAGTCTTTATGCGGTCGTTGGGGCCTTCGCCAGGAGGTGTTCGTGGAGCTGGAAGGCAGGACACCTGAGGCCCGCCTTCTCGGAGGATTTAAGGTAAAAGCCAGAAAGTTGGAATATGATTATCCTAACCCTTCTATGGTAAATTACAGGGTATCCTACCATGAAACCATATTCCAACTTTCTGGAGTTCCCTGTAGTGCCTTAGGTTTTCCGTTCAAGGGCGCCTCCACCAGTCCTAGAAGGGTTTAGGGGTTTAGGGTTTCGGGGTTTAGGCGTTTAGGGTTTAGGGTTTAGGGGTTTAGGGTTTAGGGGTTAGGGTTTAAAAGTACCTTAATCGGGTTATAAGTATTAATTAGAAAAGCTACCCCAACAGAAACCTTATAGGGTTCCTTTCAGGTTTCCTTGTGGTTCCCTTAAGTTAAGGCTTTCAAGGTTCCTTTAGCAGCGGGGTGCGTGGAGAACTGGGTTCGGATTGTGCTATGGAGGGCCAGGGTTGGTGGGCCCGGGTCTCGCGGGGACCCGCGCCAAGTCCCAAAAAGATCCTAAACCCTAAACCCTAAACTCTAAACCCTAAAACTCCTTATCTGATCATTTGGCTGTGAGCTTCTCGAGGAATCGGGTGACGTCACCCTCGGCTTCCTTCCTGGCATTTTGAGTCTTGCTGTGGCCTTGCCTCTACAGATGTCTAGGCAAAGGGAGGCTTGGGTGAGTACAGAAGCCTGGCCGAGCCTAAATCATGTGTATTCTGTGCTGATAGATCCCACGAACGATGTCTGCACAACCATTGTATCAGCATGGTACATTGGTCTTTGCTTCGAGCCCCAAACCCCAGTCGCAGCCTCCAGCTGTTGCGGGTCCTCTTTCTTAAGCCTCCGTGTCGTAAGCCGAAAATTGCTGGGTTAAGAGTTTGCGGCCAGGACCATTCAGCATACAAAGTCTTGAATAGCACATGGAAGAACTTTATAGGTTTTGGCCCTGCACGCTTGGTCTGTCGTCGAAAATAGGTACTTTTTTTGCACCGGTTATCGAAGAAAGCAGAGGTGGCAGCCCTAAGCCCTAAACCCTAAACCCGGTTATCGAAGAAAGCAGAGGTGGCAGCCATCCATGCTGGTCTCGAATGCGGTGTCTTTGCAGAGACGTGGCTGCAGAGCTGTCGGCTTGCGGGGGCTTGGTTACTATAAGGGGCCTACTTAATTCCCTAGGGTTCCCTTTAAAGGGCCCCTTAAAGGGGTCTATAAGGGATCTATAGTAGGGCTCTAGAATGCAAGGGCCTAAATAGTTAGCAATACTAATTTGGGGTGCCTTCTTATATTTATAGTATTATAGGCCCCAAAACCCTATTCTAATCATTAAAGCCCCTATATTACATGTTCAGGACTGACTATAGCCGTTTGAACAAGTGGGTAGTTGTGAAAATTATGGTCCCTTTTTGAGCACCCTAAATACTAGGCGCCGTATTATATTAAGAGTCCAAAAAGAGACCATAATTTTGACAACCACCCACATGTTCAGGAATGACTATAGAGACGTTTGAATAAGTGGGTAGTGGTTTTCCTTACAGTGCAGAACCCTCTTTACGTTAGGACTGCAGAGCAGTATTGGAGTTTCCGAAAATTAGGGTACCTTATTTGGGGATCCTTATAATAAGGATCATACAATTTCGGGAAATATTGGGGTCCGCTATTTTCGGAAATCCCCATATACCCCAAACCCTACTGTCAATGTTAAGCCTCACGGCACTATCTGCGGGCTGAGGCTCTATGTTTAGGTGTGGGGTGCAGGGTTTTTTGATTTGGGGATTTAGCGCAGGAGCCTTTCTCTGTTACCTGTACTACTGTTGGGTTCCTTTAAAGGGATCTATAAGGGTACCTTTAAGGGGTTCCTTTAAGGGATTCTGGAGGGTTTTAGGGTTTAGGGTTTAGGTTGATGATATAAATCCTGCATTACCTTACCGATCCGAGACTATGGGAATGAAGGTATATTCGTTATCATGGGTAATGAGTACTGCAGGATTTTTTATGATGAACAGTATTCCTCGAAGTTCGTGATTATCAGCCTACCAGAACGGATGCCCTACAACCTCTTCTACTTATCAAGGTCCCTAGATACTGGGAATTCGATGTTGTTTGGGGTATTGAGACCTAAACCTTAAACCCTAAACCCTAATCCCTAAATCCTAAACCCTTACATAATGGGAGATAATGGGAATTCGAGGTTGTGTGGGGATTTGAACTGGAGACTGCCTTCCGTGCATCTTGCAGTCCCACTGCCGAAGCGGTGTAGGGTTTAGGGTTTTTGGGTTTCTGGATGAGGCTCGTGTTTCAACGCACTTAGGGGGGTCTCCTTAAGCGTCTAGAGTTTTGAGGTACTGGGTCTCCGACCTTAAACACGAAACCCTAAACCCTAAACCAGTAGTGGTGTCATGCGGTGTCAAGGAAAAACTCCAAGGGATCGACATGATCTCTTTTGGGCCCGATATACAAGGCTGTCGGCTTCGGGTTCCGGGTCCCAGCGGCCTGAAATTACCCAGAGGCTCATACCCTGCCCCTGTTTTGGGATACCTCGAATTTATGTTTAGGATCTGTTATCTTAAAAAGTAGGCGCCCTAAACAGGGGGTAGAGTATGAGCCTCTAGGTAAGGTTTAGGCATTTAGGGTTTCGGTGTTCAGGATGTCAGGGGTTCGCGGGATTTTGAGGTTTCGGGGTTTAGGGCTAGGTGAGGATGGAGGATTTCGAGCTTTCGGACTTAAGACTTAGGTTTGTCGACCTGACATACCGGGTACAAGTTGAGTCAGGATGTGTGACTGGGTCTGTCTCTCTTTCCTTTCCCTACGGATGAGCTGTTGGAGTCACTAAACTCCTACACCCCAAAGCCCTGAGCGGCCCTAAACTCCTAAACTCTTAATCCTTTACCTCCACATGCGTGTTCCCAGGCCTCTACACCGCTTGAGCTGGCAAGCTAATCTTTCGCTGCTTCAGCTATCCTTCGGACATGGGACACCAGCTTTCAAACTGAAAACCTTGCACCACAGTCTTACACAAATCCTGTCTAGCCAGAATCAAGGCCAGAATCAAGGCTTATAGATTCCTAAACCTAAAGCGAGAATCCTACAGCCCAAACCCGAATGCGTTCCGACGTCCCCTCAACCCTGAGCCCTAAACACTAAACTCTAAGCCCTACCTGTATCCCCAAACCCTACAAAATTAGTAGGTCATGACCCCTGAACTAGAGGGTAGAACCCTTAGAACGGTAGGTCTTTGGATCCCAAGCTAAGCCCCAAACCCTGCACCCCACTTGCAGGTTCATGCTAGCTATACTTATAGCCCATATTAGGGGACTTTTAGCCCTACTTCTCACCACCCCTGAGCCTCCAAGCAAAGCCTAAGCCTCCAACTGCACACATCGCGCGCACAGTCGAAGCCGACGCAGGCGCACACGCTCCCGGTGAGAAAGTGGAGGCCGCCTAGCAAGGGGAAGGGCTTAGGGTTTAGGGTTTAGGGCTTTCGTACAATATCCCAAGTATCTTAAAGGACTTTCAGATCAAGTACAATAACGCGAAGAACCAGCATCAGTTGAATACCACTAATGTGAGCAACCAGAACAGTATTGACAATCGAAGTAGTAATCGCAGTAGTTCTCTCATTGAGCATCAGACTCTTGTATTTGTGTGTATATAAATATATACATATACACACACACACACACTTTTCACATTTTACTTTCTGCCTCTCTCGCTCTCTCTCTCTCTCTCTGTCTCTCTCTCTCTCTCTCTCTCTCTCTCTCTCCCTGTCTCTCTGTCTAAGCCCTAAACTGTATCCGGCTTGGGGCAGTAGGCATCGTTGGTGTTGCAGGTCAGCTCCGTGGCAAGGAACTGGGAGCTGCCCCTTGCGCCTGGATATTGCGGGTGTCTGACATACCCTGGGCATTAAAATAGACCAAAACCCTTATGTAGTATGGTCTTTGGGCCCAAAATCCTCAATATATGAGAGTCAGTCGGTTGATGATATAATTCCTGCTTTACCCATAATAAGGAATATACCATGATTCCCATAGTTTAGGGTCCTTAAGGCAATGCAGGATTTATATCATCAGCCGTTTCGATGCCTAGGGATAGGGCTTAGGGTTCAAGGCTTCCCTAAACCCTAAACCCTAAACCCTAAACCCTAAACCCTAAACCCCTAAACCCTAAACCCTAGGGCTTGCAGTCCTGAGTTTCGGAGTCGAAGTTGTGTGGTGGAGACTCTATACTTGGAGGTTCATGGGTAGTTATATAAGCAGGGCCCCTTTAAAGGGATCCATAGGGCTATAGGGTTTGGGGTATAGGATTTTAGGGTTTAGGGTAGTGATAAGTAGGGTTGTAAGTAGGGTAACTATACTTATAACCCATATTAGGGGACTTATAACCCTACTTATAACTACCCATGAACCTCCAAGTAAGGGTTTTTGTAGCATGTTGTCCTCAAGAATCAGAACATGGTTTTGGGTGCTGGGGTATGCTATACTTTGATTGTGTACTCAAGGAACCCTATAAAGATGGTATTAAGCCAGTAATCATGCCCCTCTCTTGCTGTTTAGAGCTTCAGGCCAGTGATTGAGGCATTCAAATTCTCTAATCTAGGGGCCTGAATGATTACTAATGCCATTTTGGGTTTTCCTTACTAAATACAATTTTAGTATAATACACACCAAAACCCTATTCTAATTATTACGGCCCCTAATATAGAACCCTATTATGGATCCCCTATATACCCCTTTAAGGATCCCTTTAAGGGAACCCTATTCTAACTACTAAGGCCCCTATATCAGGACCCGAGGATTTCCGGCTTAGGTTTCGGCTTGAGGGTTTTGGGATTCAGGGCTTAGGGCTTAGGGTACAGGGTTTCGGGCTTAGGGTTTAGGGTATAGGGTTTAGGGCTTATGGTTTTGGGAATTCAAAGTCCAAGATTTTTCGGACATCGGGGTGTCATGATTACCACCAAGAGGAGACCTCAACCCTCCATTCCGGCAGTTTCCTGCCATAGGCCAGGCAGCCGGCGCAGGTTCTTCATCCCCTGAGCCCCTGAGCCCTCAACAAAAGCATTATTCCCGAAACTCCAAGGGTAAAAGGAGGGACCCTTAATCAGGACCCCTAGGCTATATACCCTTAATATAGCCACTACATGCCCATTATATCGCCCATTGTAGGGTAGGGGTCCCCATTAAGGGTCCCTCCTTTTCCCCAAAACCCCAAACCCTTAACCCTAAACCCTATAGATCCCTCTACACGGACCCTTATAGATCCCTTTAAAGCAACCTTAAGAGCCCTAAATTAAGGGTCCCTACTTTTCCCCTTTGTTATACCTTCGAAGCTTAAAACTCGAGTTTTGCCGCAGCCAGAGGCTTCTTGGGCTGTTGGCACGCCTCGCCCAAGAGCCGCCCCAGCGTGCCGAGCTGTGAATCCGGAAAAGACGGCGCTGTTTGAATTTTAACCATAGGCTCCATAGTAGTTCCTTTTTGGGATTACCTTATAGGATTCTAAATATGAATCCCAAAAGGAACTACTATGGAGCCTCTGGGTGAGGAATATGACTTAAAGCATGATGCCTTGCACCCCAAACCTTGAACCCTCAGTCCTGAACCCGAGATCATGCACCCTAAACCCTGAACCCTAAGTCCTGAACCGCAAGTCCTGAACCCTATCCTACACCCTGAGCCCGAAAGCTTCTTTGCCTTGGAGCTGACGCTGTTTTCTTCACTTCTGGGATGTCGGCTGTAACTGCAGGGCTGTGGGGTTCTGAAGCTTTAAGGCCCGACGGGTAGAAGGGGCCTTACTTGCCTTGCCTCTAACGGTCCAAATACTTGGGCTTAGGGTTTAGGGTTTGGGGGGTACTTGAGTTTTGGGTGTGAAAGCAATTACAAAAAGGAGCCTGTGATTATCATACCACCCCCGAACCCAGAATCCTCAGGGCCAAGAAGCCTCAAGGCTCTAAACCTCTAATGTCCCAAAGGGTCCATGTACCCACATACTGTATACTTTGGCCCTAAAAAAATTATATAGGGACTACTTCAAGGCCCATGTGTAGACTATATAGCTACAGGGACCCTCAGGGTATGGGAGTTTAGGTGTTGCGGTTTAGTATAAGCAGCTTATGATGTACTGAACCCCCCAAAAACACGTCTCTGATTTTTCTCCGACAGAGCCCTTAACCCTAAACCCCTCAACCCTCAAATCTTAAACCCCGAACCCAGAACCCCAAGTTTTTTAAGAAGCCTGAAAGCCTTCGTAGCTGAGTGGATACACTTTACACTTTGTGGGATAATGTTACCCGCTATAAAAACTGAAAGTGTGCACTCTTGGGGGCTTATGAACTCAGCAACTAAGAAGCCCTAAACCTCTGCCTTCAGGCCAAGCAAGCTAAGGACAAGGCCGAACCGGACAAGCCGGGGCCCCGGTGTTGCCTCTGAGCTTTGAACCCTAAGGCTCAAGATGGCCCCAAAAGCCTTATAGAATATACGGTCTTTAGGCCCAAAAGCCTTAAAACATGAGTCCTTAGAGCCTTAGGGTAGTTTTAGGGTTTGTAGGGCTTAGGGACCGTGGCAGGGCTCGTTTACAGTTCAGGGTTTAGGATTTAGGAATGTTTAGGACTTTAGTAGATGAACCACCTGGGGGGGATGCATGGTCTTGACATGAGTTTGGGTGAGCGCCTAAGGAGTTAGGTTTTCGGTGTGAAGGTCTTCCAACTACTTAGATAGTGAACCGGGGGAACTTTAAACTTTTGGATATTAGCTTTAAGGGTTTTGGGTTTAGGGCTTAGGGTTTAGGGTATTAGCTTTATCTTAGAAAGTTTGAACTTTTTTGGGGGCCCGGTTGTTGAAGAGAGACTATTCCCAAAGGCTCCATGTACCCATATAGTGGGTACTTAAGCCTTAAAGTAGCCATATAGGGACCCCTTTAAGGCCTAAGTACCTACTATATGGGTACATGGAGCCTTAGGGATTGGGGTTTTCGGGTTTGGAGTTGTGGGGGTTCGGAGTTCAGGGCTTGGGCTCGGAGGTTTGGGATAATAGGGTTTTCGGGTGTTTAGCGCTCAGGGTTTAGGGTTTAGGGTTTAGGGTTTGGGGTTTAGGGTTTAGGGGATAAGGAGGATGTAGTTTGGAGCTTGGGGGGCACAATGTTGGATTTCTTGTGTTTAGTACTTCTGGTTTCCCGAATTTCTGTACCAGCACTTGTGCAGTAGCATGAATGTATTGACTGACCATATGCGCAGGCTGCGCAGGGTCAGTGCTTAAGCCGCTAAACCCTAAACCGCAAACCCCCTAAACCCTAAACCCTAAACCCTAAATCAAATCCTAAACCCTAAACCGTGTTCTCTGTTTAGTGGTGATTTAGAGCTTAGACTTTCAGTGAGTTAGGCGAAAGGGACGAAGGTTCGGGGTTGGGGCGCAGGGTTTGGGTTGTGCGGCTTTGCAGAACTTGGGGTTTAGGGTCTAGGGGTGTTTCTATGGCTTGGGATTTAAGCTTCTCGGTTTTAGGGCATTGAGCTTGGGGTTAAGGGCTTGGGGTCTGTGTGTTATTTCCTTGTCTTTTCAGCTTTGCAGGTACGAAATTGAGCGTGTAGGCCTGGGTTGAGCTGTTGCAGCGGGTCGGGCTTAGGTTTGGGGTAAGCTTCGCAGTTTTTGTCTAGGACCTAGAGTAGGCCCTTATTCCCTTTTTGTTGGGTTCAGGTTCCCTTTTAAGCCCCTTTAAACCAAAAAGGGCACCCTTTTTATTCCTAGGTTACTCTTGTGTCTAGTTGTTTTGCTATTCAGGCGAGGACAATAGATGTTTAGAGACGTCAACTGGTGATTGGCTGTTTATGCGTTATGTCCCTAACACTGCAACTAGTCTAAAGTAGGTAGCTTCCCTGTACTTCAAACCATACTCTAAACCGCCAAACCTCTAAAGGAGGCATCATTAATGTGAGTGTTACTTGCTGGCGTGCGCACGGACCTCTCGGAAGCGCAAGACCTACTCCAATCCCAGCCCAGGAATCTTATTCACCCAATTCGTGGCAGCTTCCTGGGAGTTCTGCTGCAGTTTTTGTGGACATTTAAAAGGGTGCGTAGGAATCTGAGGTTCATGGTTAACGAAGTGCCTGAGGTTTCGGGTTCAGGGCCGCTGCTACTAGCCGAAGCCCCCATGCCCAAATCCCTGACGACAGACACGCGCATTTCAGGCCGCTTCCTCCCGCGAAGTCCATTTTTGAGGTGCCTGTGTCCTTGTATGTTGTCCTGAAGACGTCCCGTTTTCTGTTTAGAGTTTGCGGTTTGGGTCATAGGGAGTTTTCAGGTCTGGGTTGTAAAATATAGGAGTTTAGGGTTCGCAGGTTAGAGTTGAGAATATGTTTGAGTTTAGGACGCTCAGGTTTCGACTAGAGATATTTCGGAAATCAGCCCGGATTCCGGAAGCCTTGCAACAGGGTGTAGGAGTTGACAACGAGCCGTAAAACGGGTTGACAAACTAGGGTGTAGGGTTTAAGGTTCAGGGTTTATAGGGCTTAAGCTTTAGCTTGTTGTCAGGTTTACGAGGGTTCAGGGTTTAAAGAATCTCCCAGAGGGCCCATAGACATTACCATTATGGGATTAGGTCCCTAAAACCATAATAGGGATGGTCTTTTGGACCCTCTGGGTCTGTTTAGTTTTTTTAAAAATTCTAGGCCCTTTCTCCGAAGCCCTGCGCCTTGCAACATGAACGGCAGACCATCTCCGAAAATGCATGGATAGGTCTCTGAGTTGGGGTACCTTTTTGCGTCCCCAAGATAGTGCGGCACCCGCCTAGAAGGACCCTACCTTAACCTACCAAACCTTACATTATTTTTGCAGGTTCTTCGTATAAAACCGAATATGGAATTTCCCCACCCTACAAAAATGTAGGTTTTGGTAGGTTTTGGTGGTTTAGAGAACTAACCCCGTCCCTAAGCCCCGCCCTCCCCGGCCGAAGCCCTGAACCCGAACCCTTCTACATTTTCCCCGCGACCGACACCTTACCTCGGCACTAGAGGGTTGAGGGTTCAGTGTTTAGGGTTTTAGGGTTCAGGGTTTAGGATTCAGGGTTTAGGGTTTGGGTTTTAGGGTTTAGGGTGTTAGGGTTCAGGGTTTATAGGGTTTAGGGGGTTTAAGTGGGTTTTTTCGGGTTCAGGTGGGCTCTAGTCTCTGAGACCCTTGGCCCTTTGAGTTTCTGCTTCAAGGCTCAGCTAGGATGCCCAGTAGTACCCTTATTCCCTTTTTGTAGTCCTAGGTTCCTTATAAAGTTACCCAATACCAAAAAGAGAGGCCTTTTTATTCTTAGGTTACTGGGTATCCTAGTCAGGTCATCAAGCTTTGGGGCGGGGGTGGATGGGCTAAGGACCCTAGCCTAAACCCTTCTGGGGTTTTGGGTTTAGGGCTTCCGCCCCAAACCCTAAACCCCCAAACTCTTAGACTCTAAACCTGAACCCGTAAGGCAATCTTGTGCATCAGGTCAAAAGCAAAGGTTCCGACGGCGACAGGCTCCGGGAAGGGTGCGGGCTTCGGGTTTAGGGCTTGGGGTAGGGGTTTATAAGGTTCGAGCTCCGGTTTAGACTGCCGCATTTCCAGGGTTCCAAATAGCCCCCAAACCATCAAAGCCGCAGGCAAAAAGGGCTTTCAGGGGCTGAATTGATGCAGCTTGATGCTGGTCTTAGCGGGTTTAGGGGTCAGGCATTTCGCTTTCGGTGGTTTTGTGTGTCTATCGCCCCAGCTTTCTGGCCCTAAGCCTAAATCTACGAAACTTGAAACCTTGCCTTAGAGCACATGGTGCATGGTCTTTCACTCTTTCGGGATTTTATGATGGCAGAACATTAGACACTACACCTTGAAGCCCTAAATCAAGAACCCAAATATTTTTAAATCTGACATATTCTAACCCTACAAGAGCCTTCAGCTGCCAACACCTAAGCCGTAAAA
Source organism: Symbiodinium sp. CCMP2592 (assembly GCA_905221615.1). NCBI lineage: Eukaryota > Dinophyceae > Suessiales > Symbiodiniaceae > Symbiodinium > Symbiodinium sp. CCMP2592. Next base: position 240,271 of record CAJNDT010006209.1, read on the forward strand.
CCAGAACCCGAACACCTCAACCCTAAACCCTAAAGCGGTTTCAAAGTGCTGCCCTAATCACCTAATCCCTACCTGTATCCCAAAACCCTACAAAATAGTAGGTTATGACCCCTTAATTAGAGGGTCTGACCCTTAAAACGGTAGGTTTTTGGATCCACAGGTAAACCCTAAACGGCTTCCCCACAGTAGTTCCTTTTTGGGGTTCATATATAGAATCCTATCAGGCAATCCCAAAAAGGAACTACTGTGGGGCCTCTGGGTAGACCCTAGCCCCGTTGCCTCTGCCAGGGCCCGCTGCGGGGAGCTTCTTGGCCACGCCACGCCTTTCTTCACACAGCTGACCAGCGCCTGAGCTTCCAAAAGCAAGGGTTTAGGCTTTGGGGTGATTGAGGTTCAGGGTTTCGGGTTTAGGGTTTAGGGTTGTTGGGGTTTAGGGTTTCGGGTCTAGGGTTTCGGGGTTTAGGGTTTAGAGGTTTAGGGTTTAGGGTTGCTGAGGGTTTCGGGGGCTTCCAAGAACAAGAGTCTAGTCGTTGTGGTTTTTGGCTCCACAACGCAAGCTCTCTTCGTTGTTATGTTTAAAAGTCTTCGCTAGATGGTCTCATTTATCAGTCTTCTATCCTTAGGGTTCCATACAAGGTGTCTGCACTTCGGGTTCTGTAGTAGAGGGTCTATATAAGTGTGCTATAGGGATTCATTCATAAGGCATAAGGTGGTCCGAGCTTACAGCAACAAGCCTGAAGCCTAAACCCGGGCTTGAGGGTTGGGGTTGCAGGGTTAGGATTTGGGCGTGCTGGACTCATGCCGTTGGGGCAGAAGACCCGTTGTTGAGGGCTTCGACACGCCCTTACATGTGAGATCCTTCTCTTTCTTGCGCTCGGTGGGGCCGCTACTTCCCCACCAATATCGATACCCTGAACCCTTACAACACATTTTGGTTTAGGGTTTAGGGTTTAGTGAACCCCACCAATATCGATACCCTAAAGCCTTATACCCCATTTTGGCTTAGGGTTTAGGGTTTGGTGAACCCCAAGGTTCAGAATTCAGGGTTCGAGGAGGTCCAGGGTTTGGGGCTTCCAGAAGTGTTCGGGGCTTTTGGGCTTTGCGCTTGTAAAGTCCAGGATTCGAACATTGCTTTTTTTTTGGGGGGGGAGGGGGGGGGGAGTTTGGTTTTGGAAAAGATGAAGGGTTGGGGCTTTATGATGGCAAGGTTCCCGAAACCCTGAGCCCTAACCTCGTATTCTGAACCTCGAAAGCCAGTACACTGTCACTACACGATGAGTTTGGGATTGTTGGAACGCTCTCAACCGTTTGGGTTTCCTCTGAACACAATGCCTCTTGTCTGAGGAGTCGTGTAGTTTTCGATTAATAAACAACGTTTCCTTAGGATAGTATGTTTGGGACCGGGGCGAGAATCCTTGTCCGGGACAACTACTATGTTGATCTTTAGGGATCGCTTTGGATCGACAGAAGAAGCCTCGGATCTACAAGCAAGCGAGGTCGGGGCTTGCCGCAATGCCTCCGGCCAAAGGCGCCTGCCTAAGTACTTACAAGCATAGGGTTTAGGGTGTAGGGTTTATATACCTCAAACTTGAGGCCTATAGGCCCTAAACCCCAAAACCCTCCACTTGTGGCCCCGACATCTCTTGCAAATAGAGGTTCCTCTGTTAAGGTTTCCGGCTAAGATCTACGGAAGAATTCCTTTACAGAACCCCTATAGATCCGTTTAGAGGAGCCCTTCTAGATCCCTTTAAGGAGCCCTTATGGATCCCTTTAGAGGAACCCTTATAAGGCATCAAAGGGCTTTGGAGTCTGTGGCTTCGCCGGAGTCTGGTGTTTTGGGGGCGTGTGCGGCTTGGGATGCAGGCTTCGTCGTGTTCTGACGTACGGGATCACGGTTTCGAGCGTCTCTGCTTTCGGGCTCCAGGCTCGTGAATTGAGATTTGGAGTTAGGCTACACCTATAGTCTCCATGGTAGTTCCTTTTGGGGGTTACCTTGTAGGATCCGGAATATATAATTGGTTAAGCCAAAAAGGGAACTACAATGGAGACTATAGGCAAGGTCCTGGGATCGGGTTTGGGCTTGCTCCCTCTGCGTTCCTTCGCGACTTGCTGAAACGTCAAGCAGCCCAACAGTCCATCTACCCAGAGACCCCAATACCCCTTAATTAAGGAATATACCTTAAATCATATTAGGGATCCTACTATAATTTAAGGTATATTCCTTAATTAAGGGATATTGGAGTCTCTCGGCAGCAGCAAGCGAACCGCCGAAAATACAGCGGCGCACTCAACACCGGCGCACTCGCCCAAGTGGCGTTTGGACTTACATACATCGAAGCAGGACAGACCAGTTCCAGAAGGAAACGTAGCCGCCGTGAACCCTAAACCCTAAACCCTTAGAAGCACCAAACCCCAAACCCTAAACCCTAAACCCTAAACCCTTAACCCTAAACCCTAAACCCTAAACCCTAAACCCTAAACCCTAAACCCTAAACCCCTAAACCCTAAACCCTAAACCCTAAACCCTAACTGCAGCATCTGCAGCTCTTGCGACTCCTGGCTGATACCCTCCTGGGCTCCAGATCTTGACTAGGTTCCTGAGTCTAGGACCTAGAGTAGGCCCTTATTCCCTTTTTGGTGGGTTCAGGTTCCCTTATAAGCCCCTTTAAACCAAAAAGGGCACCCTTTTTATTCCTAGGTTACTCTTGGGTCTAGGAGTAGTGCTCTTTTGCCGTTTTTGTTTTCGGGTACCCTATAAGGCTCTTTGGACTCATATTTTAAGGCTTTTGGGCCTAAAGACCATATTATATAAGGCTTTTGGGCCATCTTGAGCCTTAGGGTCATAAAAGCCGAATGGTAGGAAAAAGGGTACCGTTATTCTAACGGAGCTACTCAGGAATCTAGTTGAAGGCAGAGCGCAACCTGCCCAAGAGTCGCTTGAAAGAGGCTGCCAAGGACTAGAGCAACGAGAGCAAAAGGCGTGCACGACTTTTGTCGGTTTAGGGTTCAGGGTTTGTAGGGTTTAGGGTTTGTAGGGTTTAGGGTTTAGGGTTTGTAGGCTTAGGGTTTAGGGTTTGTAGGGTTTAGGGTTTAGAGAAGCTGGAGCCTCTGAGGCAAGAGGACCAGCTTTGGCTTCTCAACCGCACTGGTGGCAGCAGCGGATGTGAGGCAAAAGGTATTTGCACCGTCGCGAGGGGGCATCGCAACCATTGCACCATGCAGCAGTTTCCGAAAACAGGGGTACCTTAATATGGGGTCCATATAATAAGGATCCTACCATTTTGGGTACTATATTCCGGTCCCCTATTTTCGGAAACCCCCATGCAGCACGTTGCCAAGACCACCTTCTTGTGGGAGAAACTCTTCGAAGTGGCCTGCAGGAAGCCGGCCTCGGACCGAACCAGACTTGTTCCGGTTTAGGGTTTAGGGTTTGGGGTTCAGCGTTTAGGGTTTAGGGTTTAGGGTTTAGGGTTTAGGGAAACAGGGCTTCTGTTTGAGAACTGTACCATAAACTGCCGTTAGAGGTCCTAATACCCAGCCCTGAATCCGAAACCCCAAACCTGAAGTCTGAAAGCCGAATCTTTCGACCCTAAGCCGAAGCCCCAACTCTTTATCTGAATCCGAAGCCCTAACCTTAAAGCCCTAAACTCCAAAAACCCTAAACCCTAAACCCTAAACGCTGAACCCCAAACCCTAAATCCTAAACCCTAAACCCTGAACCCCAAACCCTAAATCCTAAACCCTAAACCCTGAACCCCAAACCCTAAACCCTAAACGCTGAACCCCAAACCCTAAACCCTAAACCGAAGCAGGGATCCCCATTTCCAGGCATGTCTCAGCACTGAACTGCAAACCTTAATCAAAGGGGAAAAGGAGGGACCCTTAATGGGGACCCTACTACCCTAAAATGGGCTATATAATGGGTATATAATAGCTATATTAAGGGTCTATACCTAGGGGTCCTTACTAAGGGTCCCTGCTTTTCCCCTTTGACTTAAATAACCTTGGCTTCTGGCGGTGTTCGTGAGGTTCTGGAAGCCCTGATGGAGGTGCTTCCGGATTTTGCAGGAGTTTCTATGCGTTTAGGGCTTGGCGTTTAGGGGGGTCTGGGGTTTTAGGTGCCTTTTTTGGGTTTTCGATGGCATGGCTTTCCGGCTGTTCGTAGGAGCTCAACCAGGGGCTGTTGGAGGCTCTGCTAAACACTCAACAGCGTGGGGGTCGGGATGTAAGGCGTAGCGCAGTTGTTTAGGGTCTTGGGTTTATGAGGGCTTAATGTTTCGGGTTTCGGGTTTAAAGGATTTTTAGAGTTCAGGTCTACTTGGACAAGCTAAACGCAGCTAAACTGACAGCATGGGTTCGCTGCAGGTCCCTGCTGCACTATCCAAACCGCCAAACCCCCACAATATGAATCAATGTGGGCTTCTTCAGCATACGGCTTGTTACGACAACACTGGTCCTAGCGTGGCGGGGAGAGTCCGGGCCAGGATACCTTATTCGCTGAAATTCCCATATCGCCTCGGCATTAGGCTAGTTCAGTTATCGGTACATTCAACAATGTTGCTTCATAGCGACCCTTAGGCGGGGTTGGGGGCCTTTATGCCCATACGAACGACCTTCTAAGGCCTAGTTGAGGAAGTAGAGTCCCCTACCCCCCTCCCCTCACCCCCCTAAGGGTCCCCTATGAGACCTGAACACGCCATGGACCACACATGGAAACAATCACAGAAAGCTATCGTGGGACGGCGCCACTCCGTCCATCAAGGGAGATGATCACTCCTCTTATCAATTATCACTGTTATTACCGCTGTTCTACAGAATTATGACATAGACGTCATACGGTGACCCTATGCACTATTCTTATAAGGATTGAGGCTATTGTGGTTCCAACTTTTGGGCTTCTACCATAGAGGTATCGGGCTCTTCGGCTTGCCGTTGTTGGACACCCCAGAGACTCCAATACCCCTTAAGTAAGGAATATACCTTAAGTTATGGTAGGATCCCTAATATGATTTAAGGTACATTCCTTAATTAGGATATTGGAGTCTCTGGGACAGGGGCAGCTGCTTTACGAGCTGCCCATCGGCGATCTTCTCTTGCGGCAGGCGGCGTCGGTGAGGGTTGGAGGTCGCAAGTTCCCAGGGTCCGGCTTCGGGGTTTAGGGTTGTGAGGTTTAGGGGCTTAGGGATTCAGGGTTTAGGGTTTGGGGGGTTTAGGGTTTAGGGTTTGGGGGGTTTAGGGTTTAGGGTTTAGGGGTTTAGGGTTTAGGGTTCAGGGTTCAGGGTTGCCCCGAAACCTGAACCCAAAGCTGTATTGGTATTAGGGTGCGCTGTTCTGTGGCTTCGGGGTTGTTGTTTCCGTGATTTCGGCTTCGAGGCTTAATGCTCGCATGGTATGGGGAAAGGCTGGCTAACACTAATGACTAAGGACCTCAGTAGCAATTAAGACATAGTGTCCTGAGTCCTAACTATAAGTGCTTTTGGGTAGTGTTGAGAACGACACTGAGGCTTGGATTCTGAACCTCAAGGTCCGAATCTTCGACCTTCATCCATACATTCTTGGTAGGGTACCTTTACACTCTTTTTTCCGGTTCATACTAGGCTCTACTGTAGACTGGGGAAGGTGCCCTTTAAAGGTCTGCAGGGCGTCAGGGGTTTCGGGTTTAGGGTTTTGGGCTTTGCGGTTCAGGGTTTAGGGTTTCGGGGGGTCTAAATGAATGTCAATTCGCCTTTTTCCTGCTGCCCGAAGCATTAGCAGGAGGCCGCACATTAGAGTCTGTGGGTGCCACGAAAACCCCAAACACTAAGTCCTATACGATAAACCCTAAACCTGATTCCTGACAGGCTTAACACTCTAGATGAGCCCGGGTGAGAGATTCTTACAACTCGCGGTTCCTTTTCTGGGAGTCTTAGCTTTGCTGCTTGTTGGGGTCTCCAAAAAATCGAGGGAGGTCTTGACCGCAATAGTTGTGCCTTGAAGCTGCAGGAAAGCGTGTCCGGCTGCAAAGAAGTGGCCAAGGATGGTCTTCGCGGATTCTGGCGGGAGCCTCGCAACAACAGCTTCTACTGTGCAGTAGCAGGTTGAGCTTGGAGGGTTGAGAGTTTGGAGTTCGGGATTTTGTTTAGGGTTTAGGGCTGGCCTGGGTACTGCACGTTTTCGGATTACAGCTTTTCTACGAATCATACAGTGAAGCTATGGGTCTAGTCGCAGGCGACAGCGTTAGAGATTTTGGGTGGGCAAAACATGGAACAGCTTGTTTACTAACCGGCCAGCAAGCTCCCCAAAACAAGTGCGGGGTCTCCGCGCCAGAAACGGGAAGGTCTGTTTGGATGTGGGGCTGATGGTTGCCGGGCTTGTCTTGGCTTTTGCGGATAAAAATATCCTGCGAGAAGCCGGATCAGCGAGATTCGGGCTGACGCGTCACAACTCTAAACCCTAAACCATAAAAAAGAGAACCCCGAATCCTGAAGGTTAGGCTCGGCGGTTCACTGAATTCAGTGATTCAGACTGTCAGAATAAAGGGTGACCCTACATGGTAGAATCCTGATTATGGTAGGGGCCATTTGTCCATCCTTTTACTGAAGCCCCCAGCTGGACAACCCAAACAAAAGACATTTTGAGAAAGCCAAGCAAATTCCAGTCTTTTCTGCCAAGGCCCCATATGCAAGGCCACCTGACGTACTGCCCGGTGTCCTGGACCTTGCATGGGTTGTGCACAGGTTTCCTTAGTGTCAAACCCCTAAATCCTTTATCCTAGAGGTTCAGGATCTTCACTCTTAAAGCTGCACCTGGGCTTTATGGAGGTGGCACGAATTGTGGAGGGACTGGCAGGAATCGTGGTACGCCCTGAGATTCCCAGAGACTCCAATTACATAAAGGTTTCACAAGCAATTGCCAGCCTCCTTGGTTTATAGGGGATCCAGATCCATCATGAAGGAAGTGTGCTGGGTTCAAGTTTCGCGAAGACGGATCCGAAACCACAAGAGCACCCTTATGCAGGGGTCTGAATTCTTGGTACTGATGACAGTAGTACTGCCTTATAGTCCCTGTATGGTTAGACTACAATACATCATAAGCTCAAAATTTACGCGTTAGGGTGGCATCACAACTATACATCCTAGGCTGAAAGCCCTTATCCCCTTACCAGGGCTCAACACGAAATCCCTATGTTGAACAAGGAAGCCAACCTCAAGTCCAACGTGTGGAATGTCAGCGCAGATTGTGCCTTCTGATAGACGAGTTGAAGGTTGAATATCATTTAAGCCTGGACATCAGGTCCGTGCTGCATTGAGATCGGTGTTGAGCGAGCAATGATGTGACTACAGGGGCCGGAAGAAGTACCTATGTTACATTGGGGTTCCTGAATTTTTATAGTTCTAGTATACCGGACCCAAAAACCCTATTCTAATTGTTAAGACCCCTAATATAGAACCCTATTATAGATCCCTTTTAAGGATCCCTTTAGAGGAAACCCTAGTCTAATTGTTAAGGCCCCTAATATAGAACCCTATTATAGATCCCTTTTAAGGATCCCTTTAGAGGAAACCCTAGTCTAATTGTTAAGGCCCCTAATATAGAACCCTATTATAGATCCCTTTTAAGGATCCCTTTAGAGGAAACCCTATTCTAATTGTTAAGGCCCCTATAATTGGGGTTCCTTATAGTTATAGGAAAATGGTCCCGAACACCCTATTCTAACGTATTTTCGGGTGTAGGCTTGAGTGTTTTCCGACCTCGAAGCCTGGCATCCTGAGACCCTAAGCCTGCCACCCTTGGACCCTCCCAGAGACTCCAACACCCCTTAATTAAGGAATATACCTTAAATCATATAAGGGATCCTATTATACTTTAAGGTTTATTCCTTAATTAAGGGGTTTTGGAGGCTCTGGGCTGATCTAGGCAGATCCCTAGGATGCCCAGTAGTACCCTTATTCCCTTTTTGTGGTCCTAGGTTCCTTATAAAGTTACCCAATACCAAAAAGAGAGGCCTTTTTATTCTTAGGTTACTGGGCATCCTAGATCCTCAGGCAGACTCTTGCGCTGGAGGTGAGGTGACAGTGTGCTCGCGATATTCTTGTCTACTGTGGAGAGGCTGACCTGAGCCGGGCATCGCCTATTCTGTATGTTGAATACAGAATTCAGATTACCAGTGCGACTACGACATCCTGTGTGTCGGAGACCGAAGCTCAGACGAGTAGGGCTTAGGGTGTACGGTTTTAGGCTTTAGAGGTTTAGGGGTATGAAGAACCCCCTCCGCCGAGACGAGAATGAGTCGAACTTTGTGCCTCTCGAATCAACCGCAGGCAGCTCTGCCCAGAGACTCCAATATCCCTTTCTTAAGGAATATTCCTTAAATCATATTAGGTGTCCTACTATAATTTAAGGTATATTCCTTAATTAAGGGATATTGGAGTCTCTGGGTGCACCGCCCTCTCCACTTAAAGCCGTCAGAAAGACACTCTGGGCTGGTGCAGACGGAGCTTAGTGTCGACTCATGCCGTCGGGCTTCAGCTCCACTGGGAACGCGGTAAACCCCCTAACCCACTTCAGATTCCTGCTCAGTGTTTAGGGCTTTGGGGGTTGAGTGAAGTGTTTTGGAGCCCTTGCGGTCGGCGCATGGTTTGGGCTTTAGGCACTTGGCAAGTAGGTATGGGACTTTAACTGAGGTTTGTTACAACGTTTATCAAAGCAATTTTGATACTCTACCGTACTACCTTCCAAGTCATGGGTTTCACGAGTTTAAGTGTGGTATGTGGATGCAGCTCCCTCAGGTTTGTTAGTGCTACCTCCGGATGACCTAATCCCTTCGCTCCAACATATTAAACTCCCCCTCGCATAAAAACTTCAAAAGTGTTGTGACTGTCAGGGGGTACTTTGACCTCTAAGTACTGGATCTTGCTTCTGCTCTGGCTCTTGCTCCTGCTCTTGCTCCAGCTCTTGCTCCAGCTCCCGCTGCCTTCTCCTGGCAGGGCTCTTGCTCTTGCTCATGCCACGGATCAATCTTGCTCCTGCTCTTGCTGCTTCTCCTGCTTTCGTTCTTGCTCTTGCTCCTCTTGCTTCTGCTCTTGCTCCTGCTTTTGCTCCTGCTCTTGCTCTTACGAAAGGGTGAAGGGATTAATCTATCGCAAAGGCCCCGCAGCTGTTTAGGAGTTTAGGGTTCATAATAGTCTGATTTTTAAATGTCGCCGTGGCAGGTTCCTTCCGAAACCCTCGCCAGAACCCATCCATCTACGGCGGCGACGCAGTGCTTCACCCGGCAAGCAGCGCCAACCCCCCACTAGATCGGTTCTTTGCAAGTGGTTCAGGGTTTGGGGTTCAGGGTTTAGGGTTTAAGATTTAGGCTTCAGGTTTCCCTAAACCCTAAACCCTTAAACCCTTAAACGGTTATACCCTAAACCCTAAACCCGAAAGCCTTAAACCCTAAACCCCTAAACCCTAAACCCTAAAACCCTAAACCCTAAACCTTCAGAGTTCAGTTCAGTCTTCAGGGGGCTCACCCAAGAGGCTGCGGCCAGGAGGCACTTGCCTGGTCTTCTAAAATAGGGTCCTTAGTGTCTTTTCTTTACGGGCGCCGTATTATTTTTGGAATTTCGAAATAGAAGGGCCACTAATCTAGAGAAGACTCCATCTCGACCGCATGCACAACGACATTGGGATCATTGGAGAACATCTACAGTGACAGTTTGAGGTTCGAGTGTTTCTGGGGATTTCAGGCTACCTCAAACATACTCCCGAACATTTTTTTGGCTAGTAATTCGTATCTAAGCGCTCAGTATGATCTTGCGGAGATGGTGTTTACGCATAAGCATAAACCCTCATCCTCTAGCCCGCATGCTTGCCGAACTCAAACTTGAAGACCCTAGTCACCCTAGTCCCTATGTAAAGCATTTAAACCTGAATACTACACTCTCGACACAAAACTCCCTTAAGCCCAGATCCTGAACCGAATCCACGCATAGAGCCTAGCCTTGCGAGCGTTTCACTTTGAACGTGCTTTCTTTTTGTTCTCGGAGCATGGTGCTGAATTGCACTATCCTTTGTAGGTTGTTGATCAACTTATGCTATGCGCAGAACTCAAGCTAATACAGGCAGCATGCAGTTGTAGTTGTAGTTTATAGTAGAAGCCCAAAAGTTGGAAACCCCATAGCCTCAATCCTTAAGAGTAAGGTAGAGGAAGTCCGAGCACTATTTGGCCTTAATCCGGTCTCCAACTTTATGGGGTTTACTGTAAACCCGAAACCCTAAACCCTAAACCCCTTCAACCCTAAACCCTAAACCCCTAAACCCTAAACCCCCCCCCTAAAAACCCACCACTTTCTTGGGTTTACTGTATAACTGCATGACACAGCTACGTCCTCGAAATCCTCTGCCGCTGCTAAGCTCTGCAGCGTCGAGACGGCCGGAGGCAGACGCAAGGTGCGAATTGTTCTCCCAGACCTTCAGGGTTTAGGGTTTAGGGGTGTTTAGGGTTTAGGGTTCAGGGTTTATAGGGTTTAGCGTTTAGGGGTGTTTAGGGTTTAGGGTTTAGGGTTCAGGGTTTAGGGTTTAGGATTCAGGGGTGTTTCAGGGTTTAGGGTTCAGGGTTTAGGGGTGTTTAGGGTTTGGGGTTTATAGGGTTTAGGGGCTTAGGGTTTCAGTGCCTTGTGTTGTGGTGGTTGTCGTGGCTGTTGTTGCTGCTGATGCTGCAGCGGGGTGTGGTGGTGGCAGTAGTAGTCGTCGTCGTAATGGCAGGCAGCAGCAGCGACAGCAGTGGTGGTAGTAGCAGGCGCAGAAGACTATAACAAAACGTGCACCATTATGGTTTCGATGAAATATCATCAACATATAGATGTAATTGCAACCCGAAGCTTTCACAGGCCCCAATGCCACTCAGCAATGCCGTTACACCTATTGTTAATACTGAGCTCTCCTCGCATTGGTTGACGTGCAGAAATGAGTTCCTGTAGGAAGGCCCTCATGCACTTGCTATGTTTTGGGTCTCCTTCTCAGAACTGACAGCAGGAAAGGCGGTACCCTTACTTATACCAGCCGAGTTGCGCTGAGCTCACCACGGGTTTGGGTTCCTGGGCTATGGGCCGTTTCGGCCTTGTGTAGGCCACTGCAGATTGTAGGGTATGGGGCCTTGTCTGGAATCTTAGGAAGGGGCTTTAGGGTTTAGGGTTTAGGGTTTAGGGTTTAGGGTGCGGGTTGGGGTCCTCGAGGGTTTCAAGGAAGTTTGATGTTTACAGAGTCAGGGGCCAGGGTTTTGGTTTGGGTTCTAGGGATTTTCGGCTTCAGGCCCCGTCTAGACTCGAAGCCGTATAAATGCGCAGAAGACCATCTAACGCCAGCCGTAAAACTTACCAGACTCTGCGAACCGCTATATCCTAAACCGCACTTCAACTACTCGAACAAACACTAGGTCTTCAGCCCCCCCAATCAGACCAAAATGATTCCGTAAACCTAAACCCAAAACCCACAGCGCTAAACCCCAAGCCCTCAACGCTAAGGCTTCCGAAAATAGGGAACCCCAATATAGCACCCGAAATAGTAGGATCCTTATTATAAGGACCCCAAATAAGGTATCCTAAACCCTAAACCCAAACCCTAAACCCTAAACCCTAAACCCTAAACCCTAATTTTCGGAAAGCCCTAGATGGTTCGGACAGGTGGGCCCGAAGGAGCTGCTACAGACGCAGAAGGCTTCCACAGCCCGACCTTTTGGGTTACCCAGAGGCCCCATAGTAGTTCCTTTTTGGGAATACCTTGTACGATTCTAGAATTGAACTCCAAAAAAAGGAACTACTATGGGGCTTTAGTGTAAAGACATGCATGATTTCGAGTTTATTGTCCGATCGTCGGGGTTGTCAAGGGTCATTATAGGGTTTCAGGTTTACTGTTACGATTTCGGGATTGCTAATGAATGGGCTCTATAGATTTTTTGTTGTGGGGTTCACAGGGAGTTTGAAGGGTTTCAGCAGATGTTAGGCGCGTGAGTTGTTGTTTTACAGAACTGGCGTGAAAAAGGCTTCGATGGGTCCTTTGCAGCACCTCAATTTGCATCAGGTCCCTATAAGGCGTCCAGAACTTGGTCTAGGTTACCAGAATAGGCAGCTTGTCTCTTTCATCCGCGACTTCCTCCGGGCAGGTTTCCTACAGGGCAGGATTCCTATTCCTGCAGAGCTGAACCCAAAAGCACCGTGTAAAACGAAATAGGCCCATAGGAGTGTACCGAAAGATGTCCGACCTCAGAGGACCATCAACAAATCCGAAGCTCTACCCTAAGGCCCCATAGTAGTTCTTTTTTGTGGTTCACATATAGAATCCTATAAGGTAATCCCAAAAAGGAACTACTCTGGTGCCTATGGCTAAACCCTAGAACCACGACTCTCCGCAGATCATGCGCGCAGACATCGTGGCAGCGCCAGGCGAAGAGGTGCCTTTGGAATCGAAGCCGGTTCATGAGGTTCGACTTTCGCGATAGGTGCTGAAAAGGAAAAGTAAACCTCAGGGTTTAGGGTTACGGTACGGAGGTCATTATACTATGGGTTCTGTTTTTGCCGGTTGGGGATTGAGGTTTTGGGTTGACACGGCTTCAAAGGTTTTCAGTTTATGTAGAGTTAAGCATACGGAGTCCAAACCTTAAGCCTTGGACCTAAACCTTGAGACTCCAATATCCTGGACTTAAGGAATATATACCTTACATTACAGTAAGATCCCTAATATGATTTGAGGAACATTCCTGAATCAATGGATATTGGAGTCTCTGGGAACACCTGAACCAGGAAGCCGAACCCCCCGAAGAAACTTGCTGTCACTGCTGGCAAGCTACAAGGGTGGTTGTCAAAATTAGGGGTCTCTTTTTGGGCACCCTAAATATTAGGTGCCGTACTATATTCGGGACCCCAAAAGGAACCATAATTTTGACAACTGCCCAGACAAGAAGAGAGCTGCCAGACCCTACAGCCAGGGATCCTTTTATGAGGGTGCTTATGACATGTTCTTGTTACAAGGATCCGCTGCATGACGATCCTTTGCTTTCTTCTGTAGAGTGATCTTTTTTGTAGATAGCCGTTCAAATCTGAGTGCTCAAGCGTTGTCCACGTCCGCATTGCAAGGAACCCCTCTTAACTCTAAACCGTAAAACCCTAAGCCTTGCAGGCAGCCATTGCTTTCGCTTTGTGCATCGGAAAACCCTAAACCCTAAACAGGCCTAAACAAAACAAGCGAACCCAAGCCTGAACCCCCAATCGCTTCAACCCGCAACCTTCGAACTTTTGGGCAGTAAGCCCAAGCCCTGGCAGGGCTAGGGTTCGGATTGCACGCAATTCTCCTCCTCCTCCGCCTCCTCCTCCTCCTCCTCCTCCGCCTCCTCCGCCTCCTCCGCCTCCTCCTCCTCCTCTGCCTCCTCCTCCTCTTGCTACCACTGCTACACTGCTGTAGATGACTGTAGAAGCTTTATTGATTGCCAATACTATTCCTTCGGGTTCCTGAATACAGACTCACCATCATATAGCATTGTACACCAGAATATACCATAAACTACAATAAACTACCACAGTAAACGCGTACCCCAACACCTTATTCCAACTATTAAAAGGACCCCGCCGAAAGTATTCGGTACACCAGAATACACCATACTATACGGCATGCGCCAACACCTTACTCCAGCGATTAAGACTCCCAAATTACTCGAAGAGACATGCCAGGTCGGTCTGGATGTCGTGGCCGCCCGGCGTGGGCAGAGGGCCGTGGCGCGCGCGTCGGAGTGGTTGAAGGCGGCGCCGTTTAGGATTTAGGGTTTAGGGGTGTTTAGGGTTTAGGGTTCACGGTTTAGGGTTCAGGGTTTAGGGGTTCAGGGGTTTAGGGGTTTAGGGTGGAAGGCAGGCGCTGTTAATTCGATCCCGAGGGCTTTAGGGTTCCTCTAAACGGACGCAGAGGGTGTCTGATTATAAGGGTTTCGGGTTTGGGTTTAGGGTTTATGTCTCTTAGTCTTGGTTTAGGGTTTGGGGTTTAGGGTGTTTAGGGCTCAATACAGATGATTGAATCTGTACAAACGGTATTCCTCAGTGCTCCTCATCATATCAATACCGTATTATACTTAAGTACAGCGGCCCCTACTATGTATCAGGGATTTGGGATTGAAGGTTGCCGAGTTCTAGACGAGGGTTTTATGCGCGATTAGAAGTTTTGTACAATTGCAGATTAGGCAGGTTATGAGGTTTTAGGGATCAGAGCTCAGGGGGTGTGGCAGTTCTGGGCCGATAGGACGTGAGGATTTCGGATGTTTACAGTTTCTGGGATTTGGAGCTTAAGGTACCGAGGAGGCAGCCTGGTGTCGCGGCCCTGTACGTCCGGCCTAGACCCTAAGGTAAAAGCCAGAAAGTTGGAATATGATTATCCTAAACCCTTTATGGTAAATTATAGGGTATCCTACCCTGAAACCATATTCCAACTTTCTGGAGTTCCCTGTAAGTGCATGTAGAAGCCAGGTCGATGCTAGTTCAAGCTGGCCAAAGGAATGCAGGCCACGAACCTCTAGACCCATCAGCCGCGCAATCATTCAGCTCCAAATGCCCGAACATCGTGAACCCTTGCCACCCCAAACCGACAAAGAACCCACATGTGGTGCAGCTTAAGCCTTAAAGCCTTTAATCCCAAGCCCTGAAGCCTAAACCCAGCCAGGAAAAGGTCTTCGAAGAAACACTCCAACGCCCAAACTCAAAGCCCTGAGCCTTAAACCTTAAATCCTTAACCGCAAACCCCCCCCCCCCCCCCCCCCCCCCCCCAATCTCTTCGTAAGCCCTAAACCCTGACTCCCAAACCTTAAATCTTCAACCCTACCTGGTCCCTGAATAACCTACCTTAAGGACTTATACACAGAAATCATAATGAGGAATCCTCCAAACGTAGGTTCTGTGGGTCCAGTTAAACCTGAAAACCCGAAATCCCAAACCCCAAACCCTAAACCATAAATCCCAAGCCCTAAACCCCAAACTTAGCCTTTAACCCTGAATCCCAAACCATAAATCCTAAGCCCCAAGCCTTAAAAGCTCTACTCAACGAGGAGCTTCTGGAAGCGAAAGCCAGCGAGCCGGATCTCGGCCGCTGGGCGTAAACGCGACAAGCGCTGTACGGTTGGTTACGTTTCAGGGCTTGGGGCTTTAGGTTCTTTGGATTTAGTTTAGGCTTCTTCGGGCTTGCCTTATTGCAGGGTTTAGGGCGTAGGCCCGCGCCATGATATTGTTTGTGGTTCAGGTGGTCCGCTCCAAAATTCGGCACGTAGACTGTTGGGCCCTACACCCCAAAGTCCAAACCCACAAACCGCTGGCGGCGCTTCGGAGTCTCCGGCGCTACTCGAAGGGCGCAGCTGTGGTAGCCTTGACCCGCGGCTAACTCGAAGTGGAGCTCTTTGTTGGAGGTTCAGGGGTAGTTTCAGGGATCTACAGGGCTTATAAGGATTAATTAGGGTTTAGGGTAGTTACAAGTAGGGTAAAAAGTCCCCTGATATGGGTTATAAGTATAGTTACTCTATATAATAATAACACTACTTAAAACTACCCTTGAACTTCCAAGTTGGCCTTAAGCTCTCGGCTCGACTTGCAGCAAGCCTGCTCTCATCACTTTGCTGCGTTTTGGGATTCTGTGTTCCTATGCCGTGTCCTAAAGAAGTCGCTGCAAAGCACACAGCGCAGCTGCATCGCGTGTGGGGGCGTGGCATGTGGAATATGGGTGCCAAAGAGGGGAAGCACGTGGCGGTGGATTAACTCATGGGATCAGCACAGTACCACCACTGGACTTCAGAAATATCACTTGGCGTGGCTGCTGCTTATGTGGGTGGTTGTCAAAATTATGGTTCCTTTTGGGGTACCCTAAATATTAGGTGCCGTATTATAATAATGACCCAAAAGGGGACCCCAATTTTGACAACCACCCATGTGGTTTTGGTTTAGTGTCTTGCTGTTGTAGCATTCGTCCGCTTTGTGTCCCGATTGCGTCTGGGTTCTTGCAATTCCAACACTCCCGGTCTAAGCCCAAACTTCAAAATAACTCGAAACCGCTAAGCCTCAAGCCCGCAGGTAGCCTAAAACCTGAAACACCTAAACCCCTAAGCCTGAAACCTTCAAACTTAACGTAGGCTTCAGGCTTGGTATCCATACCCTGGAGAACCTACACCAGGGTATGAGCGTCTGGATGGTACTGTAGGATATATCCCTCCACAAAAATGAATAGAGTCCTTGTTATTTGGGCAAAGAGTTTTAACTAACATCCCGTGAGAGTTCTAATAAGCCACAAGTATACTTCTGCACTGTAATGATACCCCAAAAGCTTTTCCTACCTGTTAAGGCCCCTTTTTACAATTACAGTTGGGGGTGTTCTCTACCATCATTTACTGTGGGATTTGCGCTACCCACCCTGGGCCCTCAGTTACCGCTCCGTTATAGCTCCGTTACAGCTTCCGTTACAGCTCCGTTGCAGGTCCGTTACAGCTCCGTTGCAGGTCCGTAACAGCTCCGTTACAGCTTCCGTTACAGCTCCGTTGCAGCTTCCGGTACAGCTCCGTTGCAGGTCCGTTACAGCTCCGTAGCAGGTCTGTTACAGCCCCGCTACAGCTTCTGCTACAGCTCCGTTACAGCTTCCGTTACAGCTCCGTTGCAGGTCCGCTACAGCTCCGTCGCAGGTCCGTTACAGCTCCGTTACAGCTTCTGCTACAGGTCCGTTACAGCTCCGTTACAGCTTCCGGTACAGCTCCGTTGCAGGTCCGTTACAGCTCCGCTGCAGGTCCGCTACAGCTCCGTTACAGCTTCTGCTGCAGCTCCGCTACAGCTCCGTTACAGCTTCCGTTACAGCTGCGTTGCAGGTCCGTTACAGCTCCGTTGCAGTTCCGTTACAGCTCCGTTACAGCTTCTGCTACAGCTCCGTTATACAGCTCCGTTACAGCTTCCGTTACAGCTCCGTTACAGCTCCGTAGCAGGTCCGTTACAGCTTCGTTGCAGCTTCTGCAGCTCCGTTACAGCTCCTTTACAGGTCCGTTACAGCTCCGCGACAAATCCGTTACAGCTCCACTACGTTCCGTTACAGTTTCTGTTGTAAGCCCCGTTTCCGGCACGGAGTCGCCAGGGTTTCTGTCATAGTAAAGGCCTACAAATGATGGTAGAGAACACCCCCAAAATTACAGTATGAACTGTAAAGAGGGTAAGATACTGTTGATGGACAAAATCCTGCATTACCCATTATAAGGAATATACCATAATTCCCATAGTTTAGAGTCCTTAGGGTCATGCAGGATTTTGTCCATCAACAGTAGGGATTGAGTTCATAAATCCTCAAGCCGACCCCCAGCTTCCTGGGCCTTAGGAAATTGCCTGGGCCTTGCGCGAGACAAGTAAGGCCCAAGCCCCAATCCCTAAAAAAAATAAGCCCTCCGACCACAACTTCAGTTCTAAGCCCTAAACCCTACTTAAAGGATCATGGGACTTAGTAACTAAGGTTCAGGCTATTATTAGGGTAACTATACTTATAACTACTTATAAGCCCAATTAGGGTACTTCTGACCATATAGTTACTAAGTCCCATGATCCTCCAAGTACCTGACTCTAAATCCCGATCCCTCAACCACATACCTGAAACGTCAAACCCTGTAACGCCAGAACTGGTAATATGATTTCTTTATATAAGTCCTTAAAAAGGTAGGTTACGTGGGGTTAAGGCAAGCCCTAAACCCTACAAGCCCTCAATCCTACACCTTACCCTATCCTACACCTTACCCTATCCCCTGAGCCTTCAAGTTCTATCCCCTAAACCCTACAAGCCCTCAATCCTACGAGGCTTTGATTGGCACGTTCTGGCAAGCATCCAGGAGAGGAGACCTTTACGGGCGCAGGGGTGCGGGGTTTAGGGTTTAGGGTGCAGGGTTTAGGGTGCAGGGTTTAGGGTTTAGGCTTCTGTATACCTAAACCCCCCGAAAGTAGGTAAAATAATGGCCCAATACCCATAAAAGGCTATTATTCCGCATACTTTTGGGGTCCAGGTAGTTACAATACATGAATACGCCAAGGCTATATGCTGGAATTTCATTCCCCTCTGTAGGGAGTGGGGTTGACAGCGTAATATAGTGCTTACCAAGACCCGTAGTCAGTAAGTTATCTAGACCCATACTGTTGATGGACAAAATCCTGCATTACCCATTATAAGGAATATACCATACTTCCCATAGTTTAGAGTCCTTAGGGCCATGCAGGATTTTGTCCATCAGCAGTATGCTGCACAAAGCCGGACCTTGAATGTGGGTTCAGATCCAGGGTCGGTTCAGAGGTAAACGTTTTTTCGCCTAAGGCACCAAACCCTAAACCCCTAAACCCTAAACCCTAATTGACGACCTTCCCAAAGCAGGGTTCGGGTTTGTGGTTTCAGGTGCCACAGCTGACCGAACTTTCCTCAAACAGCAGGCCATTTCCATGTAGCCAAGGATTGTCCTTTCCTTCTGCACGCTGCTGATAACCCGATATCGATACCGATAAATTTGAACCCAGAATTTTACACAGTCTTGTGATTCTTGCCAGCTGCTTAAATCAAGTTTTGCCAAAATCAATGTTGAAGCGTCTTAAGCCCTAGACCCCCCCCGGCTTACCATGAACCAGCAGAGATGCCTCAGCATCGCAGGGCGGCGGCGACATCAAGCAGCGGGAGAAGGCTCTTGAGTTCTCATTGCGATCCATGTTCTGTCACTCACATATATGCATACAGCTGCATACACATATACTTATACATATGTGTGTATGTATGTACGTAAGTATGTAAGTATGCAAGTATGTAAGTAAGTGTGTAAGTATGTATGGATGTATGTATTCATGTATGTATGTGTGATACATGAATGCAGGCATGCATTGCGTGTGTAGGCATACACATGTCTAGACAAACTATATATATATATATATATCTCTATCTATATATATATATATATATATATATATATATATATATATATATGTTATACACTCATGTATGTTTGCACACACACATATATATATATATATATATATGTATTTACACATACACATACACATACATATACATATACATATGCATATGCATATGCATATGCATATGCACATGCATGTACACGTACATTTACACATACATTTACACATACATTTAGACACAGGGGTATTGGGGCACATGGACCCTCTGTGAATCCCATAAGATTAGGATTCCCGTCTTTCGCATTCGGAGGCCTGCGAAGCCTCAGCCGCGATGCCTGTGGCGGGCTACTGGATCGGAGGCACAGGGTGCTTTTTGCCCCGTTTATGGTCCAGGGGAAGCTGGTTTGGGGTTTGTAAGTTCTAATTCAGAGGGCCTTAAGGCTTATCATCGGTTGTAAAGTCTTTCGTGGGTGAGCTTACTTCGGGCACGTGGGCGTTTCGCGGGAGGGTGGAGGAATTGGGGATTTCTTCAGTCTCTAGAGGACAAGGGTTGCCGCCCATATACCCTGCCTCGACCCCCAACCACCTTTTATTGTAGCCCCTCATTACCTCTTACCCATCAAAATAGCCCAAACGCCTTATATAGTATGGTCTTTGGGCCCAAAAGTCGTAATATATGAGTCCCTAGATTCCTAATCCCTATAGATCCCTTTAAAGGACGCCTCATATAGTCCCTTTAAAGGAACCCTATAGATCCCTTTAAAGGACGCCTTATAGATCCCTTTAAAGGAACCCTACAGGAGTCCTTAGATGCCTAGGGTCAGTGAGAAATATCAGACCTGTGGTCAACCAAGGCTCAGGTTGTCTGGGATAAGAGACTCGAAAGCTCTAAAGCAAACGGTTTAGGGTTTAGGGTTTAGGAATTAGGGTTTAGGGTCTAGGGTTAGGGTTTAGGGTTTAGGGGACTCGAAAGCTCTACTAGGACCTGGAGTAGGCCCTTATTCCCTTTTTTTCAGGGTTCAGGTTCCCTTATAAGCCCCTTTAAACCAAAAAGGGAACCCTTTTTATTCCCAGGCTACTCTTGGGTCTAGTCTAAAGCAAACCCATTAAAGTTGGAAACCGGATTAAGGCCAGAAAGTGCTGGGATTCCCTATACATTACTCTTAAGGATTGAGGCTATTGGGTTTCCAACTTTTAGGCTTCTACTGCAGATCTCAAAAGGGGAAAAGGAGGGACCCTTAATGGGGACCCCTACCCTATCATGGGGTATATAATAGCTATACTAAGGGTATATGCCTAGGGGTCCTTATTAAGGGTCCCTCCTTCTACCCTTGGAAGATCTGAAAGACCCAACAGGCCCTACACCCGAAGCCCTATAGTCCCTAAAGAACGCACTAAGCCCGGCCCTAAAGTTTCACCCTAAGCCCTAAGCCCTAAACCCTAAACCCTTAAGCCCTTAAAAGAACGCACTAAGCCCGGCCCTAAAGTTTCACCCTAAGCCCTAAACCCTAAACCCTTAAGCCCTTAAAAGAACGCACTAAGCCCGGCCCTAAAGTTTCACCCTAAGCCCTAAGCCCTAAACCCTAAACCCTTAAGCCCTTAAAAGAACGCACTAAGCCCGGCCCTAAAGTTTCACCCTAAACCCTAAGCCCTACACCCTGGACCCTTAGGTCCTGAAAAGAACGCACTAAGCCCGGCCCTGAAGTTCCTATCTAGGAAGCTTCTTGGTGTAGGGTTCAGGGTCCCCGCAAATCAAGGTTAGCAAAAAGAAGAGCTTCCTGGAGGTTCATGGGTAGTTATAAGTTTGGTTATAAGTAGGGTAACTATGCTTATGACCCATATTAGGGGACTTATAATAACCCTACTCATAACTACCCATGAACCTCCAAGTACAGCCAAGATCCAGTAGAGATTCTGGACAGCAGGATCCTACCCGACTAGGAGACCCGAAACCCAAGAAACCCCTAACACCCTGAGGCACCATCAACTTTGACAAAAGCCACGAGCCCAGAACCAAGAAACCCTAAGCCCATTTTGCCAACATACCCATAGGCTCCATAGTAGTTCAACCCTAACCCTAAACCCTAAACCCTAAACCCTAAACCCCTAAACTATGGAGCCTCTGGGGAACTATGAGGCCTGGGCTACAGCGAGCCGCTTCCGAAGAGGGCCGAAATCCTTCAGGACGGCCATCTTGGTGACATATCAGGGTTTAGGGTTTAGGGTTCAGGGTTTAGGGTTTAGGGCCCTATAGATCCGTTTAAGGAACCCTATAGATCCCTTTAAGGAGCCCTTTAAGGAACCTAAGTTTAGACATCCGGTGGGAGGGCGCGGGGGTGGGGGGACTCCCAGACTTTGAGGATTCGACTTTAAGCTGAGGTGTGTGCATCGTCTCGCTTTTCGCGATTTCAGTTTAGGCCGTATTAGGGTTCAGCTGTGATCGAGTTTGGGTGTAGGGTGTTGAGGATTGTAGGAAACCTGTAGCAGATGTTGGGAGCCTTCTTCATGGCATACGTTCAGGGTCGAGGGTGTGCGTGGTGCGTCTATGGACTTAGCAAGTATGGTGATAAGTGCCTTAATTTGTAGTTGCCCTAATAGTAACCTTCGTTACTACGTCCCTTGACCTTTCAAGTAGGGTTCAGGTCCGAAGCCCGCACTCCCGGGCCCAAGCAAAGATGTACGGGCAGGTGGCATCAGGCGATGAAGAGTTGGACCTACTGTTGATGACATAAATCCTGCATTACCTTAAGGACCCTAAACTATGGGAATTATTGTATATTCCTTATTATGGGTAATGCAGGATTTATATCATCAGCCGCAGGTTTATACCAGGACCGTTCCAAGGGCCCTTTAATAGAGGCCTCATGGCCTTTAACAGTGGGTATTTGGGGTATATTAGGGGATACTTGGGCGTCTAGTTAGGGTTCAGTTTGCGTTCTAGGGTTGAAGGTCTTTTCTCGTTTAGGAGTTATATAGAGTTTTGTCGTTAGCTTACTTGTAGTGTTCAGGGTGTTTTAGGGTCCAGGGTGTTGTTAGGATTCGCTACGATAGCCATCGAAAGTCCCTAAACCCTGCACTCTGCCTGCAAACCCTGGGCAATATCCCCAAAACCTAACCCTAAACCCTGAACCCTAGCTGCAAACTCCCACCGTGCTCGCGCCACTCTCGAAAGTTGGCCAAACGCTGAGCTGCCCCTGTATGGCTTGGGAATCTGCTCTTCACCTGTCTGTCGATTACACTCGTGTCTGACGACACGGCAGGGGGAAGGGTATGAAGAAGAGCTCGATGCGATGATCCATTTCACATTGGGAATGTGGCACAAGAGTTCTGCCTTGATGCGGCCCGTGGTCAAGCGAACGCAGCCAAGCTCGCTTCACTGCATTGGTTCCGCCATTTCAGAGTGTTGGCAAAGGTTCGGCATTGCCCGGATGCTCAGAGACCTCCCTCCATCATGCGCGTGTCCGAGCGCTACCCTTGAAGCATGCTAACAAGAATCGGTTTCCGCACTTGTTCGTCAAGGTGCGAACATTCATCGGTAGAGCTCGGAGGCTAGAGGGAAACGGTGGTTCGAGGCAAAAAACCTACCAATGGACCCTGTACCCCGATCCTTCATGCACGTAAATGTGCAGGCTTCACTTTCCAGGGCCGGTTGAGGTCATGATACCGGAAACTTTGTAAAAGCCATCTTGTTACTGCCATAGCGGTGAAGTCGATGTCGTACTTCAGGTTCCTGCAGATCCTGAACCCTGTCACAGAAATCTGCGAGAACTTAACTGCCCTATAAAGCCTGTACAGGAATCCAAAAGGGATCTCTAGACGCAGGTTCCTGAGTAGTACCCTTTGGCCCTTCTCTTTTTTGATTCCAGCAAAAAAAGCCTCCATAGTAGTTCCTGTTGGGGGTTCATATTTAGAATACTACAAGGTAATCCCCAAAAAGGAACTATACTATGGAGCCTATGGGTAAGCTGGAAGAGACCCAGAGACTCCAATATCCCTTAATTAAGGAATATACCTTAAATTATAGTAGGATCCCTGATATGATTTAAGGAATATTCCTTAATTAAGGGATATTGGAGTCTCTGGGGAGGCAGTCACAGCTGCGTTGCCCGCGGAGCGCCCGCGGTTTCTGCCGCTGTGCTCCGGGACACCACAGGAAGTTTTGCAGGCGCTTCCCTGGTTTAGGGTTTAGGGTTTAGGGTTTGGGGCCATGACCCACCAGGGCCTTCTAAGAATCTGGGGTCTAGGGAGGGTTTAGGGTGTAGAGTTTAGGGTTTAGACGGTTTAGGGTTCTAAGAATCTACCTTAAGCCGGAATAACCTACCTTTTTTAGGGTTCCTTATTATGATTTCCTTATATAAGTCCTTAAAAAGGTAGGTTCTTCCGGCTTAAGGGGGTTGGGTTTAGGGTCTAGCTTTTTGTTCTATCTCCACAGCCATTTTTGTTGTCTTGGGTATACGTGCTTTAAGGCTCAGGGCTTTTAGGGTTTGGGGGGTTCGGAGTTTAGGTTTCTGGGTTTGGGTTTGGGCGTGGGCAGATTGCCTGGAGCCGACAACATTCTGACAATTTTTGGAAACCCAGTTGTGAGATCACTGGGATCAAGGTATTAAAGGATCATGGGACTTAGTAGTTAGGTTATTATTATTCTTAGTAGGGTAGCGATATTTTTATCCGCTATAATCCAATTAAAGCAGTTCTGGCCACATTTACTAAGTCCCAAGTAACCACGCTGCAGGGCGTCTTGCTGGGCATCGATGTCTTCGAACTGGTCTATCCTGCAGAGGCAGGGCCTTCGAATCTTGATTTCTCGAAGGAGCTTGGTTTAGCTTAGTGGCTGAGTAGTAACCTTTAACCTTACTTTTAACCTTTTGTGGTTTATATGACATATAAACCACAAAGGGTTAAAGGGAAGGTTACAGGTTATCTACAATGAAGAATCCTATCCTAATTAAAAGTTCAGCCTAGTTTAGGGCTAGGGCACTCAGCCCCTCAGTCAGGGCTTATAAGGGTTTAGGGGTTTCAAGTTTAGGGCTGCCTCGCGAGGTGGTGGCCCGGATAAGCTTCGTTGGGGTTTCCCCCGGATTCAGGAAAGTACGGAGCTCGCAATGCAATCCCCTCTTAGGGTTTAGGGTTTAGGGTTTAGGGTTTAGGGTTTAGGTTTAGAGTTTAGGGTTTAGGGTTTAGGGTTTAGGTTTAGAGTTTAGGGTTTAGGGTTTAGGGCCGGGAGACCCAGGGGGCATGGGTACTTTAGAGTGATTATTTCTACGGTGTGGTTGTCTAACTTACGTTATGGCTCTGCTTCTGACCACTCCAACCTTTGTACGTTCCTTGCTCAGGGCTTCAGGACTACTTCAAGGATCATAGGACTTAGCAACAAAGGTTGTTTTTCAGGTATATATCTATACTTGTAACTAGTTACAACCCACTTACAACCATACTTGCTAAGCCCATAGACCCTCCAAGTGTCTACTTATTACCTACTTACTTAGTCCCATACCTCCCTTATAGATCCCCTCATAATCTGCTTAAGGAGCCCTTTAAGGAGCCGTTTCAGGATCCCTGTTTGGGGCCCTACTCAGTCCCCCGACCCTCCAAGTACTCCCATCCCTCTGCCTTTCCCCAAAAGGCGGCAGTAGGAGGCATCGCGCTCACCTTCGACACAGAGATGCCCGCGGAAGGTGTGCGACTCGGGTTCGTTTCTTTTTTCGTGCTGGGGGGCGGGGTTGAGGGTTGAGGGCTTAGGCTTCTTCTGATTGCTCAAAACACCTCATTTAAATGAACCAGTATACTTTACTGTGACTGTAGACGTATACATTCCGTGCCCGGAAGTTGGAAGCCAACCCTCACCCGTTGCCCGACGTACACCCTAAACCCCAAACTCTTATGGGAACCCTTATAGGGGCCCTTTCAAAGGAACCCGTATAGGAGCCCCTTTAAAGGAACCCTTATAGCAACCCGACTCTGAACAGACCCCAAAAGCACCCCCTGAAGACCTAAATCCCCAAGCTCCAACCATCCGCTCCGATACCATGATTTCTGCTCGGGCTTGGGGTTCAGGGTATTAGACTATAATCATACCAACACAGTATAGGTAATTGTTTCGGCGCCATGTATTACCCTGGTTTATGGTCGGGTTTAGGGTTCAGGGCTTCAGCTTCAGGGTAGGCTTGAGTGTTTCGGGTTTAGTAAACCCTCTAGGGTTCACAAAGTTTAGGGTCTAGGTTCTATGGCGTTCCTAAACCCGGAACTCTGGGACTTGATGTTGGGTGTAAGCCTGGCCCCCTAAACCCTAAAGCCTAAACCGAAACCCTTGCCACCGCTTGTCGAGGTGCAGAGGCCGAGACGGAAGCAGACTGTGAGGCTGGTTCTTCGGTGGATGATATAAATCCCTAGGGCTCCTTTAATTTAAAGGGATCCTTTAAGGGGTACCTTTAAAGGGGTTCCTTTAAGGGATCTAGGGTTTAGGGTTTAGGTTGATGATATAAATCCTGCATTACCTTAAGGACCCTAAACTATGGGAATATGGTATATTGCTCATTATGGATAATGCAGGATTTATATCATCAACCGTTCTTACTCGGAGGGTCGGGAGACTTCTTATGTAGTTATGTTATAGAGCTATACATACCATAAGACTTAGTAAGTAGTGGTTTGATAGAGTTATAAATACCATAAGCCCAAATAAGATACTGTTTTGTTTTACTTATAACTCCACTTCTTACGCACTTACGAAGTCCCCCGACTTTCCAAGTACCCCCTCAGGGAACTTGAGGTTACAGGGTGTCTTAGTCATCAGAATAGGGCTTCGATGAATTACTAACGAATACAAATCAGTAGTCAGTCAAGTTTCTATATTAAGGTTTGGGGTTAGGGTTGAGCCCGTTTACGATTTGGGGTGGAAGCGTTCAGTGAAGGGGTGTAGTGTCTTGATGTTTTGTCGTGTCGGGGTTCGGGGTGTAGGCGTCTGGGAATCAACGTGGATGGCCTAGGGCTTGGGGTAATTGAGGCCTACCCAAAACCTTCTTCAACCCTCAACAGTGCTAAACTAAACTGCCTTGAATAGCCCGAAACCTTAAACTTAAGGCGTAGGCCGCCCATCTACTGTGCGGCAGCCCTGCCCTACCAGGCCCTACCCTACCCTGCCCGCCCTGCCCTGCCCGGCCCCCTGCCCTATTGTGTGAGAGAGAGAAGGAAAAGCTTGCTGTTGACAGGACAGGCTTTCCCAGCTCATCGCCATACTCCGATGCACTGGAGTCACCTTTTTGCTATTCCACGGCAGACCTTTGCTAAGCCCTAAAGCCTAAATATCCCTAAACCCTAAACCTGAACCCTTCCTACACCAAAGGCGCTGCTGTCACCCAGCTCCACCAGCCGCATCTTGCCAGTGAGGCCTCATTGAAGTGTCGAGCTTTTATACAGGTGCTTGGGGGTTCAGGAGCATTGGGGTTTGGGTTCAGGGCTTGGGGTTTAGAATTTCTGTCAGGGTTTGCGGTTACTGAGGGGAGGGTGTCCGAAAGTTGGGGGACGGACTTTCTCGTGGCTTGGGGCTTTATGCTTCAAGTTTTGGGTGAAGGATAAGAGGTTTGAAGTTTACTGCTTATCGCTGTGTGGTTGACGGTAATTTCAGGGAATCCGGGAATCCGACTATCTAGGGTCCCCTCATTTGATGAAATCAGAATATGACTGGGAACGTGCACCCTACTTCATATACCGCAGAGGCCTGCACGCTCGTGCCCTCTCGCCTAAACCCGAAACATACCCACAAGCCCACTGATCCCTGAACCGTAAACCTTACCCAAAGGCTCCATGTACCTGTATGGTAGATACTCAAGCCTTAAAGGGGTCCCTTTATAGATACTTCAAGGCCTCAGTATATACTATATGGGTACTTTGGGCTAAACCCCAAACCCTGGGGCCCAAACCCGAAAAAAGCCCTCAAGCGCTGAACCATCCACCCGACGCCCTTCTGCCCAAAAGCCAAAACCAGAGGCAACTTCGCTTGCGAGCTGCAGAGTGCCGAGAGGAGCGGACGGAGGGATGCATGGTTTGGAGTCTACCGAGGCTCATACCCTACCCCTCTTTTAAGGTACCTTCAGATCCTAACCATAAAACTAGGTATCCCAAAAAAGGGGTAGGGTATGAGCCTCTAGGTAGGGGCTGCATGTATGTATGCATGTACGAATGTATGTGTGCATCCGCGCAATGCATGCATATCTTGCTGCCTGTCTGTCTGTCTGTCTGTCTGTCTGTCTGTCTGTCTGTCTCTCGGTCTGTCTCGTCCGTCGGTCTGTCTGTATGCATGCATGCGTGTGTGCGTGCATGCATGTATGTACCTCTGTATTAAGTTTCTGGCATACATACATACATACATAGGTACATACATACATGCATACACATACACTCATGCAATCATACATATACATATATATATATATATATATATATATATATATATATATATATATATATATATATATATAAATACATACATATATACATATATATATATATATATATATATATATATTATTGTTATTATTATTCTTATTCTTATTGTTATTACTATTACTATTATTATTATCATTATCATTATCATTATTATTATTACGATTATTACTATTCTTCTTCTTCTTCTTATTATTATATGTACATATTACATAGACACATCTTTGTTTGTAAGTGTGTGTATATATATATATAAACACATGCATACATACAAACATACATGCATACTTACATACCTAATACATACAATAGACACATACATCACATAAAGGTGTGTCTAGTTCTTTGTCTTGTGTATGTCTTTGTGAACTTAGGAAGCATTTGTGTGGTCAGCTCTGCAAAAGACGCCGCCGGTGAACTTCCGACCCATGTGTTGTCCGCGGGCTGTTCTCAATGAAGCTTCGTTACAAGGCAGCTCATTGAAAGAATTCTCTAATAAGCGGTTCGGGTTCAGGGTTTAGGGTTAACTTAGGGTTTGTACAAATCCAACCAGGGCTTTCACCCTAATCCTAAACCTGGGATCTTACTTGAAGGATCATGGGACTTAGTAACTAGGATTATAAGTCAGGTAACTACACGTATATGTACTTAAACCCCAATTAAGGTACTTATAACCTTACTTACGAAGTCCCATGATCCTCCAAGTAAACCACGCTTCCAAGCCTCAACTAAGCTCTCAAACAAGCCCTGATCCATGAACCCTCTGCCAGACGCTAAACCCTGAACCGCTAAACCGCAGACTTCTCTCCCTGCGCTTGGAGCTCGGGAGTTCCAGCGTTTAAGGGTTCAGGGTTTTGGGCCAATAGAGTTCCCTTTAACCTACAGGTAGTAGTAGAGTAGGTAACCTTTACTCTTTTTTGGTAGCATAGTCCCTATATTACCCCTATATAACCAAAACGGTTAACTTTAAGTTCCCCATGATACCCGACAACTACGGCGGATGATATAAATCCTGCATTACCTTAAGGACCCTAAACTATGGGAATTATGGTATGTTCCTTATTATGGGTAATGCAGGATTTATATCATCAACCGTAGGAGACCCCAGACTGGAGCCTAAACCCTAAACTGAAGCTAGACACCAAGCCCAAAACCCTGTACCTTAAACTACAGCACCAAGCCCCTCAACGCCAATCCCTAAGCCCGGAACTCGAAGCAGCACGCCCTAAACTAAACCCGAAAACCTTACACCCTAAATCCCGCCTAAACCTCAAAACCCTAAAACCCAAAGCTTCAAACTGAGCCCTTAGCCAGGACTTTGGGCCGATTAGTCGGGGAGCCCGGGAGTTCCTCCTTTAAAGGGAGCCCTGTGAGGGCTCCGTCTAAAGGCTCCCTTCTAAAGGGAACGTTTCAAGGGAACCGCCCAAGGAGCCTTTGAGGGAATTCTTCAAGAGCCCCTGTCGGGGTTAAGGGGTTCCTTTAAGGAGCTTCTGAAACCTCGAAACCCCAAAAGCCCCATGCCGCCGTCTAAACCGCAACTTCTGTCGCTGTTTTCCAAAACGCAATCTGGGAGTTTCCGAAAATTAGGGGTACCTTCTTTTGGGGTCCTTATACTCAGGATTCTACCATTTAGGGTACTATATTAGCGTCCCCCAGTCTCGGAAACTCCCATATAGGCAAAGCCTGAAAGCCCGACAGACCCTAACAGACCCCCGGCCTAAACCCCGACCGCTACAACCCACCGAAGACCGAAAGGTTCTTAGACCCTGAAGACCCTAAACTTTAAACTCGAACAGCACCCCAAACCCTAAACCGTAAGCCCTAAACCCTAACCCATAAGCCCTAGTTCCTAACCCTAAAACCTGAAGACACTAAACTTAGGACTCGAACACTCTAAAGCCTTGAAGACCCGAACACCGTATAGCAGTCGATTACAACCCTACACTGTAGAAACCTGAACAACTCCTAATCGTATTATGTAGGGCCCCTTGGTGTACCTACATTCAAGTATATCTCGAGAGCTTGTTCTGACTATTAATGAAGGCACTACCTAAGTCTCCCAGAGAAATCTTTGAATAAGGTTTGCTTAGATTAAGGCCCCTAGCTCAGCCCCAGAAAGCCCTCAACCCTGGACCCGAGACCCTAAACCCCTAAACCCTAAACCCTAATCACTAAACCCTTAGGTTGAACCCTAAACCTTGAACCCTGAACCCTAAATCCTGAACCCTAAATCCTGAACCCTAAACCCTGAACCCTGAACCCTAAATCCTGAACGCTGGTGTCAGGTCCGTCCTCGCCCGTGAAGCAGTACTCGCGAGCCTATCTGTACCATCTCCATGAGGTGCGCAGGGAATCCTTATAGATCCCCTTTAAGGAACCCTTATTAGTACCCCTTCAAGGAGCCTAAATCCTAAACCCTGACAGCTGTAATGCAGCTGGCAAAAGGTCCTCAACATGAAACCTGGCAATTTTGGGCTTTACGGCTTGGGGGTTTAAGGTTTACGCTGTTCAGGGGCTTTTGCAGGTTTAGAGCTTGGGGATATGGGTTCAGGCTGTGGGTTACAGGGGTTTAAGGCCTGGGACTCAGAGTTTAGGGCTTGAACCCTCAACCCTAAACCCTAAACCCTAAAACCTAAACCCTAAACCCTAATCCCTAAACCCTACGGCTTGGGGGGGTTTGGGATCTGGGGCTCAGGGGCTCCAAGTTTGGGGCTTAGAGGTTTGGGTTTAGGGTTTAGGGTTTAGGGTTTAGGGTTTAGGGGCTTAGAGGTTTTGGGGTTTGGGTCTTAGAGGTTTGGGAACTAGGGCTTAGGCTTAGGGGTTGGGGTTTAGGGGTTTGGGTTTGGGGGTTACGAGTTTAAGGCGTTGAGGGGTTTAGGTTTAGGGCTTGGGGTTTCCGCATTAGGGGGTTCAGGTTCAAGTTTGAGGTTGGGGTGTAGGATGTTAGGGATTTAGGGTTTAGGGTTTTATTAGACGACTATGGAGTTGGGGGCTTTGGATTTGCGGCCCTGACTGTTGGGTTTTCAGACTCCTGCATCATGTAGTGGCCTTAATAATCAGAATAGGGTGTGGGGGGTTCCTTGTTTATACTTATAGTATATTATACACCCGAACCCGATTCTCTTGTTGTAGTTTTGTTCTTTGCTGTTCTAGGGGTCAACCCTAATCCCTAAACCCTAAACCGTAAACCCTAAACCCTAAACTCTAAACCCTAAACTCTAAATCTTTTTGCTTACCGTCTAGAACTTTGGGGATCAAAAGGTCCTTGCTTCAGTGCCTCGAGTTTGATGGTATGAGGTTCGGGCCCTTTGGGCAGAAGGGCTAAGGTCTTCAGGGAGTCTTGGGGCTTTTCGGGCCCAGTGCGTTTAGGTTTGAGGGTTTAGGGTAGGTTTAGGCTTAAGGGTTTAGGGGTCATTCAACATAGTTCCTTGATGTTCAACCCCTTTAATAGTTCTGACCCATGTTCAGGAAACAAGATAACAGGGATCCGGATAGCAGCTTCACTTGAGCGTGCAGGCGCGGTTCAAGGGGCTAGATCAGTCAAACGCGCGTGAAGCTTTGGACGATTTTAACCATCATAAACCTCGGTTGGTTACATTCTTTAGATGTGGTTTGAATTTGTGCGATGGTTTTTTGATTTTGGGAGATGTTGGAGGTTTGGAGTGCTTGGACTTTGGTGCTTCAGGAGGTTCTGGTGCAGGGAAAGATTTTGGTCCTTCTGGGGCTTAGAAACAAAGGCTTGCTGGTCACCGCAGGTGATGAAGGTGAACTTATGACAGCCACCGCCCAGAACCTTTGAGGGTCTACAAGGGATCTTGCATATTAGGTTTACGGTTTTGGGGTTTAGGGTTTAGGGTTTTCGGGTTTAGGTCAGATATCTCGATTCGCATGCTGGCTGAGACAACGTGTTTCCAACGCACCTGCGTGCTGGCTCAGGCGCAGATGGGCAATGATGAGCATGCAGGGCAAAGAAGGTTCAGAGAGGGTGGATCTTTGATTCAGTTTTCAGACCAGCAGGGCACAGGATCATGTCGGGCAGTGGCTGCTTTGAAGATGGTGAAAAAAAACTGCTTGGATGCGGTGCGTCGGCGGTGTCCCTGGACAATGTCCGATGATTACCATACTGATCACAGCCCGGACCGGTACCTCCACAATTTGGACTACAATGCAGCGCTCGAGAAGGCTTTTCAAGCAGTGTTGTGCCCAGTTGTCATTGTTTCTCTGAGAAGTTATGAATGTATGTGCTGATGGGGTTTAGGGTTTTTAGTTTTGGGGTTGAGGATTGTGGGATTTACGGTTTGGCGGTTTTGTTGGGGGTCATGGCGACACGGTTCCCCCGCAAGCCTTGAACCCTACGTTCTAGTCCGTAAGTCCTAGGCCCTAAACCCTAAACTGTCGAGCAGTGATCGAACCAACAGTGGTCAGGAGGATGATCACAGGGTGAGTGGTGAAGCTCTGCAGTCACACACATCGCAGGGTGTGCGGCCCTATATTAATATTAACCTTTAACCCATTTTGGTAACCTCACTGTTTAATCAATGCAGCACCTACGGTACCCTTCAAGGAACCCTGCTCTAACTAACTAAGGCCTCGAACCCTAAAGCCCTAAGCCCTAAGCCCCTAAACCCTAAACCCCTAATCCCCTAAACCCTTAAACCCCTAAACCCTACAACCTCAAACCCTAAACCCCTAAACCCCTAAACCCTAAACCCCTGAACCCTGAAAACCCCAAGCCCTAAATCGTTGTCGTAGGTGCACGAGCTCCTTGGGACGATGCTGCTTGCGCAGCACAACTTCTTCGTGCAACTTGGAGAATAGAGAGGCTTGAATAATTAGAATAGGGTTCCTAAACGGGTTCCTGTAAAGGGTTCCTTTGAAGTACGGAACCCCAAAGGAATAGCGTTGTTATTGAACTTCTGCATTAGGACAGCCTGTTTTGGGGCTCGGGATATATGTGCATGTGTCTATATGTATATAAGTATGTACACATATAGATACACCGACTTATGTCTGAGGGTAAACTCGGGGTATGTTTGGCTATACTAGAGTTTCTGGTTTAGCATAATCGGTATTGGGTTGATACCAGCGTCCGTATCAGAGTCTGTGGCGGTCTAGGTTTGGCAGCTTGCTCATGTGGAGCGAAGATTCCAGGCAATTCCAGGTTCCCCGCGCAGTACGCTTTTGCCCTTTCGATGTTCGGGGTCTCCTTTTAAAGCCGAATACTAAACCTCTAACCCCTGAAAGCTAAGCCTCAAAACACTAAAGACCCTAAACCCCTAAACCCTAATACCTGAACCTCTAAACCCTGAACCTCCATGAGGCGGCTTTTGGGGGAACCTAGGATTCAAGATAGATACAGATAGATAGATAAATTAGACACACAGCTAGACAGACAGATAGGTTTAGCTGCAAGACCCCCAACGTCGACAGGTCCTGTCCACACTGTTCGGCACCCTGTGGTGGTTTGGGATTGAAGGCTTCGGGCAGCGGTCTCGCACAGGGTTTCTCATTGGAAATACAGCGCCCAGATGAAAATACCTTGCCTGGGTTTATCTTCAAACTGAAGGAAGGACGAGTCTTCGTAGCTTAGGAGTTGAGAGTGTAGATTTGACCCAAAACCCTCATAAGTCTCGAAGCATGTCTTGACGTCCCCAGCGCGCCAAAGACCCCTGTCACGCTGGTGGCTGGGGTTTGTCAGGGTTTAGGGTTGGTTTGGGTTGAAGGGTTTTATGTCTTTTAGTTGTAAGTTTTGGGGTCTGGGTTGTGCAAGCTTGGGGAGTAGGTGAAGTCAAAAAGTGCGATCGGTGTGGCTACGAGAGTTTGAACATCAGCCACATCTGCTACATTTGGGATGGCAAGATCGCCACTTTGCCTGACAAGGACCTTCGAAAGGCCCTGGGCATTGAGACGAAGGAGAATCAAGCCCGAACCAGTGTGAGCTTTTGCTGCTTCACATGTGCTGGGGAAGTCACGAAGGGCGATGCCTGGTACTTCCAGAAGCCTAGGGCGGCCCCACCAAGAGTTGGAAGCTCGGTCAAAAGTGCCTGAAGAGCACGACCTCCGCCTTCGACACCAGGGCATCCATCGCCAAGGTTGCCAGGACGGAAGCCCCCGAGGTGGCAGAGAAGGTGCAGATGTCGGTTCAGGGGCTTAGAGTCTTAGAGTTTGTGCGAACATTAGTGAACAAAGTTCCAGCTCAACATGACTAATAAGATACTAATAAGTTACTACTAATATTGTAAACATTGCTTTCATTCATTATTGGTGGAGTACCGGTATGATTTCTACTACGACCACGATTACGATTGCGATTACAAGCACGGCTACGATTTCGATTGCTACCGCTATGAAAAAAATCTTCCACTCTTTCGATTAAAAACAACAGTACAATTCATATTCCTAGTATTATTTCGGTGGCTATGTCTATTGCTATGATTACTCTTACCAGCTGGTAGGAACCCAACTAGGTACCGAAACTTCTTCGAAGCCATCCGGCGACATGTCCGGGAAGGATCTATCAGGCGGGCTCTTAAGGTTTAGGGTCTAGGGAGGTTAGGGGGCTCCGGGGGTTTAGGAGTTCAGGGCGTAGGGGCTAGAGGTCCTAGTTGTTGAAAACACCTGTTTTCAAAATCGCTGTCGCAGGCATGAAGGTTCAGGGTTCAGTTTTGAGGGTTATGGGTTAGGGCGTATGGTCAAATGCCTAGCGTCTTTGGGTAGGATCTGTTCCCAGAGGCCCTTCTTGAGAATGACTTTCAGAGCGGTTTGGGTTTTTAGGGTTTAGGGTTTAGGGTTTGGGGGTTTAGGGTTTAGGGTTTAGGGTTTAGGATCTTCGGATTTGGGCCTGTGTACGTTACATAGCTGCCCTAACCCTAAACCTTCTGGTTCAAGCCTACGCCAAGAGCCTCGTAAGTAAGACGCCCGGAAGGATCTGGAATGCTTTCCAGCAGCCCTGACTCTCTTGCCGTAAAGTCCAAAAGTGGGATAAAGGTTGGTGGTGTAATCCCAGACACGGGTCCTTATACAAAGGATCCCTAGTCCCACCCCTCAGGATCCATGCACCCAAACAGTATATACTTTGGCCTTAAAGTAGTACACACGTGCTTTGGGGCCAAAGTGCATACTGTTTGGGATCATGGATCCTTAGTTTCAATCCCTGATCCCAAAGGCCCTAAAGCCCTAACGCTCTAACAAACCTTACATCCTAAACACTTTGGGCAGGCGGTATGCCACGTGGTTCTTGAAGACACAGACCTGCGAGGGGCCTCCACCTGAGAAGGCCAGCTGCCTTACGGTAGAAGCCCAAAAGTTGAAACCCAATAGCCTCAATCTTTTAGAGTAATGTATAGGGAATCCCAGCACTATTTGGCCATAAACCCTAAACCCTAACCAAACCCCGCACGTTTGGCCTTGATCCGGTTTCCAACTTTATGGGGTTTACTGTATTTAGAAACTTTAACGAGCCGATTTGGGTTCGTTTCGGTTCAGGGTTTGGGTTTCAGGGTTCAGGGTTCAGGGTTTAGGGTTTAGGGTTAGGGGTTTAGGGGTTTAGGGTTTAGGGTTCAGGGTTGATTTTAGGGTTTCTGTGAGGGTTCCGTTAAGGATCTTCGGGCTCAGGGCTCTGGGGTTTGGAGTTAGGGTCGCATGTGGAGTATTTGTTGGGGGCTTGTGAGGGTTTGATTGGGCCGATATTGTGCTTCGCTACGTTTTGTGAGGTTTAGGAGGATAAATTTTCTTATGCTGGTCTCAGGGCTGTAGGGCAGATCGCGACGTTAACCTGCTATTCCCTACATTTTGGCAATGTTCCTTTCATGCCTTCTTTAAGATCTCTGTTCAGACCTCCAAAGTAGTTGTGTTTTACAAGTTGAGATTTTGGTTCAGAGCTTCTGGAGTTCATGAGTTTCTACACTTCTTAGGTGCTGCGGAGTGTCAGGGATATGGAACTCTTCGGTCGTCCAGTCGCAGGGTTTAGGGCCGAAGGTTTGGGGTTTGTGGAGGGTTCGTTCGTCGGCTTTGGGTCAAGACGGTTCCTTGCAAACGCCCGTTTCAGGCCTGCAACCTTCAAGCCCCCACACCCTGGCTAAGCATCTTAAACCCGAAAAATCCTAAACCTTAAAACCCCAAGCATAAGCATGTCCACTGGTGGGCTGGGTCTGGTATAGGGTTTGAAGTGTCGCTCACATCGCCCGGCCGACGCCCAGCAGACTTCCATCAGACTGGAGCAGCTTCAAGACTAGGGGAGCCATTGGATTTTTCTTATGGTAAGAAAATCACAGTGCAGTCTTAGATATGTAGCATCAATTGAAATTCGCTCTTAGATGGCTTTTTCTCTTGCCTGGACATGTTCTGATAGCCGTCATTTATGATGCCATTGCATTTTTTGTTGCGTCCTATATAACACTTGGAAGTGTGATTGCCATGGGTCAGGCTGCAGCAAAATGTATTGGACCATTCTTTTTGTTATATGGATAGCTTGCGTTCGCAATGCATCTCCAAATCAACACGTATAGTTTCATTACTCGTTCAGGCAAGACGACAGATACAAGAGTCGTAAATAGATAGGTTCCATCCATTGCAACAGGTTTCTAGGGTAGCAAGCCATGTCGACCAAACTAATTCGATTGCTGAAGCTCGCGACGTTATGCTCATCGCCGTGCGATGACGAGCAGCAGCAGTACACGTTTTTTTTTTGGCAATCACAGAGTCAGAGTGGCTCGTCATTCAATGTCTCACCGTCACGTCTCACTGTAGTACCTGGCTCGCAGTCTCACGTCTCACCACGGCATCGCTTGTCTTGTCTCACAGTCTCACGCATTAACGTCAATTGATTCAGAATCCTGTTGTGTACTTGTCTCACTCACCTGTCTCAGTCTCACCCGTTGCCAGCTGCTTGGAATTCCGAATACTGTTGATATATCTTGTATGTTTGAGACTCTCATAGTGTCACCCGCTAGTTCTTGTTATTGTTGAATCTAAATCCTTTTGTTCGATGTGTTTTAGTGTGTTTTAGTGTTTTATCATGTAACCGAGGTGGACCCAACATCTGAGTTCCTTGCAAAGCGGAACATCTTCAGCTAATGTCGCAAGACGTCACGGTGCTACAACTTTTCAGGCTTTGTTGCAACTTGCAGCGGGCCAGCAGACAACGGCATTGCGATCGGTGGCATCGAACGAGATGTTCTATTCAGTGGCGTTTTTTCCGCTGCTACAGCCAGTCTCATTGGATGTGGACGCATGCATTCGGCGTGAGATTCAGGCAAGACAACATCGAAACGAATCGGCGGTGGCCTGCACACTGGTTCGTATGCACGAGACTGTTTCTCAGCCATTCGGGCCATCGCGGGTGCAGGGTATGAGGAAACATCAAAGGGCCAATAGCAGTGCCAGTCAGGGAAGCCAGCCGCAGCCCAGTGTGCCTAGTCAGTCCAGTCAGCCCACCAGTGGTGGTGATGCTGTTCACGGCGATAGTGACAGCAGTCAACAACAATTGGTGTTGATGGATCCAACAGATGATGATGATGCAACACAGTCAACTTCGACTTCGAAAAGAACAAGGCTGACATGGGACCAGATCAAAGGCAACATGGACACGATCCATCGTAGTTTTCTGATCCAGCGAATTCATCAGCTGGAAGCCAAATGTGCAAGGCAAGAAATAGATCTCAAGGCAGCGAAAAAGAAACAGCGAACAACTGTAGCTGCAAACAAGAAGCTCGAGAAGCAACTGCAATTGCAGATTCAGAAAGCCGGAGACCAGACTGACGAGCAGATCCTGTGCGTTGAGAAAACCACCAAAGCCGGTAAGCAAGGGAAGAGGTTCAGTTCAAAAGGATACGTAGCACTTGGAATCCGCAAAAGCTTGTCGGTCACGTCAGCGGTGGGATTTCCGTTGGCTGCACTTGTGGATGTATCACGGCAGACAGTGACACGAAGCGAAACTGCTGTTTGGGCAATGCTGACAACCCGATCGGCTGCTTTTCATGTCGCTATGCGACGGAATCTGCGTATGGTGGCGGGGTGGTTCAACTCGTGGAATGAGTCCACCAATGAGTCCAGCAACACCGACCCTCCCGATAACACGCAGGTGGCGGCCTTTGCTGTTGCCGCTTCCGAGGAGTGTATTTCGCATGAGGTTCTGGTGGAGCGTGATCTCGGGTTGAACCCAGACCCAGACGGGGATAGAAGTGGGATATCAGGCTGGGTAGCCACGCCACTTGACTCAGACAATAGGCGTGCTGGGGCTGATGCATCATATTCACTGTCGTCAACTTCGTTTTGCGGGGATGCCACGAACAGTGGCATATGGAGGCGGAACAAGCTTCAAGGCCTCCTTGTGTCGACTGGCACGATGACGCATGGGCGCCGTATCGAGAGTCTCAACCAGTTCCTGCAAGCGTTCGTGTTCCACCACACAGTGTGTCTCGGCCCGGCAATACAAAACAAAAGTACAACTGAGAACCGAGGAAACAACATCACCGACAATTTGGTCCTCAATCCACAGCAACTGATTATTGTGTCTGACAACAAGTTCCATACACCTTGGTTAAAACAGACTGACATGTGGCAGCCATATCGTAGACGTTGTTGATGTGTTCGTTGCCCAAGGTGTGATCTGCAAGTGTGCTCGACTGGAACAGCCGCCAACAATCTTGCGATTGTGTTGAAGCAGCTCAACAGCATCAAAGTGCCCACATGGGACGAATTTGCAGAGATGACCAGGACACTCTGCTGACAGTATGTCTTTAAGTGATAAATTTCACAATTTCACAGTGCCAGCACCATCATCATGATCATGATCATCATCATGAAACATCATCTCAACCTCGACCTAGATTGTTGTCGGCAGTCGTCGGTCGTTAGTATGATTGTCTCTTTGTTACACAGCATACAGCATACAGTCCTACGGAGTTGTGCACTGTTGCTTCACTTTGTTAGTTCAATTCAGGACAGGTGCATTGCCCAAGTGCCACATTCATGTGTGGTGTCTTTCCGGCGATTGTGGTCCCGATCAAGCAAGCTTCCGAGCGTCTATTCGGACTGTGCTCGCAGCACCTGCTTTCTGGAACCAATGGGTCTTCGAGGTTCCCTGCCTGAAGCATCAACTGCATCTGATGTGCAAGGACTCGTTGCGACTGCTTAACCAACTGCTTGAAGAGAAGGGCAGAAGCTATAACTACTTCGGCTCAGTGGCGAAGGTATGCCATACGTGGCGTGCTCACGGCGCCAAAGTCAACCAGACGTGGAACGTAATCGTTCCTCGAGCATTTGAATTCAAAGCTTCCTGCACGGTCCCTCCTTTAGCTGTCGCTGGAAGATGGGGTTCCATTGATTGTCGCTCGTCTGCGTGAAAGGCCGAATAATGCTGGCGGCATTCAGCTATGATCTCAGCTCTTAGTACTAGTTGTTAGGTGTTCTTAACTTCAATGTTTCTGGTTGATTTGAGGTGCAGAGGAATATTTCCTTCATGCTGCTACTCCCGATTACGTCGTGAGAACATTCCTTGCAACCTTCGCCACGGGGGAGTACAATGCCTACTTGGAACGAAACGCTCAACGTCAAGACCAGTCGGCGCTGGAACACGATGTGGACGAACTGGGCCTGGAAGAGGCAGCTGAATACCGATCAAAGGTAACCAAGTGGATCAAAGGCTCATTGCTTTGCTTGCAAGATACGCTGTTTTGGTTCCTCTTGCAAGTATCCTTCATGTCGCGGTCACCCTTCCGCCATATGTTTGCTATCCTGAGCAAGTACAGTGGCCATGCGTCGAGTAGAATCCGCAATCCGTGCACGGACTGTGAAGCGCATGAACTGCCCATAGTGGATCTTGTTACGGTTCGGCTTGTGCAGCTTGATGACGAATTTCATGACCTGCGCAACAACATACCTTGCTGGTGCGAACGAACCCTTGCGTCTCTGCAAGGGATGATCTGCTGGGATGCAAACCATGCACTTTTACTGGAAGATTTGCAGCATATGGCCATGCGGGTGGTGATGCTGAACCACGCCTCTTACAAGCGCAGGATAGTGGGCTTGTTTTCTCAGACCCGTGTCAGCAAGTCCATCTTTGTACTTATAACCCGATATCATTGACAGAATCGATACTCTAGACTCTAATCTCTAATCTCTAATCGGTCCACATCATCATCATCATCATCGAATCATCGGCCTTCTTGCAGAACTATTGCAGGTGGCCGTTCCGTATCTTCTGGATGTTGAAGAATGCGCCTCAAGATGCATGCGACAAGCGCAAAGGCGGCGGCTACTTTGTTAAGTTATTTGTTAATTAGGCTTAGGCTAAATTAGGCATCTGCTTGAATTGAACTTCCGAATTATCCTGTCCTCTCAGTCATGACAGTCATGAGTCATGAGTCATCAGGTGTGGCACGTGAGTTGTTGGACAGCAGCGAGCAAGTGCTCGAGTGCACGACACGGAAAATCCGTACATCATGTTGGGCAGAGCTTGAAGAGGTCGCGGTGACGGGACGTCTCCGCATGAATGGCCGCCTCAGAGCTTCATTGCTGCTCAGCGCTAGCATGCTGCGACTGGATGTGCAGGAGCTGGAGTCTTTAAACAGTATGGTTAAACATCAAGTTGCAAGATCGGGCAACAACAGGATCACACTGGAGCTCCTATCTTCAAGGGTGCTCACGCGGAAGCTGCTGGCATTGCATGCAGTCGGCTGGCGATATAAGGACGTGGTGCCGGTCGCGGCGGCGTTTGCCAAATCTGCCTATCTGCAGCACGGGCCGCACAAAGAGTATTTGGCAGATGAAGCACGATGGCACACTTGCGGAGAAGCGCGTCTCACACCTGCTGATCCTGCAGTATACAACCCAGCTGCGAGACCCACCCCAGAACACTCATGGGCCCTGAAGTACAATGCAACTTTCATGAAAGCAGTGAGGGCACACAACAAAGATCACTCGGACACTTGGATTGCACTGCTGGTGCCAACAAGTCTTTGCTGTGATCATCAACCAGCGGACGAAGCCGACGAAGCCGAGTTTGAACGTTGGATATGTTGTTGTTCGTTTGTAACCTAGTGCACGTAGTCCCAAGTAGAGTGTGTAGAGTAATCACGAGAACACATGAAACATGTGTGTGAACCGCGACACGAAGGCTTAAGCAAGTCAGCCCGCGAAGTGAGAAAAGTGTGTTTGCGAGTAGAGTGGGAAGGAAGGCTTGAGAAGCCTTTAGTTTCAACATGGTAGCGGAGCTCCCTGATTCAGACCTCTTGGGAGCGATGAAGCTATCACAGGAACAACAGGTAGCTGTCGCCATGGTTTCCTTGGCTTTGGCTTTTTCGCTGATGTGTCTGGCGAGAAGCTTTGTGAAAGAACTTGTGAGAAAGGAGACGGTGGAGCGCGTAGCTCCAGCTGAGGAAGAGTTGCCAGAACTCTGGTACTCACCTTACGGAGAGAAGACCCACACCTCAGGAAGATGTCATGGCCTCAGGAACGCAACCAGCGTACACCGAGTACTACCATGCAAGTACTGCTGTCCCGGCGGACTCCGATCCCGGGAACAACGCACCTTCGAGTACAAGAGAACCTTTCTGGAAGCAGCAGGAAAGTACTTTTGGCTAAAAGTCTTTATGGTTGTGGTTCTCATGGGCATGTCATGGTTCATGGTGTTTGAAGTGAACGAGACCTACGGCTACCCGTTGGCCACGAACCGCATGCTGAACTACAGGAACAAGGTCCTCAGCCTCGACAACAAGAACCCCAAGAAGAAGCATGTGATAAAGGAGATTACCCCAGCGGATGTTGTACCTGCCGGGAAGAGCCAAGAAGGTGATCACACAGAACTTTTCACGTTGTGGTCGCATTTACATGAGCCCAATACCAAACCGAGAACGAGAACGAGATCAACGTCACGAGCTACCTCAAGAAGACGAACATGTACTCCGAGTTCTACAAGAACAGAAGAAAAAGAACAAAGTTGCAACTACAGTTTTCATGAAGGTGATGTCGCGGAGTATAACGAGAACCTAAAGAACGAAGGAGTGCCCCACGTGAACTACTACAAGAACCTTGTGTTTGAGTTGGTTTTGGAGTTTCAAGAGTACCTTGCGAAAGCAGGAAGAAGCCTTGAGCCCGTCGTGAGCTACGTCGTGCGCACGTGTCACCCAGTACTACTTCTACTTGGGACCCCGCTTGGTGGTCACTTGGATCTACCTCTATTTTTGGGTCAGAGTTAAGCAAACAAAAAGAGAACAGTTGAAGAAGAAAGTTTCGAGAAGGAAGTTGCACAGGTCAGTTTGCAGCGTTCTTTTCAAGAAGCGAGTCTGGTTGCATGTTGTGTTGCTTTACAGTCACATGCAGAGTGCAGTTGCGATGGAGGAAGCCTTGCAAAGGCTCACGGACCTTACTGCCCAAAACACACAACAGATACAAGCACTTGCCCAAGCAATGAACAGTCAGCAAGCGCAGGCAGGTACCGCTTCACAACAACTACAGGAACTCGCGCAGTCAGTTTCACAACAGCAGAGAGCAATTACAGAAGCAACCCAAGCAACCAACACAGCACTGTCACAACAAGCAGAGCTTACTGCAAACGCGGTTGCAGCAACAGGAAAGCTTACAGCAGACGCAGTTACAGCACTGTCGCAGCACGCAGAGTCAAGAAGGCCAGGAGAGATCGACCTCCACAAGATGATCAAATCTCCAGAAGTCTTTGGCCCTACTACGTACAAGGAAGAGCGTGATGGTTTTCTAGAATTTCGGTTGAAGCTGAGAAGTTGGATAGGCGCTCTCAACAACGACATCCTTGAGAAGATCAACGCAGTCGAGATGGATAGAAGAGAAGCATCATGGGAATGGAACAGACTTAACCCAGGTGAACAAGCACTTTCAAGAAAGCTACATTCCATCCTCACCAGCTACACACGTGGCCGTCCTCTACGAACTCTAAAGCAAGTACCCAACGAGAACGGTTTCGAAGCATGGAGGTTGTTGGTGGAGGAGCATCAGCCTCACAACCGTGCACGTTCTCTACAACTACTCAACGGAGTTCTTCACTACAGGTTCGACAAGCAAAGGTCAACACAAGAAAATATTCTGAAGTTTGAGGAGTTGATTGAAGAGTACGAGAGAGCGAGTGGAGACCTTGTTGCGGACGACATGAAGATTTCCATCATTCTTGGAGGAACTGAAGGTAACATGAGACAGCACCTTCTACTCAACCAGAAGGAGACCACAAAGTATGGAACACTACGACAGTACCTCCTCTCCTACGAGCAAGCAGCAAGGTGGACTACCACAGA
The DNA here is from genome assembly GCA_905221615.1 of Symbiodinium sp. CCMP2592. Taxonomy (NCBI): domain Eukaryota; class Dinophyceae; order Suessiales; family Symbiodiniaceae; genus Symbiodinium; species Symbiodinium sp. CCMP2592. The sequence goes on from CAJNDT010006209.1 coordinate 282,875, forward strand.
CCTCATCAACTCAGGAAAGGACCACCAAGGACAAGCAGACATGGATGTTTCACGAGTTGAATGGTGGAAAGGCAAAGGAAAAGACAAAGGAAAAGGAAAGAAAGGAAAAGGATTCGGCAAGTACAAAGGCAAAGGCTTCAGCAAAGGAAAAGGAAAAGGAGAAAGCCAGTACTACTACAAAGGCCGAGGAAAAGGAAAAGGACGAGGAAAAGGAAAAGGAAAAGGCAGAGGCCGAGGATATGGCAAAGGCGGGGGAAAAGGCTACAGCAGCAAAGGAAAAGGTAAAGGCTACAACAACCCAGGAATTGGTGTTTGTCATTACTGCCAAAAGCCTGGACACTACGAAGCCAATTGCAGACTCAAGCAGAGAGACATGCAGCAGAACGTCAGGAACGCACAGGAGGAAGACGAGCAAAGCGTCAGGACACAGCCTACCACAGTTCCAAGCAGTAGCGCTTCGGCAGCCACAACAACAAGAACTACAAGCGCGAAGTCTACAGCTAAGCCAACAGTTCGGCAGATCGCGATGTACCACATGGACAACGATCCCGTCACGTACCCTGAAGTTTTTGAACTTGACGAAGACGAAGAAGAGCTCGAGATCGAGTACTTTGGAAGAGTCTTGAGAGTGACGGAAGCTGAAGAGTTTGTTTTGTCAGAAGGAGAAGAGAGCGGAGAAGAGCAAGAAGATCCTCTACTAAACTGGTACCTTGGACGTGAAGCACTACCACCACAAGAAGTTCTTTCAGTACGCGTTGTAGAGGAAGAGTTTTTCCAGGAAAGTGATCTTCACCAAAGAATCGAAGTTATCCTGGATTCTGGCGCAGACGTTTCTCTTGTGCCCTCTTGGCTAGGAAAAGAAGGAACCCCTTTGAAGGTTCGCCCTTCGTCCATTCAGGACGCACAAGGAAAAGCAATAAAGACGGAAGGCAGAAGGATGCTGAACTTAACGTTCTTTGATGACGACGGAAGCTTTTGTCGCATCCAGGAAGCCTTCACCGTTGCCTCGGTGATCAACCCGCTGATGGCCATAGGCAAGCTGTTTCGAGAAGGCTGGGAGTTGCGAGTGAACGAAGAAGAAGGTATGTGTCTTACAGACGGAAGCTCAAGAATACCAGTGCATCTCCACAAGAACAGCTTGGCAGCCTACGCCTACGTACAAACTCCTTCAAGAAGCAAAAGTTACAGCAGCAACAACTACAAGATGGTTCGGACAGTTGTTCAGCTCAACAAGCACGTTCAGGAAGCAGTGAACAAAGAAGAACCTGGTTGGCACAACACTGACAGCATGGTGATCGTGAAGTATGCTACTCAAAGCAGCTACGAGAACCCATCTCTCATGTATAGTCCTACGCACTTTCCGTACAGAAGCACTTTGGTGAAAGAAGAGAGAGGATGGAGAGCAGTTGAAGTTTCAAAGAAGTACTCCGAGAAGGCAGACCCTTTTGAAGAGTTTGCAGAAGGAGAAAAGGAAGTGGTTACAGCCATTTCAGCAAAGCCAATTCCACTTTGGATCCTTGGCACCCCTTACGCAGCTGGAGATCGAGCTGAGCAAGAAAGTCATGGTCGTGACTACTGGAAAATGGACCTCGAGAAGGGAGAAGTTGTTCGTCACCACGTAGTACCTAGAACTGTGCTGTTTGACCCGACAGGAGTTGCCAACTGTCCTGTCCTCCTTGGAGATCTTGAGAACAGCAGGTATACCCAAGGAGACTGCATCTACAGTACGGAGATCTACGAACACAGCGACGACTGGAGAGCAGACCGCCTACCTCTACGTGAACACTTTCGTTTGCCGTGGTTTGGTCAAACAAGGTTCCGCGTGAAGCCAGAAGTTGTTGAAGACCTAAAAGCAGAAGCTGCAGCAGAGGAGCTAAAGAAGAAGAAGGAAGAACACTACAAAGAGAAGGAAGATTCAGCAGCACCACCAGAAGCGCAGGAGAGTAAAGACGAAGAGATGAGAGAAGCACCAGCAGACCAAGAAGCACCACAAGAAGTTGTTGAAGTTTTGGAGGAAAGCTTCTACCACGAAGGCGTCGAGTACACAGCGCAGAAAAGCAGTCTTAAGGAACTACAAGCACTTTGCAGAGAGTACAGAGTGAAGACAACAGGAAGCAAGAAGCAGCTCTTGAAGAGACTCGCCACAGCAGTCAGAGAAGAAAGGCTCAGCACGCAACACAAGGAACAACGGGAACACCACCAAGCATACCACCTAGCACCACCACAGGAACCAACGGAAGAGGAGAGAGCGTACCACAACTTGACGCACCTTCCGTATCAGCCTTGGTGTCCCCATTGCGTTGCTATGAAAGCACGAGAAGACAACCACAAGAAGGGATTGAGCAAGCCAAGCAGCTCTACGGATTCCGCGAAGCCCGTCATCAGTTTTGACTTTTGCTATACAAGCACCACAGGAAGTGAAGAGCCACCAGCAGTGACTCTTGTCGCTGTGGACAGCTGGAGCAAGGCAGTTCTTTCGGTGCCCTGCAAGAGGAAAGGAGGTGCAGGAAGCACGACGCATCTCGCGGAAGCACTCGTGCAGTTCACCACGCAGCTCGGGTACAACACCCTCGTTCTCAAAGCAGACAACGAGAACGCAGCCAAAGCACTCAAGGACAAAGTACAGAAAGTACGCAGCAGCCTTGGACTTTCTACAACACTACAGGAAAGCATTCCTTACGACCACGAAAGCAATGGAGCCGCAGAAAGAGCAATACAAACAGTACGGAGGCAAGCGAACACCATTCTCGATGAACTCAGAGAAAGAACACAGCTGGCAATACCACACGAGCACGCAGTAGTAAGCTGGGCGTTTAGACACGCCTGCTGGCTACTCAACAGGTTCGCAGTGAGCAGCTCCACAGGAAGAACGCCACAGGAAGTTATCCACGGATACCCCTACTCAGGGAAACTTGTACCCTTTGGTACTGTTGTGATGGCGAAGAGGTTGAAGATCAAGAAGAAAGGTGACAGGATATGGAACGCAGGAATATTTTTAGGCAAGACAGAGCAAGACACATGGATCGTTGCACAGCCTGATGGCATACATATCACACGCAGCGTGAGACCACTACCAGAACAGTACGACTCCAAAAGAACAAGCAGCATAGAGGTCCATACCTGGAACCTCAACACACCACTCCTTGGAGCAAGAGTACTTCCAGAGAAGAAGCAAAGACAACGACCACAGCTAAGCATCCTGCCCCCTGTTGCCGAGGAAGAACGCGAACAGCTCGAGAACGACGAGGCCGCTAGCGACCCTCCGAGTTCGGAGGACAGCAGTGAAGAGCAGCAACGAGCACTTGAAGACAGAGAGGAACAAAGTGAAGCCAGCAGCATGAGTGTGACGAGAGACAGGAAAGAAGAGCTGAAGTTGATGACGATACCCTTTTGGAGGAACTCAGAGCAGTTGAGCCACTTACAGCCTCAGCAGAAGCACTTTCAGCACCAGCTGAACCAAGAGCAGAAGCAAGCAAGCACAGCCTTGAGCCTGAGGAACCAAGCTCCCCCAGCAAGCTACGAAAGCAAGTTAACAGAGCAGAGGAAACAGACGGTTACCTCAACATGCCTCATGATGATGAAGTCTACGAAGCAGATGATGAGTTTGTGTACGAGTCGGAAGAAGAAGAAGAGGAGACAGAGAGTGAACCAACGGAAGTTTCTACCAAGGTCCCTGTCGAGTTCTTCGACGAGGAGAAAGGACCACCGAACGTGGATCCAGCTTTTCTTCAGAAGTTGGATGATGAAGCTACAGTCAAAGAAATCAAGAGGTTAACAAAGATGGGAGTTATTTCGTTGGTTTCTACGGACCCTCAGGAAGCAACTGAGAACGTACCTCTGGTAGATTCAGAGCAAGAACTTCACAAGTGGTTGACAACGAAGTTGGTGAAAGATTGGAGGTTCAGAGAAGCTACAGGTTTTGAAGCTGAAGAAGCCAAAGAAGGAACAACAAAGCCCAAGCAGATTCAAAGATGCTGGCAACGACGTGCCAGACTAGTAGCCAGAGAATACAAGACAGAAGGAAAAAGGGAAGATATATTTTCTCCTGCGACAAGCCCAGGAATTACAAAACTGGTGCCCATGTTGGCTCTCGCCAACCATTGGGCGATCTACAGTGTCGACGTGAAGGACGCGTTTTTACAAGTCCCTCAAAGAACACCTTGTTTGTGTCGAGTACCTGAAGAAGCAGCACACGTCGTACAGGCAATGCAGGAACAACAAGAACGCAACCCTGGAACTTGGTGTTGGAAGTTAGGAAGAGTTTTGCCAGGTCAACGCGACGCATCCAGTCTTTGGTCAGACTTTTGTGATGGTCTTTTGGTGGAAGAGAAGTTTGAGCGTTGTACAGCAGTTCCAGCACTTTACCGTCTTCTACGACAAGGAAAAGTGGTTGCAGTTTGCATTGTGCACGTAGATGACTTGCAGTTTGCAGGAAAGAAGGAAGTCATCGAACCAATCCTCAGGAACCTCAAGAAGAAAGTGAACCTACAAGTTGAAGGACCTCTTCTGAACGAGGAAGACTACGAGAAAGGATTTTCTGAGGAGACCGTGAAGTTTCTCAAAAGGAAGTACACGTACGAACAACATGAACTACGAGTACATAGCGATAGCAAGTACGTGAAGAAACTCGTGGAGATCCTCAAGCTGGAGAAGAAGAAGGCCAAGAACTCACCCTGCACACCGGCTAGTCAGGAACCTGACGTATCCCAAGAACTGGACGAGGAACACTCGAGAACGTACAGAATTTGTGTCGGCATTTTGCTGTACGTAGCGCACGACCGTCCGGACATTCAGTTCGCAGTACGTAGCCTCAGTACTGCCATGACGAAGCCAACGGAACGCAAGAGAAAGGAGTTGGAACACTTGGCGCTCTACCTCAAATTAAGGAACGTCAGACTACGCCGTTACGTACCACAGGAACAGCCCAGGAACGTCAGCTCTACGTCACCGCGCCGAAGAACCACAAGAACTACAAGAACCTCGAGAACAACCACGCGAACGTTTGCTGGAAGTTTTTAGCGACTCCGACTGGGCCGGAGACAAGCAGACTAGGAAGTCAGTGAGTTGCGCCATGTTCTACCTGGACGGTGCATATTTCTACAGCTACAGCAGGACACAGAAGTCGATAGCATTATCTTCAGCAGAAGCAGAATACATGGCACTTACTGGAGCAGCAAGCGAAGGGATAGGTTTACACGCAGCAGTTCGTTTCCTTACAGGAGAACGAGTACTACTCAAAGCATACACAGACAGTTCCGCATGCCGCGGAATCACAAACCGCCAAGGAACAGGAAGAGTCAAGCACCTGCAGATTCGGTTACTTTGGCTACAAGCAGCAATACGCGAAGGCAAGCTTACTGTACACGCAGTCGGTACAAAGGAGAACACAGCAGACCTAGGAACAAAGCCTCTCAGCACGAAAAGAGTGAAGTTTCTCCTGAACATGATCGGCATGTGCAACAGCGAAGGAAGAGTTGGAGAGCAAGAGCGAGAGGAAGAAGAAAAGGCACAAGTGGTGAGAAGACTCGAGAAGATCATGAAGAACAAAAGCAGCATGTTGTTTGCACTTTCGAGTTTGTTTGGAAAGACTGAGGCAGCCAACGTACCTTTCGCCGCAGCTCAAGAAGTAGCAAGCCCACAAGAAGTCCCAAGCAGTCCTGGAAGCATGTCGCTTCTGGAAGTCCTGGTGACGCTCGCCATGGTGTGCATGGCGGCATGGTTTGTCGTGAACGAGATGAGAAAGCCACAGCAGCACAAGAAGCCGAAGAGAGAAGAGAGGAGCAGCGGTGAAGAAGAGGAAAGCAGCTCAGGAAGCAGAAGTGGAGAGAAGGAAAAGAAGAAGAAGAACCGAAGGAAGAAAAGAGACGAAGCTCCTGCCGCTCAGGTGAACTACGACGTGGACTCCTTCGACGAGGCAAAGAAAGAAGTGACAGAGAGAGCAGAGAAGTTGAAGAAAGCTGAGGAAAGCCTGGAGAAGGAAAAGGAGCAGTTCGGAAACCAAAAGACAGAGTTTGAGGAGACAGTGAAAAGGTTTTTGAAGAAGCAGAAGGAGGTGAAGGAAAAGGAAGACAAAGTTACAGAAAGAGAAGAGAAGTTAGAGAAAGACCAAGAGACCCTCCAAGAACAAGCCAAGGTCTTAAGCGAGAAGGAGACAGCCCTCGAAGAAGCTGAGGAGAACGTCAAAGCAAAGGAAGCAGAGGTTGAAAAGAAGAAGAAAGAGGCAGAGAAGAGAGAGAGAAAAGCCCAGGAAAGAACCGCCGGCTACGACCAGGAGAGAGAAGAGTACGCCAAGAAGTACGTTGACGACGCAAAGAAGGACTTGGAGAGAGAGCTTAAAGTGCTAAAGCAAGAAGAGAAAGTAAGGAACCAGAAGCTCGACGACCTCCAGTACGACTACAAGAGCCTCAAGGACGACTACCAGTACTTCAAAGGTTACTCACAGGAAGTGGACGCACTTCTACTTGCAGCTAAGGACAAGATCGTGAAGTACAAGCAGAAGGTCAAGAGCCTCAAGGAAACCTTAGGTGCAACCTTGTCTGGAAGCGAAGGTGAAGAAGAGACAGAAGAAGCGTACAAGAGCAAAGCAGAGGAAGAGAAAGAGAAGGCAGAGGCTAAGGCAAAAGAGGAAGAGAAGAAGAAAGGAAAAAGGCCAAAGCAGGTAGAGACAGAAGACCAAGAAGAGAAGCCGTCAAGCAACCAAGGAGACGAAACTACCGTCGACCCGAACGACATAGCCGAGTTCACACAGCTTGGCTACGTGTGGGAGTTCAACAAGAAGACGCAGGAGTACCGCGCGAAGTGTGAGGACAAGAAAGGAGCCCCAAGAATCAAGAACGCTCCGGTGAAAGGCCGCCTCCTTTGGAACAAGGTGACGGAGTGCTACAGGAAACACAACATTTGGTTTACAGACGGAAAGGAATTGGATAAATTCCTCGAGACCAAGGAGAACGAGAAGATCGAGGAAGAGGTGCAGCGACGCATCCACGCGAAGGGCAAGCACGACAACCAAGGAACGAAGGGAAAAGGCCCTTCCTGGGACGACGGACACAACGACGGTTGGTGGTACAACGACCAGTGGAACAACGAGAACTGGAGCACCACCGACGACGGCAGCAACTGGTACGAGAACGCGAACCCCCAGAACAAAGGCTACTGGCAGACGCCAGAAGAGTGGGCGCAGCAGAACCAGTGGGACCAGTGGACACCCAAAGGAAAGGGTAAAGGCAAGAAGTCCAAGAACTGGGTGCAGACCCAGTGAAAGGATCCCGAGAAGGGATGATCGAGCAGGTCAAGCAGTGAACGCTTGTACATATGTACATAGCTAAGCAACGTAAGACTTGATGTATACTAGCACAAGAATTCATGTACAAAGTGTGAGCAAATGTATAGACGTAGCAAACTGGGGCAGTAAGCCTAGGTAAGCTACAACCTTCCAAAGTCTCACAAGAAGTTTCACAAAAGGCAGGCTAGGAAGGTACAAGGGCCAGAAGAGGCAAGAAGCCGGAGAAGCCAAAAACAAAGAGAAGAAGCCCGAAAGAAGAAAAGCCCGTAGGCTACGTAAGGGCAGAAGGAAACCGGGGTACGGGCCTCCCCGCAAAGAGTCCATAGGCTGGACCTAACTAGAACGTAGCTGTATATACAGAGTAGGTTTTTCAGGAAGGCCAATGTACAGACATAGAAGGCCTAAGTAGCAACAGGGCAGGAGTGCAGCTAGGTAAAAGACCAAGAACAACGGAGACGAAAGTCCCTAGCAAAAGCACTGTACAGAAAGCCCTAGCAGTTTCCAAGAACACCCTAGGAACCCGCAAGAACTTTCTGAGGCGGGGTGTTCGTTTGTAACCTAGTGCACGTAGTCCCAAGTAGAGTGTGTAGAGGAATCACGAGAACACATGAAACATGTGTGTGAACCGCGACACGAAGGCTTAAGCAAGTCAGCCCGCGAAGTGAGAAAAGTGTGTTTGCGAGTAGAGTGGGAAGGAAGGCTTGAGAAGCCTTTAGTTTCAACAGTTGTGGAGTGACTCGGTCACAGGCAATGCTCTTCCGACAAGAACCAGGGGGTGCAACCTCCTCGTTTATGCTCAGTGCGCAGCTCATTGCGAAACTACACAGTCGTGTAGCTGAAAAGCGGCATCACAACATCCTGTACATACAGGAGGTTTCCATGCCAGGGGCTCGCTGCTGGGGCTGTGCAGGAATTGTGTCGGCTACGTGCTCGGTACCAGCGGGCTGAAAGGACGGATCCATTGGATGATCAGGACTCAGGTGGCGACGGCGATGACCGTGATCCCGACGGCATCGATGACGACGCTGACATGCTTGGGGACGACGTCGACGAGAATATGCCGGGGTCCCAAGGCCAGGAAACGAACCGCCTAGACAATGAACAGCTCATGCGTCTGTTGCTGGGGTTGGATGACTTTGGTGACGAAGGGAACGACGAAGATGACGTAGATGACATGGCTGAGCTGGAGGGCTTGAACGTGAAGATCGCAGCAACAGCGGCAGACATGAAGCTTCCCGGCATGGGCACCAAGGTGGAAGGTCGCCATGACGAGCTTCTTGCTGCTGAAGCATCCAGTGTGTTGGCGCCAGTAGATCAAGAGACCGAAGCCTTTCTGCAAGAGCTTTTTGTGAACGGGTTGGGCCAAACTTCCATCAACGAGGACGAGGTGCATTCCTCCAGCTTGCGACCGGATGTCGTAACTGATCAGGGTGATCAAGCATCAGGTGCGGCAACCCAGCCGCGGACTGTAGATGATGACGATGCCAAATCGTTCTGGCAGAAATGGCAGGCTGCGATGCGGATGACCTGCGAAGCTCTACAACATCGTGACAGAGAGTGCACGAGACCGTTGGGCGACAACAGCATCCGGGCTGCCTAGGGTTCATGTTTCTACTTGCCGATAGCAGGCATGAGCCGTGGGCTGTGTTTAATTCACGAAGTCACTCGTTGTTAGTTTTTTTGTTTGATAGTCCCTTGATGTTTCACAGTTTCACGACCGGGCCCATCTGATTGGTCCTTTGGCGAACCTTGCTGTAGTACAAAACGGAAAGATAGATCTGCTTCATAAGTGGGTCTCACTGGGTTCACTTGTGAGACGTTTCACTGGTTTCACAGTTTCCCGGTTTCACCTTTGTAGTTTCACAGTAGAGTCCGGTCAAGCCGATCCAGTCTCACAGAGCTGAGTTTCACTTGTTGATATCTTCCTCTCACTGGGTTCACTGGTGAGACGTTTCACTGGTTTCACAGTTTCACAGTTTCACGGTCAAGCCGATCCAGTCTCACAGAGTTGAGTTGCACTTGTTTGTTTTGATATCTTTCCGTCGTCCCGTAATAGTACAGTGACTCCAGTGCTGCATGTTTGTGGTGTGGTTTGCCTTAATGAGAGGTGAGCTTACGCTTCTTCTGGAGATTGATGGTGACGATGCGAATGCAACGGCGGACGTGCATCTGGTGCAGTGGACGCGACGAAACATTTCCATGGGTCGAGAGGTTTTCTTAGACGATCTGGACCGCATCATATGTCCTGTGAATTTTGCATCACGCCCGCGCGACTTCGCGGTCAGAGATATTATTCTTCCAGCTGTGGGTGAAGGAGTCAAGCGAGTTAAGAAAGACAAGCGACCGCCTTTGCCACAACCTGCCCTGAGGCTTTTTCGAATGTTCAAGTTGGCAGTGTCTCTGCATTCGCGAGATATGGACGAGCAGGTTCTCTTCGATGAAACGGAGCAGCATTGTGCCTGCTCAGTATGCGGCCACACACATGCTCCTGTCGAGCAGTGCGCTTTATGTTTGCTCAGTGCACACACATCATGCACGACCAGAATGACACAAGCAGCCACACAGCGGTCAGCTACATTCAGTTGCGTCCCACGTCTGCATTTGCACCAGTTGCCAAACATCATTCTTGCAACGGTGGAGCCAGCTTCTGGATCATCGGCAGCGCGTGTGGCTGTGGGTTCTTCCTGGGGATCGTTTCTCAGCTCCAGCAGCATTGTAGCACTGTTTGTTCTACAACATGTCGTGAGATATGTGTGCCACGGTTGTCATGTTTGTCGTTGGTTCCGGACAGTGGATAGTTGTTGTTGGCCAGTTGTTGGCAAGTGACCGACGGTTGTTGTTGAAAGCTTGTGGCTGCGACAGTAAGAACACTGTTTCACTGTTTCACTGTATCATTCGGTGTGTGTGAATATGACGACTGCACACTTTCATTCAACAGTCGCTTGGAACGCAAGATGAGTCAGCAACGACGTTGCTGACGTTGCTGGTGTGCGTCGGGGTGCATGGGGGTTAAAGGTTTTTTAAAGGCAAACCATCAGGACCATCATGTGACATTCGTTTTTGGAATGATATAGTGATGTGACAGTGATGTGCCTGCACCAATATGTGACATGTCGTCAGTAGGGACTGGAGTCATGACTCATGCTGACATCCTGTAGTACCAAATTCTGACGTGGTTGTTCATGTTGCTGCATGTTGTATTGACTGAGTCTGTGCGGCTTCATCGACGACAACCTGGACATTGGTCAGCGCATCGAGACGTCGCCGGTGCTCTGCCAGGTTTGCAAGGCATGGTTGCGACAGTAGCTCAGCTGCAGTCCGGAGTGTTCTGGAATCATGGATGGACAAACAGAGTGTTGGAGTGAGCCTGCGAGGGCCTGCGTGTATCTGTTTTAGCACTTAGCCGCACCACTGCGCTCTTAGCATGTGTTTGTATGTGAATTCAGGCTTGGCCACTCAGCTCACTGAGAACGGACAACGGATGTCAGCGATTGTCACTGTTGCTTGTCTGGCACCAGTTTGGGTCACGCTGGGGCATGGGCATTGACTCGGGTACCTGATCAAGGCAGTTGGCAGTTGGATTGCTCGCACCATGGCATGTGCGTGAATGTTTGTGTCGTATCATAGCAATTTTGAGTCTCAAGCAGCGGTGACGTGTGTGACTAGGGTTTTGGGGTACATTATGCTATAGCTATATGAAGAAGCCCACAATAGCGTTGGACATGATTGAAGCCCCTGAGCCTGTGGCCGTGTGGCCGCTGAGACAGTCTTAGAGTCTTAGACAGTGTGACTTGTGTGGATCATGCCCATTTCAGTGCCTGACATACGGCGTTTCATGGGTGAGCTGTTGCTGGATGCAAGAAGTCAACAGCCGGAGCCGTTGGAGCCACGCAAGATCGAGGAGTTGCTTCAGATGGCGTCTTGGTCCGACGGGGTGTGGCGGCGCTTGCTACGTGACTGCGAGGACATCGGTATCAGCGAGAAGATGGATGTGTGTAGCGTCATCGGCCGTGTATTGAAGCGACGCCCAAATCAGGTTCCGTGGAAAAGGCACCTTGAAACAATCTCCGACAATGAGTCAGAGTAGTGAGCTGAGTTTCATGATCCCAAGGTTGCGTGCATGGACTCCGTCCGTGGACCACAGACCTTGAGCAGTTTCGAGCATGTACAATGCTACGTACAGTCATATCATGTCGAGGGACCTACTTGTTGCGAACTTGTGAACCGCTATGGCTATGGTCATGGTCCAACAGCACAGTTTCACAGCGCTTCCAAGGTGGATTAAGGTCGATCCAAGACATGCCTGCGTACCAAGCATTGTCCAGTCAAAAAGGGAATGGGTTGTGCTGCCATGTATTATTCAAGTCGCCTGGTCGCTTCGGAGATGTGAGGTGTTACACAGCTAGCTGTTACACAAGCGAATACTGTAGATTATCAGATTGTCGGCAGTCCTTAGCTCTTGTCCCTTGGATGTGTTTGTATGTTTGTGAACCAAGGCTCTACCAGCCAGATCACCGAGTGCCAATGTCAGTGGCTGGTGGCTGTCACTGGCTGCCACTTGACCGGCGCAAGTTAAGATTTCGGTTTTCCTGCAGGCAGCTTGTGTTGAAGCATAGATGGAGACGCAAACTCATGCTTGTCGACACATGTTTGATGTGCTGCTCTTGCGATCTTATAGGCGTGGCCCGAGGAAATGTTGAGTGCAGTGCCCTAGGTGTTTGTGTGTCAACGTTGTGTCAGCTTGCAGCACCCATCACAGTCCCATGTGCGGCAACAACAAGACTCCTCCTACTACTACTACTACTACTATGCCTACTACACGTGACTACAAGATCACCTTCGCTTCGCTTCGCCGCTTCGCTGCCATCCGCCACCATGAACTTCGGCAGCCCCTACATGCCGGCACGCGTGAAAGGGGTGGCTCCGCCTCCGCCACCTCCTTTGCGATCGGGCGTTAGACCCAGCCGCAGAGATCCAGACGAAGCTGCGGCCGAAGCTGCCCTGCAGCCAAAATTTGGCCGACCGAAACCCAAGCCCACGATGGCTCCACACCTGCATCATGCTCCGACGCCGACGCCACCCGGGACTGGCGAGCAGGAGCTGCTGCAGCTCGAGGATGTTGCCTGACTGTGCTATAGTTACTATAGTTTGTGCTTGGTTGTAGTGCTCAGGATGCTGCCCATCTTCTTGTTTGTGATAGTATTCTAAAGTGTTTTTGGGCATCAGACTCAAACCCTGGGCAAAGGAAGTAACGAAATAGAAATCCCTACAACTTGGCCCTACAACCTTTAAGTGCCATCGGTCAGTCTTTGTTGTGGCCGCCGGTTGTGGCCCAGTCTGTGATCAACGGGCCTACGGCCTAGGGCCTAGGGCTTTGTAAATGTACAACAGCAATTATCAGAAAACCAACACATACAGCCATACAGCATACATTGCAGAGGTATCAGCCACAACAATCAATGATGGACAGTGTTCTATGATAAACTGAGGTTGTCTTCGACCATCAGTTCGTTCCGGTCAACTTCGGCCGACCTGCGCAGCCGTACGCTCTCCTGAACCCTGAGATGGCCACGGACTGATGGGTTATTGCCTTTCTAGCTTGCATTGAACACATACAAGTAGGAGCCATCTTCCCAAAAACAACAAAAACAAGCATCCATCCAACATCTAGCATCAAGCATTCACTCCTTGAGAACATTCCGCGACTCCAAACATTGGCATTGCTTCCGCAGGAGCATCAGCAGAATGAGCCAGACGAAGCTCCCGAACACGGAGGTGATGGTGGCTTGGGTGGTGAGGCTGGACCAGAAGAAGCTCCGGACACGGGCATGGGTGGTGATCTTGAACACCACGGATCTCAAGAGGCTCAAGATCTGGACTCCGAGCTCAGCGAGCCCAAGGTGCCCAAGGAGAACCCAGCATCGTTTTGCATGTTTGTTTCCAAGCTGACCCAAACCACTAACCCTAACCACAATACTGTAGATCCTATGCCAGTCCTACCAACGATCCCGCAGGAGTATCCTCAATACGGTGGCGATGATGCTGGCAGCGTGCCAGAGCCGAATGAGGAGGAGATTATGATATGGTTTCGCAATGCTGGGTTGTAACCAATCTCCTTTTCTTAATTCTGAATAATCTCAGAGAAGCTTCTGTTTGCAATGATAGCAATAACAGCCGAACAACATTTATCACAACAATCCCGCAGGAGTCTCCTTTTGGCGGTGGCGGTCCTATCCGGAAGTATGATCCGGATGGCGACGTTGTGCTGCCTCCGAGTGAGTGGGTGGGAGCAGCACCACATGTGGTGCCCGACGCGGCAGATGAGACTTCTGATGAGGAGGAGTCCGGCAATTCTGTTAGGTCGCATCATATCACATTCATGTTGAGTGACCGTGAACCCAGCGTGCAGCGTGCAGTTGATACGGATACGTTGATAAGAGTGATAAGGGGATGAGTTGGTAGTTGCTAATAACATGGGAATCATAACATCATTTCAGATTGATGTGAGCAACATCTTCAACATCTTTGCTGCTGTTTGTGTGCAGTGCTGGACCATGATCCCACATCATCACGCCCAGGAGCCTTCGTCACCACACGAAGCGGCGGCGTCGGATCCTACAAGTCCTACAAGCTCAAGTGACTCGAGCAGCACGACGCCTGTGAGGCGCAGCAGACGCAAGCGAACACGCAGGTGGCGGCCTTTGCTGTTGCCGCTTCCGAGGAGTGTATTTCGCATGAGGTTCTGGTGGAGCGTGATCTCGGGTTGAACCCAGACCCAGACGGGGATAGAAGTGGGATATCAGGCTGGGTAGCCACGCCACTTGACTCAGACAATAGGCGTGCTGGGGCTGATGCATCATATTCACTGTCGTCAACTTCGTTTTGCGGGGATGCCACGAACAGTGGCATATGGAGGCGGAACAAGCTTCAAGGCCTCCTTGTGTCGACTGGCACGATGACGCATGGGCGCCGTATCGAGAGTCTCAACCAGTTCCTGCAAGCGTTCGTGTTCCACCACACAGTGTGTCTCGGCCCGGCAATACAAAACAAAAGTACAACTGAGAACCGAGGAAACAACATCACCGACAATTTGGTCCTCAATCCACAGCAACTGATTATTGTGTCTGACAACAAGTTCCATACACCTTGGTTAAAACAGACTGACATGTGGCAGCCATATCGTAGACGTTGTTGATGTGTAGACGTTGTTGATGTGTTCGTTGCCCAAGGTGTGATCTGCAAGTGTGCTCGACTGGAACAGCCGCCAACAATCTTGCGATTGTGTTGAAGCAGCTCAACAGCATCAAAGCGCCCACATGGGACGAATTTGCAGAGATGACCAGGACACTCTGCTGACAGTATGTCTTTAAGTGATAAATTTCACAATTTCACAGTGCCAGCACCATCATCATGATCATGATCATCATCATGAAACATCATCTTAACCTCGACCTAGATTGTTGTCGGCAGTCGTCGGTCGTTAGTATGATTGTCTCTTTGTTACACAGCATACAGCATACAGTCCTACGGAGTGTGCACTGTTGTTTCACTTTGTTAGTTCAATTCAGGACAGGTGCATTGCCCAAGTGCCACATTCATGTGTGGTGTCTTTCCGGCGATTGTGGTCCCGATCAAGCAAGCTTCCGAGCGTCTATTCGGACTGTGCTCGCAGCACCTGCTTTCTGGAACCAATGGGTCTTCGAGGTTCCCTGCCTGAAGCATCAACTGCATCTGATGTGCAAGGACTCGTTGCGACTGCTTAACCAACTGCTTGAAGAGAAGGGCAGAAGCATAACTACTTCGGCTCAGTGGCGAAGGTATGCCATACGTGGCGTGCTCACGGCGCCAAAGTCAACCAGACGTGGAACGTAATCGTTCCTCGAGCATTTGAATTCAAAGCTTCCTGCACGGTCCCTCCTTTAGCTGTCGCTGGAAGATGGGGTTCCATTGATTGTCGCTCGTCTGCGTGAAAGGCCGAATAATGCTGGCGGCATTCAGCTATGATCTCAGCTCTTAGTACTAGTTGTTAGGTGTTCTTAACTTCAATGTTTCTGGTTGATTTGAGGTGCAGAGGAATATTTCCTTCATGCTGCTACTCCCGATTACGTCGTGAGAACATTCCTTGCAACCTTCGCCACGGGGGAGTACAATGCCTACTTGGAACGAAACGCTCAACGTCAAGACCAGTCGGCGCTGGAACACGATGTGGACGAACTGGGCCTGGAAGAGGCAGCTGAATACCGATCAAAGGTAACCAAGTGGATCAAAGGCTCATTGCTTTGCTTGCAAGATACGCTGTTTTGGTTCCTCTTGCAAGTATCTTTCATGTCGCGGTCACCCTTCCGCCATATGTTTGCTATCCTGAGCAAGTACAGTGGCCATGCGTCGAGTAGAATCCGCAATCCGTGCACGGACTGTGAAGCGCATGAACTGCCCATAGTGGATCTTGTTACGGTTCGGCTTGTGCAGCTTGATGACGAATTTCATGACCTGCGCAACAACATACCTTGCTGGTGCGAACGAACCCTTGCGTCTCTGCAAGGGATGATCTGCTGGGATGCAAACCATGCACTTTTACTGGAAGATTTGCAGCATATGGCCATGCGGGTGGTGATGCTGAACCACGCCTCTTACAAGCGCAGGATAGTGGGCTTGTTTTCTCAGACCCGTGTCAGCAAGTCCATCTTTGTACTTATAACCCGATATCATTGACAGAATCGATACTCTAGACTCTAATCTCTAATCTCTAATCGGTCCACATCATCATCATCATCATCGAATCATCGGCCTTCTTGCAGAACTATTGCAGGTGGCCGTTCCGTATCTTCTGGATGTTGAAGAATGCGCCTCAAGATGCATGCGACAAGCGCAAAGGCGGCGGCTACTTTGTTAAGTTATTTGTTAATTAGGCTTAGGCTAAATTAGGCATCTGCTTGAATTGAACTTCCGAATTATCCTGTCCTCTCAGTCATGACAGTCATGAGTCATGAGTCATCAGGTGTGGCACGTGAGTTGTTGGACAGCAGCGAGCAAGTGCTCGAGTGCACGACACGGAAAATCCGTACATCATGTTGGGCAGAGCTTGAAGAGGTCGCGGTGACGGGACGTCTCCGCATGAATGGCCGCCTCAGAGCTTCATTGCTGCTCAGCGCTAGCATGCTGCGACTGGATGTGCAGGAGCTGGAGTCTTTAAACAGTATGGTTAAACATCAAGTTGCAAGATCGGGCAACAACAGGATCACACTGGAGCTCCTATCTTCAAGGGTGCTCACGCGGAAGCTGCTGGCATTGCATGCAGTCGGCTGGCGATATAAGGACGTGGTGCCGGTCGCGGCGGCGTTTGCCAAATCTGCCTATCTGCAGCACGGGCCGCACAAAGAGTATTTGGCAGATGAAGCACGATGGCACACTTGCGGAGAAGCGCGTCTCACACCTGCTGATCCTGCAGTATACAACCCAGCTGCGAGACCCACCCCAGAACACTCATGGGCCCTGAAGTACAATGCAACTTTCATGAAAGCAGTGAGGGCACACAACAAAGATCACTCGGACACTTGGATTGCACTGCTGGTGCCAACAAGTCTTTGCTGTGATCATCAACCAGCGGACGAAGCCGACGAAGCCGAGTTTGAACGTTGGATATGTTGTTGTTCGTTTGTAACCTAGTGCACGTAGTCCCAAGTAGAGTGTGTAGAGTAATCACGAGAACACATGAAACATGTGTGTGAACCGCGACACGAAGGCTTAAGCAAGTCAGCCCGCGAAGTGAGAAAAGTGTGTTTGCGAGTAGAGTGGGAAGGAAGGCTTGAGAAGCCTTTAGTTTCAACATGGTAGCGGAGCTCCCTGATTCAGACCTCTTGGGAGCGATGAAGCTATCACAGGAACAACAGGTAGCTGTCGCCATGGTTTCCTTGGCTTTGGCCTTTTCGCTGATGTGTCTGGCGAGAAGCTTTGTGAAAGAACTTGTGAGAAAGGAGACGGTGGAGCGCGTAGCTCCAGCTGAGGAAGAAGTGCCAGAACTCTGGTACTCGCCTTACGGAGAGAAAACCCACACCTCAGGAAGATGTCATGGCCTCAGGAACGCAACCAGCGTACACCGAGTACTACCATGCAAGTACTGCTGTCCCGGCGGACTCCGATCCCGGGAACAACGCACCTTCGAGTACAAGAGAACCTTTCTGGAAGCAGCAGGAAAGTACTTTTGGCTAAAAGTCTTTATGGTTGTGGTTCTCGTGGGCATGTCATGGTTCATGGTGTTTGAAGTGAACGAGACCTACGGCTACCCGTTGGCCACGAACCGCATGCTGAACTACAGGAACAAGGTCCTCAGCCTCGACAACAAGAACCCCAAGAAGAAGCATGTGATAAAGGAGATTACCCCAGCGGATGTTGTACCTGCCGGGAAGAGCCAAGAAGGTGATCACACAGAACTTTTCACGTTGTGGTCGCATTTACATGAGCCCAATACCAAACCGAGAACGAGAACGAGATCAACGTCACGAGCTACCTCAAGAAGACGAACGTGTACTCCGAGTTCTACAAGAACAGAAGTAAAGGAACAAAGTTGCAACTACAGTTTTCATGAAGGTGATGTCGCGGAGTATAACGAGAACCTAAAGAACGAAGAAGTGCCCCACGTGAACTACTACAAGAACCTTGTGTTTGAGTTGGTTTTGGAGTTTCAAGAGTACCTTGCGAAAGCAGGAAGAAGCCTTGAGCCCGTCGTGAGCTACGTCGTGCGCACGTGTCACCCAGTACTACTTCTACTTGGGACCCCGCTTGGTATGGTCACTTGGATCTACCTCTATTTTTTGGTCAGAGTTAAGCAAACAAAAAGAGAACAGTTGAAGAAGAAAGTTTCGAGAAGGAAGTTGCACAGGTCAGTTTGCAGCGTTCTTTTCAAGAAGCGAGTCTGGTTGCATGTTGTGTTGCTTTACAGTCACATGCAGAGTGCAGTTGCGATGGAGGAAGCCTTGCAAAGGCTCACGGACCTTACTGCCCAAAACACACAACAGATACAAGCACTTGCCCAAGCAATGAACAGTCAGCAAGCGCAGGCAGGTACCGCTTCACAACAACTACAGGAACTCGCGCAGTCAGTTTCACAACAGCAGAGAGCAATTACAGAAGCAACCCAAGCAACCAACACAGCACTGTCACAACAAGCAGAGCTTACTGCAAACGCGGTTGCAGCAACAGGAAAGCTTACAGCAGACGCAGTTACAGCACTGTCGCAGCACGCAGAGTCAAGAAGGCCAGGAGAGATCGACCTCCACAAGATGATCAAATCTCCAGAAGTCTTTGGCCCTACTACGTACAAGGAAGAGCGTGATGGTTTTCTAGAATTTCGGTTGAAGCTGAGAAGTTGGATAGGCGCTCTCAACAACGACATCCTTGAGAAGATCAACGCAGTCGAGATGGATAGAAGAGAAGCATCATGGGAATGGAACAGACTTAACCCAGGTGAACAAGCACTTTCAAGAAAGCTACATTCCATCCTCACCAGCTACACACGTGGCCGTCCTCTACGAACTCTAAAGCAAGTACCCAACGAGAACGGTTTCGAAGCATGGAGGTTGTTGGTGGAGGAGCATCAGCCTCACAACCGTGCACGTTCTCTACAACTACTCAACGGAGTTCTTCACTACAGGTTCGACAAGCAAAGGTCAACACAAGAAAATATTCTGAAGTTTGAGGAGTTGATTGAAGAGTACGAGAGAGCGAGTGGAGACCTTGTTGCGGACGACATGAAGATTTCCATCATTCTTGGAGGAACTGAAGGTAACATGAGACAGCACCTTCTACTCAACCAGAAGGAGACCACAAAGTATGGAACACTACGACAGTACCTCCTCTCCTACGAGCAAGCAGCAAGGTGGACTACCACAGACCTCATCAACTCAGGAAAGGACCACCAAGGACAAGCAGACATGGATGTTTCACGAGTTGAATGGTGGAAAGGCAAAGGAAAAGACAAAGGGAAAAGGAAAGAAAGGAAAAGGATTCGGCAAGTACAAAGGCAAAGGCTTCGGTAAAGGAAAAGGAAAAGGAGAAAGCCAGTACTACTACAAAGGCCGAGGAAAAGGAAAAGGACGAGGAAAAGGAAAAGGAAAAGGCAGAGGCCGAGGATATGGCAAAGGCGGGGGAAAAGGCTACAGCAGCAAAGGAAAAGGTAAAGGCTACAACAACCCAGGAATTGGTGTTTGTCATTACTGCCAAAAGCCTGGACACTACGAAGCCAATTGCAGACTCAAGCAGAGAGACATGCAGCAGAAGGTCAGGAACGCACAGGAGGAAGACGAGCAAAGCGTCAGGACACAGCCTACTACAGTTCCAAGCAGTAGCGCTTCGGCAGCCACAACAACAAGAACTACAAGCGCGAAGTCTACAGCTAAGCCAACAGTTCGGCAGATCGCGATGTACCACATGGACAACGATCCCGTCACGTACCCTGAAGTTTTTGAACTTGACGAAGACGAAGAAGAGCTCGAGATCGAGTACTTTGGAAGAGTCTTGAGAGTGACGGAAGCTGAAGAGTTTGTTTTGTCAGAAGGAGAAGAGAGCGAAGAAGAGCAAGAAGATCCTCTACTAAACTGGTACCTTGGACGTGAAGCACTACCACCACAAGAAGTTCTTTCAGTACGCGTTGTAGAGGAAGAGTTTTTCCAGGAAAGTGATCTTCACCAAAGAATCGAAGTTATCCTGGATTCTGGCGCAGACGTTTCTCTTGTGCCCTCTTGGCTAGGAAAAGAAGGAACCCCTTTGAAGGTTCGCCCTTCGTCCATTCAGGACGCACAAGGAAAAGCAATAAAGACGGAAGGCAGAAGGATGCTGAACTTAACGTTCTTTGATGACGACGGAAGCTTTTGTCGCATCCAGGAAGCCTTCACCGTTGCCTCGGTGATCAACCCGCTGATGGCCATAGGCAAGCTGTTTCGAGAAGGCTGGGAGTTGCGAGTGAACGAAGAAGAAGGTATGTGTCTTACAGACGGAAGCTCAAGAATACCAGTGCATCTCCACAAGAACAGCTTGGCAGCCTACGCCTACGTACAAACTCCTTCAAGAAGCAAAAGTTACAGCAGCAACAACTACAAGATGGTTCGGACAGTTGTTCAGCTCAACAAGCACGTTCAGGAAGCAGTGAACAAAGAAGAACCTGGTTGGCACAACACTGACAGCATGGTGATCGTGAAGTATGCTACTCAAAGCAGCTACGAGAACCCATCTCTCATGTATAGTCCTACGCACTTTCCGTACAGAAGCACTTTGGTGAAAGAAGAGAGAGGATGGAGAGCAGTTGAAGTTTCAAAGAAGTACTCCGAGAAGGCAGACCCTTTTGAAGAGTTTGCAGAAGGAGAAAAGGAAGTGGTTACAGCCATTTCAGCAAAGCCAATTCCACTTTGGATCCTTGGCACCCCTTACGCAGCTGGAGATCGAGCAGAGCAAGAAAGTCATGGTCGTGACTACTGGAAAATGGACCTCGAGAAGGGAGAAGTTGTTCGTCACCACGTAGTACCTAGAACTGTGCTGTTTGACCCGACAGGAGTTGCCAACTGTCCTGTCCTCCTTGGAGATCTTGAGAACAGCAGGTATACCCAAGGAGACTGCATCTACAGTACGGAGATCTACGAACACAGCGACGACTGGAGAGCAGACCGCCTACCTCTACGTGAACACTTTCGTTTGCCGTGGTTTGGTCAAACAAGGTTCCGCGTGAAGCCAGAAGTTGTTGAAGACCTAAAAGCAGAAGCTGCAGCAGAGGAGCTAAAGAAGAAGAAGGAAGAACACTACAAAGAGAAGGAAGATTCAGCAGCACCACCAGAAGCGCAGGAGAGTAAAGACGAAGAGATGAGAGAAGCACCAGCAGACCAAGAAGCACCACAAGAAGTTGTTGAAGTTTTGGAGGAAAGCTTCTACCACGAAGGCGTCGAGTACACAGCGCAGAAAAGCAGTCTTAAGGAACTACAAGCACTTTGCAGAGAGTACAGAGTGAAGACAACAGGAAGCAAGAAGCAGCTCTTGAAGAGACTCGCCACAGCAGTCAGAGAAGAAAGGCTCAGCACGCAACACAAGGAACAACGGGAACACCACCAAGCATACCACCTAGCACCACCACAGGAACCAACGGAAGAGGAGAGAGCGTACCACAACTTGACGCACCTTCCGTATCAGCCTTGGTGTCCCCATTGCGTTGCTATGAAAGCACGAGAAGACAACCACAAGAAGGGATTGAGCAAGCCAAGCAGCTCTACGGATTCCGCGAAGCCCGTCATCAGTTTTGACTTTTGCTATACAAGCACCACAGGAAGTGAAGAGCCACCAGCAGTGACTCTTGTCGCTGTGGACAGCTGGAGCAAGGCAGTTCTTTCGGTGCCCTGCAAGAGGAAAGGAGGTGCAGGAAGCACGACGCATCTCGCGGAAGCACTCGTGCAGTTCACCACGCAGCTCGGGTACAACACCCTCGTTCTCAAAGCAGACA
Source organism: Symbiodinium sp. CCMP2592 (assembly GCA_905221615.1). Taxonomy (NCBI): domain Eukaryota; class Dinophyceae; order Suessiales; family Symbiodiniaceae; genus Symbiodinium; species Symbiodinium sp. CCMP2592. The sequence goes on from CAJNDT010006209.1 coordinate 304,636, forward strand.
ACGAGAACGCAGCCAAAGCACTCAAGGACAAAGTACAGAAAGTACGCAGCAGCCTTGGACTTTCTACAACACTACAGGAAAGCATTCCTTACGACCACGAAAGCAATGGAGCCGCAGAAAGAGCAATACAAACAGTACGGAGGCAAGCGAACACCATTCTCGATGAACTCAGAGAAAGAACACAGCTGGCAATACCACACGAGCACGCAGTAGTAAGCTGGGCGTTTAGACACGCCTGCTGGCTACTCAACAGGTTCGCAGTGAGCAGCTCCACAGGAAGAACGCCACAGGAAGTTATCCACGGATACCCCTACTCAGGGAAACTTGTACCCTTTGGTACTGTTGTGATGGCGAAGAGGTTGAAGATTAAGAAGAAAGGTGACAGGATATGGAACGCAGGAATATTTTTAGGCAAGACAGAGCAAGACACATGGATCGTTGCACAGCCTGATGGCATACATATCACACGCAGCGTGAGACCACTACCAGAACAGTACGACTCCAAAAGAACAAGCAGCATAGAGGTCCATACCTGGAACCTCAACACACCACTCCTTGGAGCAAGAGTACTTCCAGAGAAGAAGCAAAGACAACGACCACAGCTAAGCATCCTGCCCCCTGTTGCCGAGGAAGAACGCGAACAGCTCGAGAACGACGAGGCCGCTAGCGACCCTCCGAGTTCGGAGGACAGCAGTGAAGAGCAGCAACGAGCACTTGAAGACAGAGAGGAACAAAGTGAAGCCAGCAGCATGAGTGTGACGAGAGACAGGAAAGAAGAGCTGAAGTTGATGACGATACCCTTTTGGAGGAACTCAGAGCAGTTGAGCCACTTACAGCCTCAGCAGAAGCACTTTCAGCACCAGCTGAACCAAGAGCAGAAGCAAGCAAGCACAGCCTTGAGCCTGAGGAACCAAGCTCCCCCAGCAAGCTACGAAAGCAAGTTAACAGAGCAGAGGAAACAGACGGTTACCTCAACATGCCTCATGATGATGAAGTCTACGAAGCAGATGATGAGTTTGTGTACGAGTCGGAAGAAGAAGAAGAGGAGACAGAGAGTGAACCAACGGAAGTTTCTACCAAGGTCCCTGTCGAGTTCTTCGACGAGGAGAAAGGACCACCGAACGTGGATCCGGCTTTTCTTCAGAAGTTGGATGATGAAGCTACAGTCAAAGAAATCAAGAGGTTAACAAAGATGGGAGTTATTTCGTTGGTTTCTACGGACCCTCAGGAAGCAACTGAGAACGTACCTCTGGTAGATTCAGAGCAAGAACTTCACAAGTGGTTGACAACGAAGTTGGTGAAAGATTGGAGGTTCAGAGAAGCTACAGGTTTTGAAGCTGAAGAAGCCAAAGAAGGAACAACAAAGCCCAAGCAGATTCAAAGATGCTGGCAACGACGTGCCAGACTAGTAGCCAGAGAATACAAGACAGAAGGAAAAAGGGAAGATATATTTTCTCCTGCGACAAGCCCAGGAATTACAAAACTGGTGCCCATGTTGGCTCTCGCCAACCATTGGGCGATCTACAGTGTCGACGTGAAGGACGCGTTTTTACAAGTCCCTCAAAGAACACCTTGTTTGTGTCGAGTACCTGAAGAAGCAGCACACGTCGTACAGGCAATGCAGGAACAACAAGAACGCAACCCTGGAACTTGGTGTTGGAAGTTAGGAAGAGTTTTGCCAGGTCAACGCGACGCATCCAGTCTTTGGTCAGACTTTTGTGATGGTCTTTTGGTGGAAGAGAAGTTTGAGCGTTGTACAGCAGTTCCAGCACTTTACCGTCTTCTACGACAAGGAAAAGTGGTTGCAGTTTGCATTGTGCACGTAGATGACTTGCAGTTTGCAGGAAAGAAGGAAGTCATCGAACCAATCCTCAGGAACCTCAAGAAGAAAGTGAACCTACAAGTTGAAGGACCTCTTCTGAACGAGGAAGACTACGAGAAAGGATTTTCTGAGGAGACCGTGAAGTTTCTCAAAAGGAAGTACACGTACGAACAACATGAACTACGAGTACATAGCGATAGCAAGTACGTGAAGAAGCTCGTGGAGATCCTCAAGCTGGAGAAGAAGAAGGCCAAGAACTCACCCTGCACACCGGCTAGTCAGGAACCTGACGTATCCCAAGAACTGGACGAGGAACACTCGAGAACGTACAGAAGTTGTGTCGGCATTTTGCTGTACGTAGCGCACGACCGTCCGGACATTCAGTTCGCAGTACGTAGCCTCAGTACTGCCATGACGAAGCCAACGGAACGCGAGAGAAAGGAGTTGGAACACTTGGCGCTCTACCTCAAAGGAACGTCAGACTACGCCGTTACGTACCACAGGAACAGCCCAGGAACGTCAGCTCTACGTCACCGCGCCGAAGAACCACAAGAACTACAAGAACCTCGAGAACAACCACGCGAACGTTTGCTGGAAGTTTTTAGCGACTCCGACTGGGCCGGAGACAAGCAGACTAGGAAGTCAGTGAGTTGCGCCATGTTCTACCTGGACGGTGCATATTTCTACAGCTACAGCAGGACACAGAAGTCGATAGCATTATCTTCAGCAGAAGCAGAATACATGGCACTTACTGGAGCAGCAAGCGAAGGGATAGGTTTACACGCAGCAGTTCGTTTCCTTACAGGAGAACGAGTACTACTCAAAGCATACACAGACAGTTCCGCATGCCGCGGAATCACAAACCGCCAAGGAACAGGAAGAGTCAAGCACTTGCAGATTCGGTTACTTTGGCTACAAGCAGCAATACGCGAAGGCAAGCTTACTGTACACGCAGTCGGTACAAAGGAGAAACACAGCAGACCTAGGAACAAAGCCTCTCAGCACGAAAAGAGTGAAGTTTCTCCTGAACATGATCGGCATGTGCAACAGCGAAGGAAGAGTTGGAGAGCAAGAGCGAGAGGAAGAAGAAAAGGCACAAGTGGTGAGAAGACTCGAGAAGATCATGAAGAACAAAAGCAGCATGTTGTTTGCACTTTCGAGTTTGTTTGGAAAGACTGAGGCAGCCTACGTACCTTTCGCCGCAGCTCAAGAAGTAGCAAGCCCACAAGAAGTCCCAAGCAGTCCTGGAAGCATGTCGCTTCTGGAAGTCCTGGTGACGCTCGCCATGGTGTGCATGGCGGCATGGTTTGTCGTGAACGAGATGAGAAAGCCACAGCAGCACAAGAAGCCGAAGAGAGAAGAGAGGAGCAGCGGTGAAGAAGAGGAAAGCAGCTCAGGAAGCAGAAGTGGAGAGAAGGAAAAGAAGAAGAAGAACCGAAGGAAGAAAAGAGACGAAGCTCCTGCCGCTCAGGTGAACTACGACGTGGACTCCTTCGACGAGGCAAAGAAAGAAGTGACAGAGAGAGCAGAGAAGTTGAAGAAAGCTGAGGAAAGCCTGGAGAAGGAAAAGGAGCAGTTCGGAAACCAAAAGACAGAGTTTGAGGAGACAGTGAAAAGGTTTTTGAAGAAGCAGAAGGAGGTGAAGGAAAAGGAAGACAAAGTTACAGAAAGAGAAGAGAAGTCAGAGAAAGACCAAGAGACCTTCCAAGAACAAGCCAAGGTCTTAAGCGAGAAGGAGACAGCCCTCGAAGAAGCTGAGGAGAACGTCAAAGCAAAGGAAGCAGAGGTTGAAAAGAAGAAGAAAGAGGCAGAGAAGAGAGAGAGAAAAGCCCAGGAAAGAACCGCCGGCTACGACCAGGAGAGAGAAGAGTACGCCAAGAAGTACGTTGACGACGCAAAGAAGGACTTGGAGAGAGAGCTTAAAGTGCTAAAGCAAGAAGAGAAAGTAAGGAACCAGAAGCTCGACGACCTCCAGTACGACTACAAGAGCCTCAAGGACGACTACCAGTACTTCAAAGGTTACTCACAGGAAGTGGACGCACTTCTACTTGCAGCTAAGGACAAGATCGTGAAGTACAAGCAGAAGGTCAAGAGCCTCAAGGAAACCTTAGGTGCAACCTTGTCTGGAAGCGAAGGTGAAGAAGAGACAGAAGAAGCGTACAAGAGCAAAGCAGAGGAAGAGAAAGAGAAGGCAGAGGCTAAGGCAAAAGAGGAAGAGAAGAAGAAAGGAAAAAGGCCAAAGCAGGTAGAGACAGAAGACCAAGAAGAGAAGCCGTCAAGCAACCAAGGAGACGAAACTACCGTCGACCCGAACGACATAGCCGAGTTCACACAGCTTGGCTACGTGTGGGAGTTCAACAAGAAGACGCAGGAGTACCGCGCGAAGTGTGAGGACAAGAAAGGAGCCCCAAGAATCAAGAACGCTCCGGTGAAAGGCCGCCTCCTTTGGAACAAGGTGACGGAGTGCTACAGGAAACACAACATTTGGTTTACAGACGGAAAGGAATTGGATAAATTCCTCGAGACCAAGGAGAACGAGAAGATCGAGGAAGAGGTGCAGCGACGCATCCACGCGAAGGGCAAGCACGACAACCAAGGAACGAAGGGAAAAGGCCCTTCCTGGGACGACGGACACAACGACGGTTGGTGGTACAACGACCAGTGGAACAACGAGAACTGGAGCACCACCGACGACGGCAGCAACTGGTACGAGAACGCGAACCCCCAGAACAAAGGCTACTGGCAGACGCCAGAAGAGTGGGCGCAGCAGAACCAGTGGGACCAGTGGACACCCAAAGGAAAGGGTAAAGGCAAGAAGTCCAAGAACTGGGTGCAGACCCAGTGAAAGGATCCCGAGAAGGGATGATCGAGCAGGTCAAGCAGTGAACACTTGTACATATGTACATGGCTAAGCAACGTAAGACTTGATGTATACTAGCACAAGAATTCATGTACAAAGTGTGAGCAAATGTATAGACGTAGCAAACTGGGGCAGTAAGCCTAGGTAAGCTACAACCTTCCAAAGTCTCACAAGAAGTTTCACAAAAGGCAGGCTAGGAAGGTACAAGGGCCAGAAGAGGCAAGAAGCCGGAGAAGCCAAAAACAAAGAGAAGAAGCCCGAAAGAAGAAAAGCCCGTAGGCTACGTAAGGGCAGAAGGAAACCGGGGTACGGGCCTCCCCGCAAAGAGTCCATAGGCTGGACCTAACTAGAACGTAGCTGTATATACAGAGTAGGTTTTTCAGGAAGGCCAATGTACAGACATAGAAGGCCTAAGTAGCAACAGGGCAGGAGTGCAGCTAGGTAAAAGACCAAGAACAACGGAGACGAAAGTCCCTAGCAAAAGCACTGTACAGAAAGCCCTAGCAGTTTCCAAGAACACCCTAGGAACCCGCAAGAACTTTCTGAGGCGGGGTGTTCGTTTGTAACCTAGTGCACGTAGTCCCAAGTAGAGTGTGTAGAGTAATCACGAGAACACATGAAACATGTGTGTGAACCGCGACACGAAGGCTTAAGCAAGTCAGCCCGCGAAGTGAGAAAAGTGTGTTTGCGAGTAGAGTGGGAAGGAAGGCTTGAGAAGCCTTTAGTTTCAACAGTTGTGGAGTGACTCGGTCACAGGCAATGCTCTTCCGACAAGAACCAGGGGGTGCAACCTCCTCGTTTATGCTCAGTGCGCAGCTCATTGCGAAACTACACAGTCGTGTAGCTGAAAAGCGGCATCACAACATCCTGTACATACAGGAGGTTTCCATGCCAGGGGCTCGCTGCTGGGGCTGTGCAGGAATTGTGTCGGCTACGTGCTCGGTACCAGCGGGCTGAAAGGACGGATCCATTGGATGATCAGGACTCAGGTGGCGACGGCGATGACCGTGATCCCGACGGCATCGATGACGACGCTGACATGCTTGGGGACGACGTCGACGAGAATATGCCGGGGTCCCAAGGCCAGGAAACGAACCGCCTAGACAATGAACAGCTCATGCGTCTGTTGCTGGGGTTGGATGACTTTGGTGACGAAGGGAACGACGAAGATGACGTAGATGACATGGCTGAGCTGGAGGGCTTGAACGTGAAGATCGCAGCAACAGCGGCAGACATGAAGCTTCCCGGCATGGGCACCAAGGTGGAAGGTCGCCATGACGAGCTTCTTGCTGCTGAAGCATCCAGTGTGTTGGCGCCAGTAGATCAAGAGACCGAAGCCTTTCTGCAAGAGCTTTTTGTGAACGGGTTGGGCCAAACTTCCATCAACGAGGACGAGGTGCATTCCTCCAGCTTGCGACCGGATGTCGTAACTGATCAGGGTGATCAAGCATCAGGTGCGGCAACCCAGCCGCGGACTGTAGATGATGACGATGCCAAATCGTTCTGGCAGAAATGGCAGGCTGCGATGCGGATGACCTGCGAAGCTCTACAACATCGTGACAGAGAGTGCACGAGACCGTTGGGCGACAACAGCATCCGGGCTGCCTAGGGTTCATGTTTCTACTTGCCGATAGCAGGCATGAGCCGTGGGCTGTGTTTAATTCACGAAGTCACTCGTTGTTAGTTTTTTTGTTTGATAGTCCCTTGATGTTTCACAGTTTCACGACCGGGCCCATCTGATTGGTCCTTTGGCGAACCTTGCTGTAGTACAAAACGGAAAGATAGATCTGCTTCATAAGTGGGTCTCACTGGGTTCACTTGTGAGACGTTTCACTGGTTTCACAGTTTCCCGGTTTCACCTTTGTAGTTTCACAGTAGAGTCCGGTCAAGCCGATCCAGTCTCACAGAGCTGAGTTTCACTTGTTGATATCTTCCTCTCACTGGGTTCACTGGTGAGACGTTTCACTGGTTTCACAGTTTCACAGTTTCACGGTCAAGCCGATCCAGTCTCACAGAGTTGAGTTGCACTTGTTTGTTTTGATATCTTTCCGTCGTCCCGTAATAGTACAGTGACTCCAGTGCTGCATGTTTGTGGTGTGGTTTGCCTTAATGAGAGGTGAGCTTACGCTTCTTCTGGAGATTGATGGTGACGATGCGAATGCAACGGCGGACGTGCATCTGGTGCAGTGGACGCGACGAAACATTTCCATGGGTCGAGAGGTTTTCTTAGACGATCTGGACCGCATCATATGTCCTGTGAATTTTGCATCACGCCCGCGCGACTTCGCGGTCAGAGATATTATTCTTCCAGCTGTGGGTGAAGGAGTCAAGCGAGTTAAGAAAGACAAGCGACCGCCTTTGCCACAACCTGCCCTGAGGCTTTTTCGAATGTTCAAGTTGGCAGTGTCTCTGCATTCGCGAGATATGGACGAGCAGGTTCTCTTCGATGAAACGGAGCAGCATTGTGCCTGCTCAGTATGCGGCCACACACATGCTCCTGTCGAGCAGTGCGCTTTATGTTTGCTCAGTGCACACACATCATGCACGACCAGAATGACACAAGCACACACAGCGGTCAGCTACATTCAGTTGCGTCCCACGTCTGCATTTGCACCAGTTGCCAAACGTCCTTCTTGCAACGGTGGAGCCAGCTTCTGGATCATCGGCAGCGCGTGTGGCTGTGGGTTCTTCCTGGGGATCGTTTCTCAGCTCCAGCAGCATTGTAGCACTGTTTGTTCTACAACATGTCGTGAGATATGTGTGCCACGGTTGTCATGTTTGTCGTTGGTTCCGGACAGGACAGTGGATAGTTGTTGTTGGCCAGTTGTTGGCAAGTGACCGACGGTTGTTGTTGAAAGCTTGTGGCTGCGACAGTAAGAACACTGTTTCACTGTTTCACTGTATCATTCGGTGTGTGTGAATATGACGACTGCACACTTTCATTCAACAGTCGCTTGGAACGCAAGATGAGTCAGCAACGACGTTGCTGACGTTGCTGGTGTGCGTCGGGGTGCATGGGGGTTAAAGGTTTTTTAAAGGCAAACCATCAGGACCATCATGTGACATTCGTTTTTGGAATGATAGAGTGATGTGACAGTGATGTGCCTGCACCAATATGTGACATGTCGTCAGTAGGGCCAGTAGGGACTGGAGTCATGACTCATGCTGACATCCTGTAGTACCAAATTCTGACGTGGTTGTTCATGTTGCTGCATGTTGTATTGACTGAGTCTGAGCGGCTTCATCGACGACAACCTGGACATTGGTCAGCGCATCGAGACGTCGCCGGTGCTCTGCCAGGTTTGCAAGGCATGGTTGCGACAGTAGCTCAGCTGCAGTCCGGAGTGTTCTGGAATCATGGATGGACAAACAGAGTGTTGGAGTGAGCCTGCGAGGGCCTGCGTGTATCTGTTTTAGCACTTAGCCGCACCACTGCGCTCTTAGCATGTGTTTGTATGTGAATTCAGGCTTGGCCACTCAGCTCACTGAGAACGGACAACGGATGTCAGCGATTGTCACTGTTGCTTGTCTGGCACCAGTTTGGGTCACGCTGGGGCATGGGCATTGACTCGGGTACCTGATCAAGGCAGTTGGCAGTTGGATTGCTCGCACCATGGCATGTGCGTGAATGTTTGTGTCGTATCATAGCAATTTTGAGTCTCAAGCAGCGGTGACGTGTGTGACTAGGGTTTTGGGGTACATTATGCTATAGCTATATGAAGAAGCCCACAATAGCGTTGGACATGATTGAAGCCCCTGAGCCTGTGGCCGTGTGGCCGCTGAGACAGTCTTAGAGTCTTAGACAGTGTGACTTGTGTGGATCATGCCCATTTCAGTGCCTGACATACGGCGTTTCATGGGTGAGCTGTTGCTGGATGCAAGAAGTCAACAGCCGGAGCCGTTGGAGCCACGCAAGATCGAGGAGTTGCTTCAGATGGCGTCTTGGTCCGACGGGGTGTGGCGGCGCTTGCTACGTGACTGCGAGGACATCGGTATCAGCGAGAAGATGGATGTGTGTAGCGTCATCGGCCGTGTATTGAAGCGACGCCCAAATCAGGTTCCGTGGAAAAGGCACCTTGAAACAATCTCCGACAATGAGTCAGAGTAGTGAGCTGAGTTTCATGATCCCAAGGTTGCGTGCATGGACTCCGTCCGTGGACCACAGACCTTGAGCAGTTTCGAGCATGTACAATGCTACGTACAGTCATATCATGTCGAGGGACCTACTTGTTCAGAACTTGTGAACCGCTATGGCTATGGTCATGGTCCAACAGCACAGTTTCACAGCGCTTCCAAGGTGGATTAAGGTCGATCCAAGACATGCCTGCGTACCAAGCATTGTCCAGTCAAAAAGGGAATGGGTTGTGCTGCCATGTATTATTCAAGTCGCCTGGTCGCTTCGGAGATGTGAGGTGTTACACAGCTAGCTGTTACACAAGCGAATACTGTAGATTATCAGATTGTCGGCAGTCCTTAGCTCTTGTCCCTTGGATGTGTTTGTATGTTTGTGAACCAAGGCTCTACCAGCCAGATCACCGAGTGCCAATGTCAGTGGCTGGTGGCTGTCACTGGCTGCCACTTGACCGGCACAAGTTAAGATTTCGGTTTTCCTGCAGGCAGCTTGTGTTGAAGCATAGATGGAGACGCAAACTCATGCTTGTCGACACATGTTTGATGTGCTGCTCTTGCGATCTTATAGGCGTGGCCCGAGGAAATGTTGAGTGCAGTGCCCTAGGTGTTTGTGTGTCAACGTTGTGTCAGCTTGCAGCACCCATCACAGTCCCATGTGCGGCAACAACAAGACTCCTCCTACTACTACTACTACTACTACTACTACTACTACTATGCCTACTACACGTGACTACAAGATCACCTTCGCTTCGCTTCGCCGCTTCGCTGCCATCCGCCACCATGAACTTCGGCAGCCCCTACATGCCGGCACGCGTGAAAGGGGTGGCTCCGCCTCCGCCACCTCCTTTGCGATCGGGCGTTAGACCCAGCCGCAGAGATCCAGACGAAGCTGCGGCCGAAGCTGCCCTGCAGCCAAAATTTGGCCGACCGAAACCCAAGCCCACGATGGCTCCACACCTGCATCATGCTCCGACGCCGACGCCACCCGGGACTGGCGAGCAGGAGCTGCTGCAGCTCGAGGATGTTGCCTGACTGTGCTATAGTTACTATAGTTTGTGCTTGGTTGTAGTGCTCAGGATGCTGCCCATCTTCTTGTTTGTGATCGTATTCAATCAAAGTGTTTTTGGGCATCAGACTCAAACCCTGGGCAAAGGAAGTAACGAAATAGAAATCCCTACAACTTGGCCCTACAACCTTTAAGTGCCATCGGTCAGTCTTTGTTGTGGCCGCCGGTTGTGGCCCAGTCTGTGATCAACGGGCCTACGGCCTAGGGCCTAGGGCTTTGTAAATGTACAACACCAATTATCAGAAAACCAACACATACAGCCATACAGCATACATTGCAGAGGTATCAGCCACAACAATCAATGATGGACAGTGTTCTATGATAAACTGAGGTTGTCTTCGACCATCAGTTCGTTCCGGTCAACTTCGGCCGACCTGCGCAGCCGTACGCTCTCCTGAACCCTGAGATGGCCACGGACTGATGGGTTATTGCCTTTCTAGCTTGCATTGAACACATACAAGTAGGAGCCATCTTCCCAAAAACAACTAAAACAAGCATCCATCCAACATCTAGCATCAAGCATTCACTCCTTGAGAACATTCCGCGACTCCAAACATTGGCATTGCTTCCGCAGGAGCATCAGCAGAATGAGCCAGACGAAGCTTCTGAACACGGAGGTGATGGTGGCTTGGGTGGTGAGGCTGGACCAGAAGAAGCTCCGGACACGGGCATGGGTGGTGATCTTGAACACCACGGATCTCAAGAGGCTCAAGATCTGGACTCCGAGCTCAGCGAGCCCAAGGTGCCCAAGGAGAACCCAGCATCGTTTTGCATGTTTGTTTCCAAGCTGACCCAAACCACTAACCCTAACCACAATACTGTAGATCCTATGCCAGTCCTACCAACGATCCCGCAGGAGTATCCTCAATACGGTGGCGATGATGCTGGCAGCGTGCCAGAGCCGAATGAGGAGGAGATTATGATATGGTTTCGCAATGCTGGGTTGTAACCAATCTCCTTTTCTTAATTCTGAATAATCTCAGAGAAGCTTCTGTTTGCAATGATAGCAATAACAGCCGAACAACATTTATCACAACAATCCCGCAGGAGTCTCCTTTTGGCGGTGGCGGTCCTATCCGGAAGTATGATCCGGATGGCGACGTTGTGCTGCCTCCGAGTGAGTGGGTGGGAGCAGCACCACATGTGGTGCCCGACGCGGCAGATGAGACTTCTGATGAGGAGGAGTCCGGCAATTCTGTTAGGTCGCATCATATCACATTCATGTTGAGTGACCGTGAACCCAGCGTGCAGCGTGCAGTTGATACGGATACGTTGATAAGAGTGATAAGGGGATGAGTTGCTAGTTGCTAATAACATGGGAATCATAACATCATTTCAGATTGATGTGAGCAACATCTTCAACATCTTTGCTGCTGTTTGTGTGCACTGCTGGACCATGATCCCACATCATCACGCCCAGGAGCCTTCGTCACCACACGAAGCGGCGGCGTCGGATCCTACAAGTCCTACAAGCTCAAGTGACTCGAGCAGCACGACGCCTGTGAGGCGCAGCAGACGCAAGCGCAACGGCAAGCGAAGGCATCGATCGGGCACCTGCAGCAGCAGCACACGGAGGAAAGCCGCCAGGGCAACAACAGCGCGAGTGGAACTGAGTGCACCAGTTGGGCTAGCTCCTGAGACCCCAACTTTCCGACGAAGCCCTTCGCCGACGCTGAGTGAGCTCGAGGCCCTGGAGGCGGCAGATGCACCGACAAGCCCTGCAGGGACTCAGCGGAGCCTTACCTTGGAGAGCCCCGTGCCCGGGCCCAGCCCTACCTTGGAGAGCCCTGTGCTTGGGCACACGCCGACAGATCTCCAGGATGTGGAGATGGAGTCCTTGGAGGATGATCCTTCATGGTTGCATCCGTCAACACCGTCGGCGGAGACACCGCTGACAACGCCTCCACCGCCACCGCCGCCCGGGCCCTTGGCTACATCCACTGCATCGCGAACCAACAACTTGGATGACGTGCCATGGTCAATCAAGCGGCAGTGAAAGATAAAGGCAATGTGGCAACACGGAGATCCTAATTTGATGTTTGGTGAGTCCTGTGCCATTTGGCATCCAGCTGTCCGCTGTCACAGCGTTACCTTTTCTGTGTACGGCCGGCTAAGCTGCGCTAGGCTGCACAGCAGCCTCGATAAGAGCTGATCCGTGTTGCGTCGCTGCAAGCCCGATGCAAAGAGTGTACCAGTTGTGGCAGTCATGTTTTGTTCAAGTCATTCACCATGGCATACATTGCTGATTGCAAGTCATGTCTGTCACAATGGGGTCGAAGTCATGTCACACTGTCGTGGGGTTCAGTGGTGTGTGGGATGAGTGACCGAGTGACCAGTGACAAGTCGCAATCCTATGCAACCTTGCACTTCAAAGCAATCTTAAAAGCTATTACACGTCACGTCTCAGAGTTAAGTTCTGCAACATCCGAGGTTGTTCATCGATGGACCACAGGCTGCTTGGTATCACTATGTTTCACAGTCAAGTGTCTCACTGTCTCACCGTTTCACAGTCTCACACATTAACTGTCTCACATGTATACAACAACAACAACACCACCACCAACAACAACAACACCACCACCAACAACAACACCACCACCAACAACAACAACACCACCACCACCACCACCACCAACAACAACAACACCAACACCAACACCAACAACAACAACAACAACAACAACAACAACAACAACAACAACACCAACAACACCAACAACAACACCACCAACAACAACAACACCACCACCAACAACAACACCACCACCAACAACAACAACATCACCAACACCAACAACAACACCAACAACACCAACAACACCAACAACACCAACAACACCAACACCACCAACAACACCAACACCACCACCAACAACAACAACAAGCAACAACGGTAACAACGACGACGACGCCAACAACAGCGACACTTTGTTGTCTCCGGTGTGAAACGTTGTATGGATGAGGTTGGCTCCAATTAACTGTCTCACATATATACAACAACAACAACACCACCACCAACAACAACACCACCACCACCAACAACAACACCACCACCAACAACAACAACACCACCACCACCACCACCAACAACAACAACAGCAACAACAACAACAACAACAACACCAACAACAACACCAACACCAACAACAACAACACCACCACCAACAACAACACCACCACCACCAACAACAACAACAACATCACCACCAACAACAACAACACCACAACACCACAACACCACAACAACAACAACACCACAACAACAACAACAACACCACCACCAACAACAACAACAAGCAACAACAACAACAACAACAACAAACAACAACAACAACAACAACACCAACAACAACACCACACCACAACAACAACAACACCAACAACAACACCACCACCACCAACAACAACAACAACATCACCACCAACAACAACAACACCAACAACACCAACAACACCAACAACACCAACAACACCAACACCACCAACACCACCAACAACACCAACACCACCACCAACAACAACAACAAGCAACAACGGTAACAACGACGACGACGCCAACAACAACAACACTTTGTTGTCTCCGGTGTGAAACGTTGTATGGATGAGGTTGGCTCCGACTGGCTCCGACATATCTCCGGGCAACGATTTCGTACAAAGCAGCTTGGCTGAGATTTGGTTTGTGATTGCACTGTTTCACCATTTTCGCTGTTTCGCAAATGTCTCACACATGGATGTTTGCAGGGCCTTGTTGTTGCGGTTGTGCATTTGTGCGGCGCTGCAGCGATCAAGCTCCCAACGGGCAACGAGCAGTAGTGCCTTCGTCTCATTTTGTACTGCTGTTCATCAGCGTCATGTCTACGATGCCGATTATACTAGCGCCAGGGTCGCCCAGAGCTTACACGCGACCTGCGACGTTTCCTCAAGATCAGCAGGATCCTGACTACATCAACCACTTTCGGGGGATACAGCTCGCGGTTTGCAACAGAGAGCTGCGCCTGGACGATCTCGACTTTTGGGTCACGATTGATCGATCGCATCCGCCAGGTGATGTACCCGACAAGATGTCGCTGTATTTGGCGTTGAGTTTCACTTGCAGGGCGCTTCCTGTGGCGGACCAGAGCTGCTTGCATGTCACTGTGGGCGAATTCGAAATGTCTGGGAGCCGTGTGAATATCACACGGCTGCTTAGGTCATTGAGTTTCACTCTCAACCGTTTCACCTACAACCAACCTTTTTTGCATGTGCGTCTCCTGCCGTATGGCAGGCGTGGCTATAACTGGTGCTTGGACACCACACACTGGTCTCACTTCCTATTTGTTTCATTGCACCAAGTCGTCATAGAAGCTTGCGGCCCTGCTTTGTTTCACCCGGAGTATCACATCACGTGGCACACGATTGCGTGAGCGTGGGATTAAACAAACCTACAGTGTTTGAATAATAATAATAATAAATAAATAAATATATATATATATATATATATATTGGAGGTGATCTCTATCACGTTTTCAGGGGGTGTCTTTAGACGGATTCCTCTGGTGTTATTTATGCCTTATTTCTGGGTGGATTTATGCCTTATTCTTTGCTATTTATGCCTTATTTCTGGGTGGATTTATGCCTTATTCTTTGCTATTTATGCCTTATTTCTGGGTGGATTTATGCCTTATTCTTCGTTATTTATGCCTTATTTCTGGGTAGATTTATGCATTATTCTTTGTCATTTGCGCCTTTCCTCTTGGCGAATTTGCTCCTTGTTGCTTGCTCCGTTTTCTCTGCAGTGCAAACTCCTTCTTTTGCAGTCTCTGTGCCAGCTTGTTTTGTTTGTCGTCTCATGCTTACTTTATCAATACTTTCAAGTTGGGGTGGTGACTCGTTAGTCTTGACACGACCGACTCGGCCACGACTGCTTGGTCGGATCTCAGGCGGAGCCGGCACCTGAAGTTGCAGACAGCCAGGATACAGTCCATCGTTAGATACGGTCCATCGTTAGATGTACCATACCACCTCGTTCGGTACGTAAGATCTTTATGGATGCATCCTTCGAGTGGGCATTGCATGATTAGAACTAATAATAACTGAGCTTTTCATAAAGAACGACATTCGATAGACGCAGTGCCTGCCATGGGACATGTGCAAAGCATATGGAGATTGACTTGCTCAGCCTCCTCATTGATTCTGCACCATCCACTCTGGAGTCTGCCCAAACGGCGCATCATGCTGCTGAGCCTAGCCTTGACATTGAGCTTGTGCCAGCTGTGTCCGTTGAAGAAGGAGCGGTGTTGCCGGTGCAGGTAGGTCCGAAGTTGCCAAGTCAGATAGGACATGTCGGGAAGGGAAGACACGGTGGTATGTATGAAAGGCGTTTGCTGACCTCGCACATGCGAATGTCGAAACTCGCCCGCAAAACCCATTCGTTCGCAGAAGAGGTTCGCTGTTTACTTGAAGGTTCGAGATTCATAAGCAATACTGGCGACTTGATTGCTGTACGGCCTCGTTCATCAAAATCTGTCGGCGGGCTGGTCCTGGAGTTGTCCAAGCAGTCGCGACGTGGCAACCGGTACAAGCGAAGCATCACTTGGGCTGAGTTTCTTGAAGCTGCGTATGGCCGTTTCAAGCGAAATACTGCTTTGGCGATCTTCTTGAACAAGGGTACGACCACTATAAAAAATATGCAAGTTTTCGTTTGTGGTGCTTGGATGAATCAACAGGCGTTACTGCTGGCGAAAGTCACAAGTTTTGCAGCCGCAACTCGTCCACTGGTGGTTATCAAACACATGAAATTTGACGAAACGTCTCTTCTCTGTTCGTTGAACCCAGACAAAGGCAAGCACAGGTCCCGCAGCACATGGGAGACTATGGTTTATCGCTTGAGGATTGTAATCGTCTGGGAAACGGGCGAGAACCTCATTCTGCCGATTGTGCTGCCCCCTGTAGTTCTGTTGTCGAGCGGGGCTGCTCACCAGTTCTATGCACTTCACTTCCACCCCTGCTTCAAGTGCGTGAACGACCTGTTGAAAGTACTGCAAAGGCATGCCATTGAATCCTTCGATATTCTGGAGGCCGATGGCGCTTCATCAAACGAGCGATTACTGGCCCACCTGTACCAGCTTGCCAGACAAGATGCGAGATTGATGTCACACAGTCGCTGCATGAGTCATGCTACTCAGCTGGTGAATGTTGCAGTGCTTGCTGGCACCGAAATCGAAGTGATGAATCGGCTATATGGTCTAACCGTATTTCTCAGGAACTTGGGGTATTGGGGCAGGTTGCACCAAGCTTTACGGAAGTGGGTTGCAGAATCTTTGGTTTTCAAGCAGGACTGTTTGTCTGAGTCCGACATGCCCGGGCCGGATCCGCATTTGCAGGAGTTCCTCATGTACTTGGAGTTTTGGAAAGATCTGGAGTCGGAGTCATCCGATCGGGATGCCAAAGCCTTCAAAGTCAAAACTGCTCGTGTGCTGGAGCTATTCAATGGAAAGGTCTCAGGCGGCCTGAGCCACACATGCACACATCGTTGTGTTTCGGTGGGCCATCGCCACTGCAAGGACCGGGAAGATGCTGTGCGAAAATGCGCCGAAAGTTTGGCCGACCTCTTCTTGAGCGTCATACCGACTGTACCTGTCCCATCAAAGTGGACGACAATCTTTAGTTCGCTGGATTTCAGTATGGGCGGATTTCTCGTTGGGAACTGGTTGCCACATGTTTTCAAAACAGCGTTTGGCCTTCTACAGTTCGAAGAATTTGCTGCGGGCGAGCAGGCCATGGATCCCAGGTTGATCGAAGCTCTGTCGTTTTCTGCCGTCAACGGCACTCGCTATCGAAATTCCATGAGCTTTCTTCAGAACAACAGCAGTGCGTGGACGATCTCCTTGCTGACTGTTGTTATGGAGGTTTCGCGGTGTCTCACATACTACTGGTTGGGTTCATTGAAGAAGAGTCTCAACTGTCAGCTGCGGTGTGTCATCTTCGAGGTTCTTGATCCATCGGTGAGTGTCATCGAAAGCCTGCTGCAACATCTGGCTGAGCTCACCATGAGCTTGACAGGTGTGGGGAGACTGAAGCTGCTTTACTGGCAGCATGCTTCTTACGAGGATTTTTGCCTGCACGAACCTGGTAAAGTCCGGCAGTTGCGACGTCTCTTGCTGCTGATGGCTGGGTGGGTCTATCGACGTCAGTTCATCTACATGAACTCCTTGCGGTACTCGATCACAGTCTTTGCTGACCCTGATGCACATCCAGATGTAGTTCAGCGAGTTGCAGATGAATGGGACAACAAGTCATCATGTTGTATGCCTCCGGGTATCGCCCGAATGTTGAAGTTGCGAGGTCTAACTTCGCATGATCTGCAGTCGCCTCGCTGGCGACTTGTTTTGGCGTACTATGCGAAAACCTTGACTTGGAGCATTGCGGACGTAGAACAGCAGCATGCCGTCAACCGACAAAGTGCTGCTTGTGCTTTCTCCACTATATGCGCCAAGTCGATCAATGCTGTGGCCCTGCAACAGAAAGTGTCCGAGAAGGACAAATTTCGACAGAACGGATCCTCACTGGAACCTGTCGATGCTGCTTCCTCACATCGTTCAGACAGAATAGCTGTGGTAGCAAAGCGAAAGCTCAAAGACCAACGTGCCAAGGGTCAATCGGCATTCGAGCTCTTTCGGAAAGATTATCTTCGCAGGCAGCAGCTAACCGGGACAGCGAATCCTTGCAGTCGAGACGTGTGGAAGGAAGTGAAGGAGGCTTTTCAACAGTTGCCACAGCAGCAGCGAGCTTCCTACGATACTTTGGCGCTGGATTCAGCAACCAATGCAGCAGCAGCACGTGCTCGTCTAAAGCAACAACAAACACAACAACGACAGCTAGAACCCGGAACACAGCCGATGCAGTCCTCTGCCCAAGATTGCCGAGCTTTGGTGCCAGTGTCCGGTCTTGGTCAGCCTCATCGCAATGTCCAGCAACTGTCTTTCGACGAGTTCATGGGCCAGCCGGATTTGCAAAGTGCTATGCGGAAATTCGACAAGCCTGATGCTCGTCTGGGCAGCGGTGCGGCGGCGGTTGTACCTACGGCAGCAAACACTAAACGACTAAACTAAACCTTAAAGCCCTGTGCCCCAGAACCGTGGGAGGTTCTAGTTGTGAAGGTCTGGCGTCGTGCCCGTGCTTGTGCTTGGGGTTGCCAGATGATTTGCTTCATGACTGCTTTGCATATGTTCGGAAGGTTTGTATTGACTGTAGGTTGTAAGGTTTCGGAGTTTAAGTGGTGTAGAGTTCAGGCTAAGGTCTAGAGCGATCTTAGTCGTTAGGCCTGGGCCTAAACTTTAGGGTTCGCTGACTTGGGTTTCTTGAAGAAAGTTTCTTGTTTAGGAAGTTAGTCCAGGCAGGGTGAGGTCACATGAATGGTGTGGGCTGCGGCTTTGCGGTTTAGACGGCTCTTGGTTGCTCTTTCCGAGGCCAAAACGAATTATCCGGTTGGGGAGCACACGCTGGAGAGTGTGTGGAAGTGCCAGCGACAGAGAAGAATTACTTGGAGGGATGCAACGACAAAGTTCAGGCTGGAGACAGAACGGATTGCTAGGCCGTGCAGTGCTGCAGAGGCCTTTCCCGAGCACGTTACATACGAGAGCTGTTGTGGGGTGCAATGCCGTATGTTGGAGTCGGACGTCAGTGCGGAACGTGTAAACCTTCATGTGAACATCCTTGCGGCTTTGACACAGATTGTTCAAAGCTTGGGTCGAATCTCCCAGGCCGTGAAGACAGACCTTCTGTTAGCATGCGAGGTTTTCAATGTGGCACGTGAGAAGCAAACCACGTTCGCTTTCGTGACTGCCATGTCCGCTCGATCCGGCATCCACTCGCCCGAGCAAGTCTACGTGGAAGCAGTCCCTGTAGACGGTCTTGGGTCATGTTCCAGTGGCCCCGATCGCTTCAAGAGTCTTGACCTGCAGTTGTGCACATTGCCATGGGTGCACCAAAAGAAGCAATGGCTTCCTGTGCAAGGGGGTGACCACTTTGGCCGATTTCGCATGTTCAGCTCGGATGAATTTGCCAAGGAACTCTTGGACATGTCTCTTGGTTCAGGGGCGCCGCCCTCACGTGTCCTACTATCAAGACTGAGTTTCGAAGACCTCTGGCCTTCCAGTGTTCGTGTGCTGGGCATCGATGCTTCGATGCAGCCTGTCCTGGTAACACCTTCTGCACGGGTGCTCCCTGCTCAAGAACCTGAGGTTGGCGACCCTGGCTCTGAACCTGGTGGTGCGATCGATGAGGCCCGTGGTGACGAAGAGGATGCAGAAATTGATCTGATGGCACTGATGGTCGAAGACGCCGTGCCTCAGCCTGCTGCCAAGAGAAAAGCAAAAAGAAAACACATGCCTTCACCTGGCGACGACGTGGAGGTTCCAGAAGGCAGGCTTGATGACATATTCGATGACCCGGAATTCCAGGCAATTTTGGGTTCTAGCGAAACCGAGGAATTGCGACGTGCTTTTCGCATGTGCTCTGAAGCTGCCTCTGCGAGCACATGTGGACCAAGTGCTGCTGCTGATGCAAGTGATTCTGATGAGAGCATCATTGAGGAAGAATCAGAGCTTCCTGCGGACACGGGGGCCGCTCAGCATCGTGCGAAGGGCCGGAAGCGAGCAAGGAAGGATGAACCTGATGAACCGATGCCGGACGAATACTTGAATCTGAATGATGTAGCAGTTCCGGCAGCAGCTTCGTCAGGCAGCAGCAGCAGCAGCAGTGCAGCGGGTCCTCCGACTGCCCCGCTGCCAGGTGCTGGTGCAGGCACGGACAGAGTTCTCCGCATCATCTCCAACACGTCTTGGATCAGGGCGGTGACATGTGCTCGAGGGTTGGAGGTCTGCCGAGTGGAGAAGTTGACAGTCGACCCCACAGGGGCCGTGCAGTCTGTCAGAGTTCTTGGTGTCGTTAAGCGTATGATTTCTACAGCTTCTGGTGCTGAAAGTTTGCAAGCTCTCTGCCGAATTCACAAGCAGTGCATGTGCTGGCTGTCCAACTCGCAGAATTTGGAGTTGCTACTCGAATGGTTGTCTGTTGCCGAGGAAGATTCGGAAACGGATGGCTTGTCGTCTCAGTCCCATCATCAAGATTTGGCTGTTGCCTTGAAGCAGTCTTTGGGCATGCGTGTACGTTCAAAGCCCAAACAAAGTCAGTAGCAGAAGTGTCGTGTCTCGTATGCAGCCTGGCAGAGGAGAGTCAGACCCGTCATAATTAGTTCGTTCATCCGTTGCTATAGCAGCTACAGTGGCTATTTGTTATTATTATCACATTTGTCATTCGTCATACTCTTCTTAGTAGGCAGTTGGAGGCATTTATACATGAGTTCAACTTTGAAACTCCGTCCTCATACCAGCCATCACCGCAAGTCTTACCAGTCACACTCGGCTCATGCTCCTGACACTGACATGTGTTGGATATCGTGACAAATCTTTTTCCTGATGCTGAGAATGATTAGCCAGTTGTAGACTGTTTATATGTTCCTATCTAATCAAGTTGAGAAAAAGTATTCCTGACGCCCCAATAAGCGAAACAATTCTGCAAGAGATTTTTGTTCCTAGCGCCCCAATAAGCGAAACAATTCTGCAAGAGTTTTCCGTTCCTGACGCCCCAATAAGCGATGCAAGAAATTTTCGTGCCCGACGCCCCAATAAGCGAAACAACTCTGCAAGAGGTTTTCGTTCCTGACGCCCCAATAAGCGAAACAATTCTGCAAGAGGTTTTCGTTCCTGACGCCCCAATAAGCGAAACAATTCTGCAAGAGATTTTCGTTCCCGACGCCCCAATAAGCGAAACAATTCTGTAAGAGATATGCGTTCCCGACGCCCCAATAAGCGAAACAATTCTGCAAGATATTTTCGTTCCAGACGCCCCAATAGGCGAAACAATTCTGCAAGAGATGTTCGTTCCCAACGCCCCAATAAGCGAAACAATTCTGCAAGATATTTTCGTTCCCGACGCCCCAATAAGCGAAACAATTCTGCAAGAGATGTTCGTTCCCGACGCCCCAATAAGCGAAACAATTCTGCAAGAGATGTTCGCTCCCGACGCCCCAATAAGCGAAACAATTCTGCAGAGATTCTCGTTCCTAGCGCCCCAATAAGCGAAACAATTCTGCAAGAAATTTTCGTTCCCGACGCCCCAATAAGCGAAACAACTCTGCAAGAGATTTTCGATTCTGACGCCCCAATAAAGATTTCCATATCTAAACCCTAAACCCGAAAATCCCTAAGACCGGCATACTGACTGACATAGCAAGCAGTATACAGCGTTTGCTTGTGAAGTGGGGCTTAGGGGTCGAGGAGTTGGAAGGTCTGAACGGCAGCGAACACGTGGAGGTTCATGGGTAGTTATAAGTGGGGTTCTATGTCCCCTAATACGAAATATACATTAAATTATGAAATATAATAACTGTAGTTATCCTACTTATAACTCCACTTATACGTAACCATGAACCTCCAAGCAGAAGTCTCAGCATTCGGACGCTTTTGCTCCACAGAGCAGCCTGTCACGCCTCAGTTGTTGAAAGCGACAGCTGCGGATCCAAGATGTACCAACATAAGAATTTGTAAGATTTGCTAGAGTGCTAAAGGCAATGATGCAAAAGGATCGGCCGAGCACTTCCCATGCTTCAAGATCCCAGAAGGTCAGTGGGTGAGAGCTGGCCTCACACAGAAGCCAACCTAAAGCCTAGCCTAAACCCTAGCCAAAACCCTAAACGTAGGTGTAGGCTTAGGTATACGTTGTCGTATTTGTCCAATGATTGACGTCGAGCTTGCCAACATGTTTCGTCTGTTGCGGTCTTGGCACGGAGCAGGGCCACCCATGACTGCCTAGGGAAAGGGGCTGAGATGATGGCATGATGATTGTATTCTACTGAGCTACTGAACTGTTCCCGATTTCGCAGCCCATGTCATTGAAAGCTCTCTGAGATTTCTTTCGGTCACGAGTTGGTTGAGCAGTTTGAATGAAGCAGACCATAGTCACTCCAAACTCAACAGCTGTGGAAGGGTTGCCACTGCTGTGCTGCTGCTGCTGCTGCCGCTGCTGCTGCTGCTGCTGCTGCTGTGCTGCTGCTCTGCTGTTGTTGTTGCTGCTGCTGCTGCTGCTGATGCTGCTGCTCTTCTACTGCTGCTGCTGCCACCCCGATCCACCCCCGAATAGGGCAGAAATAAGGCATAAGTCCGGCGGGAATAAGGACAAAATAAGGCAAAAATAAGGCATAAATCCGGGGGAAGAATAAGGCATAAATCCGGAGAAATAAGGCATAAATCCGCTCGGAAGAATAAGGCATAAATCCACCCAAATTACTAATATTTATACTATTTGGGCCACATTTATGCCTTATTCTTCCCACCGGATTTATGCCTTATTTTTGCCTTATTTTGGCTTTATTTCTGGGTAGATTTATGCCTTATTTTTGCCTTATTCCCGCCAGATTTATGCCTTGTTTCTTCGGGTTTATGCCTTAATTATGCGTCTATTTCTCTTGCTGGTTTGTGTCCTAGTTGTGGTGATTTCGCCGCTTGCTTCCTCCATCCAGACCTACGAGCCCCCGTTCCGTACTTTGTCGCCGGCTATCATGTCGGGTCTTCCTTCGACTTCAGTGCCGGGGACAGCAGGAGACCGTGGCCGTGATCCTTGCCGGCGGCTCTCTGTCAATAGCCCGGAGGCGCCGAAGCCAATGTCTACGAGTTTGCTTGCATCGACATTTACTTCACCTTTGAGGACAACGAGGTCGCATTGCAGGGCGAGTACTCCGCCGCCTTCGCTTTCGAAAACTCCGACACGCAAGCGCCTGTCATTACCAGAACCAGAGAGTTCTACCAATGCAGTGGCATCATCGAAGCGATCTCGAATGCAAGCTTCGCCTTTCTCGCCAAGTCCATTGGAGCTCCCTCCGCCCCTTCGGCGCCTCCGTGTGTTCGGCCCGTGGGATGAGGACGACCAGGACGTGGATTTGCATTGCGGCTTGGCTCCATCTTCGACATCGACATCAATTCGCATGGCAACACTAGCACCATCTCGCCGCAGGCTGGACACCATCTTCGAGCGGGTTCAGGGCGAAGTTGACATGAGCCAGGAGTTGTTCCAGGTGGACGTCGATTCGGATTCGGAGATGGTGGACGTTGTGGAGGGGCGGCACATGCAGATCCCATCCAGCTGGGGCGGCTTCTCGTTCCGGGACGACTTTGGGGACTACATGGCCGCCGGCGAAGCTTCGCAGGAACAGGGCTCGGGTTTGTAGGTAGTGGCTATTTCGATGCCTGCACAGCGACAGACAAGTGCCAGTACAAGGGTTGCTGCAAACCGTACGACTCGACTATAGTTATTATACTAAATTACTATTTAATGGTTGAGGCCGTTTAAGGTTTCGGTTTAGGCTATAAGTCTATAAGTATAAGATTCAGGATTTAGGGTTTTAGATATTTAGTGCGTAGGCGGTCTAGGAGTTTAGGGTTCAGCATATTGGGCTTAGGCTTAGGGTGTAGGGTTGGGGACTTAGGGTTAAGGATAAGCCTAACCTGTGGACACCCGCCCCAATCTCGATTCGAGAACTTGCCCGTAAGGTTCTTCAGCCTAATTCGAAACCTCTAACTCTAACTAGAACCAGTTAAAGCAAAATCCTAAACTTGGATGCCATGGGTCTTGTACAGGCCATGTAGCTGTCGTGCTGGTTCCAATTGACTTTGCGAGCTTTCAGTTTTGTTTTGTGCTGGCCATACCGCCAACGCAAACTCTGATATTGCGACAGCCACAAAGCTGTCGCATACAGGTCAAATTTTGGCTTAGGACCACACCGACTGCATTGCTGGCCCTTTTTCTGATGTCGTGTATTGAGTGGTAGGCGGTAGTTTTATCCATCCCACCGCGATCCCTGAAGAATGTTTGCTCCTGTCCTGACTGTAAACCTTGAACTTGAACTTGAACTGTATGCTTCTGCAATGCTACAAGCAAACCGTAAACCGTAAACCCCACCTCTCCATAAGACCCCGGCTAGAGACTCGATGCCGCCGCCCTGTCACGAACAGGACGTCGCCAGCTTGTTGGGTCGTGCAGTCGTGCAGCTTGATGTGTCATTCAGATGTGTTCAGCTGGTGCCATGACAAAAACGGTCTAGGATCTCCAGGTATCTGAAAGAAAGCGAGCCGAAGTCGAAGCAGCAAGTCTATCGCAGACGATGGGCGTGTGTGCTGGGGCGGGTAGTTTTGGAAGTGACATCCCGGCTGATGCATGTCTTGCTTGAGTCGATGCATGACGTGCTCCTTTGGCAGCTGCTTAGTTTCCTCCAAACTCTAGATACCCCAGCATACTCAGTGCCTGGCGCTTGCCCCAGGCGATAGGTGACATGGCCCCGAAGTTTTCGAAGCCGGTCGACGATTGTTGCAGATGGTGTGAACGATCCTTCTCATCAACTCCTAATCCGATCGTTGCGGATCCGAAGCAGGGGGATTTCCTGAGACGTTTGGCAGTGGGCTCGCGGGTGTGCCGATCATGCAACAATGTGATTGGCTCTACCCCCGAATACCGTGACATGTCCAAGAAGGATTTCAACGACGCTATGCAATCCAAGACCTTCAAGGAGAGCTTCGTGGAGAATGTCGAAGCGTGGGAGTTGCAGCGACGTTCAGGGAAACGCCGGGATGGCGCCGGGCGATGTCGTGCGGCTACCACAGTTCAGGCGGAGGAGAGTGTGGCAGTGGAGACCAAAGAACTGTTGGGCTATCTCTGGCCGGTCCACCTTCTCAAGAAATTTGAGATCCCATACAAGACCAAGCAGCTCACTACAATCTCCCACTGCGGGAAGACGGTGAAAGGCTTGGCGAGAGAGCAGTGGACGATGGGCGCCATCGAGATGTCGAACATCGGTAACAGAGCTGCCAAGCGTGTCAGGACCAAAGGCTTTGACTCCGACGACGAAGACCTCGGCGGCTCGAACATCTTCAACGCCATGGGGCAGCAGGTCGTCGCCAAGGCGAAGACATTGGAAGGCGACGACGATGACGACGAGCCAATTCTTCAGGTTAAGGCCGCTGCCAAGTCTAGCAGCAGTTTGCTTGATGATGATTTTGTGGACATCCTCTTTGGCGGTTCCTCGGGTCGTGCTTCTGGCGTCCGGGAGCCGAAGGACAAGGACTCCGACGAAGAGGAGCCACGAGGCAGAGCATCAAAGCGTAGAAGTCTCAGCTGCGGCCTTGACAGTGCGGCGGGCTCAGCTTTGGAGGCATCGGCGTCGAATACTGCAGACCCGACGGTTCCCAAGCCCAAGAAGAAGAAGCAGTGTGCTGAGCAACGAGAACTTGATCGTTCTGAGGCCGTTCTGTTGCAAGCTGACCAGTTCATTCGCTCCCTGGAGAACCCGGAGATCGTTACGACCATCCCCTTGAGCAGAGTGAACTCCGTTCTTGAGAAGTTGCGACAGCGGTTGTCCGAGGACCGGAGGGGTGAGGGATCCTGAAGTCCCGGCTTGGGAACCTATCCTGTCCGGGTCGCGGATGGGATTAGTTCAGGGCACATGGACCAATTCCTGCTGCTGATGCTCGTGGCCTGGACTGGAGGTGTAGTTGTCGCTGTAGGGCTTTGGCTTTGACATGTCAACGAAAGGGGAAAACTAGCGAACACGTCGACTTTTCAAGTTGAAGCCCTTCGGTGTAGGGAATTCCGGTGGGTTTCCAATCCAGGCTGTGAAACATCCCGGGTAGCGACATTTAGCATCATGGGTGCCAGCTCAGTTGGGGTGCCCCAAACCGTACGGGTGAGAGGTATGGCAACCCCTAAACCCTAAAACTTTAAGTACCTGAAAGCCTTAAAGTAAAACCCCAAACCAGACAGGACATGGTTGCTCTGTATGCGGAGGCCATCAAGAAAGATGCCGAGTCGCCAGCTCTGCACGTATGGAGTCAACTCAAGGAAAAGGATGCTACTTTGCAATCCGCTCTTTCATTCATCGAAGCATTGTCTGATCCCGAAGCGGCGGCCAGCACCCTGAGCTCACGAGCAACATGCTTGCGGCAGCACGGTGTGAAGCTTCCAAAAAGCTTGAACAGTGTCATGTGCAGGCGTGAACTTGACAGCTTCGTAATGAAGGGCCAGTTCTTGGAGTTTTTCTCCTTCCTGGACCCTTCCAATAAGGACTCGATCCCGAACGGCATCACCGTCATCGCTGAAGGTATGGAGAAGTCCGAAGAGGTGGACGCCGCCTTGTACGAGTTCCAGACGGAGTCCTTGATCATTGCCTTGAACAACCTGCTCCTCACGCAGCCGGATGGGTCGCCCAAGCCAGAGGACTCAACCAAGCAGGGCGACTCAAAAGATACTACTGCCAAGCTTCAAGCAGCAATGGCAAAAAGTATGGGTCGTATTTCATCCTTCCTCGCCGTCTATGAGAAGTCCTTCCTATGTGACAGAATCAATGCCTCTGCTGAAGGCCTCTTGCGAGACGACCTGCAGCGCTTGGCACTCCTTGTAAAGACCGCGACCGAGCAGAAAGAGTTGACCATTGAGGACTGCGACTCCGTGACCAACCACAGGGCCGCATTGATCAAGAAAGGGTCGACCTTCTATAGAGGCTTCACTTTGTTTCCAATTGGAATGCACATTTCAGAACAAGTGTCGCAGAAGATCCAGCAGCACAAAAAGGACCAGGCTCTTGCTGCGGACTTAAGTAGTGCTGTTGCGATCGCGGCAGACATGAAGGATGTGCAGCAGATGGTGACCGACTGGTTGAGCAAGGAGAAGCCGAGCTTGACCAAAGTGGCCGATATGACTTCGAAATGGGTCGCATGCACCGAAACAAGCTCGACTTTCTTCAAAGATCGCAACCGCGACAGCATCCGCATTGTTCAGGAGAAGCTGCACGAGCTCAAAGACGCTTTGCTCTGTGCGGCTGCCGATAGAACCAAGAAGGATTTCGAGCAGGCAAACCAGCTTTTGCTTGATCCCTCGGCTGTGAAGTTGGATGGTGACAGCACGGCAGGCGATTGCTTGTCGAAGTTGGCGACCAGCGAGCCTTTGCAGAAGATTAGTTTGTCTAAGGTGCTCGGGAAATCATTCGCTGCCGACGTGGAAGCATGTCTGTCGAGCTCGACGAGCCTTTTCCAGTCGATCTCAAAGGCCTTTCCAGTCATCGTGAAGCTGTCGCAACTGCCAGCAAGCGAAGGTGGGGTCGAGACTGCAGTGATTTTTCCAATCTGGTTTTCATACGAGGGATAGGGCACACCGCACACCTCGTGAGTCCAAGTCGATGTGTCTTGAAGTCTTGAGGCCTGTAGTCCTTGCTTTTCGACTGATACTTGTGTTTCCAGGAGCTTGGTTAGGCGGTTTATCTCTAGCTGTACAACACATTTCCGGTTTAGGCTAGGTTTAGACTTCGGGTGGTTTAGTGTAGGGTCTGGGTTTCAAAAATTTCTTATCTTACTTGGGTCCGCCCAGTCGAACCCAATCTCCAATCCAGTGTAAAGTCTGCCGCGACGGTTGCTTGTATAGTTTAGGTGAAGCTTCGAAGTGCAGTCACAGGATGTGGTGTAGTCGGTGTCGGTGTAGTCTTCATTATTATTCAGTACTGTGTCGTGTAACGAGACGTGTATGTATACTAACTGTATACGGTATACGTTGGGTACGGCCCCCACTCAGTAACAGTTGGACAATATTCTTTATATAAATATATAAGGCCCTTAATAATAGCCCTATTATAGACTGTTACTGTATGGGGGCCGTACCCAAGGTATACGGTATACGGTGTACGGTACCTGTATAATATGTTGAGATTGGTACTGATACTGTATGACTGCTTGACTGCATGACTGTGCTACCGTATTCAGTATATACCGTATGCATGTTGCAACGAGTCGCACAGTTCCACCTGTGACCATCTGCTCCTTACTGTGATACGATACGAGTCTACGATTATTCGTGATACGATTCGTTCCAAGTTTTATGGCAGCTGTATCCTTCCATGATCAGCTACACAGCTGTTACGGCAAACTCCGGTTCTGGCTTGGAACAACTCGGAACAGCTATACCGAGATCGCCGGTCGAATCGTCGAACTTCTAGACTCTAGAGGCTAGGTGGTGGTTGGCTCTGATTCTGTTTTCCCCACTGAGTTTTGTTCACAGGTTCTCGATTTTTCCGAGGTGTGATTATGGAGCAAGCAGTGGTCGAGCTCTACCAGTCGTTGCACGATGCAGGTGTCTTGGCCGCTGTGAAGGCGGCCGCTCCGTGGATCACATCCGGCTTGGAGTCTCTTCGGACACTTTTCGAAGGCAGGGCTAAGGAATGGATCTCGAGCGCCAGTGCCTGCATCAAGCCCCTCGTCCTGGCCCTCAAGCAGCCGGAGCCTTGCTACAACAAGCTGGTTGATGAGCATACCAAGTACATCATTCAGAAGGATGAGGACTCGACGAAGGTAGACTTTTCTTTCATCTACACTGCATTTGTCAAGCCCTGGACAGCTGACAAGAGCCGAGTCGTCAACTTTTCCTCGGGTGTACATGAAGGTGATGAAGGTCAGGCATGCATCGAGCAAATCCACGTTTCCTTCCTGTGCATGTGCGGCATGCTCTCCCAGATTTCCTCGTATGTGCACGCATTCAACAACTTGCTGGCAAAATGCGAGGAAATGCAACCTTTCCACCAGATGCTCAGCGGTGCCATGGAAGCTCTCAAGTCGGGAAACAGAAAGTTTATGTTCGTGACCAAATCTGCCATGCTGTTCGAGTTCAAGGACCTTTCCTCGGCGACTCGTGCAATGCAGCAGTTTTCCGACATGTATGCGGATGCGAAGAAGTGCGAGGGCATGGACTTCGACACGGTGCAAGCTTTCTATGACGTGCTCATCAAGAAGTTGCTCGACGGCATCATCCAGGCAGTCACCTTTGCCACGGAGGACGTGCAGGCGATCACGAAGGAAGCGGCGGAGCTCTACGAGGCGATCAAGAAGAACCACGACATTCCGAACGTCTTCCAAGCTCAGACTCTTGACAAGGAGACCATCCAGGCCTTGGTCAAGGACTCATCGGGCCAGAAATTGACTGTGCTCGTTGGCAAATGTGAGCTTCTGACGTCCATCAAATCATGGCTCGCAACACTGCAGAACTTGTCTGTGGGCGGTGACGGGAAAGCGCTTTCAGAGCAGATTTCCAGCCTGCTCAGCGAGATCGACCTTTTCCAGAAGTCTCCACGAGACACCGGCGCTGACGGAATCGGCCTGCAGCAAGTCAACGAGCTCCAGATGAGTATGGCCATGGCTCAAGCCATGGTTCGTGACCTCGCTGCTGGTGAGACCCGAATCGGATTGGTCAGCAAATGCCTCGAGATTTCCAAGTCCAAGGGCCTGGCGATGGATGCGAGTTTGAAGAAGAGGGCGGTGAGTATGGTGAAGGGTCGGTAGGCCGGTTCCATCGAATGATGAAACCGTGATGTGTGAGGATAGCCGTAGTAGCTATGCTATGTACAGTACAGTCCCGTACAATATCTGCCAATCTGTACAGTACTCCGTACACGTATTCTTTTCAGTTGCTAATCAACACGTGTTGGATGGCACGACAGTCGTGAATGCCGCCATTAATTCAATCCTCAATATAGCTTGGCTTAACTTTTGGTATCTCTTTGTAGCAACAGCTGTTCCTTCCGGCATCGGCATCGCGCTTTTTTGCTCATCCATCGGTGTTTCTGTTCCCTACGCTTGCTCGGCAAGGGTCGCCCAGCAGCTCGTCAGGGACTTGGACCAAAAAATCCTCAGGCCATCGCAGGCGGACTCGATTCTTTGAGCCCAGTCTGAAGCTTCGTGCAAAGCCTAGCCTAAACCCAAACCCAAAACCAGAATTGCCGAACCTCGAGGTCCCCTGTCATTGCTCTACACTTTCAAGGCTCCACAGCATACTTCGTGTAAAAGTTCCCAACAAATCCAATCTGCAACGGGGCAGAAGTCGGCAGAAATATCACCCGAAATAGGACATAAATACAGCCCGAAATAAGGCATAAATACAGCCCGAAATAAGGCATAAATAGGGACAGAATAAGGCATAAATATGACGGAAATAAGGCAAAAATAAGGCAAAAATAAGGCATAAATACTGACGGAAATAAGGCAAAAATAAGACATAAATAAGACAAGAATAAGGCATAAATATGGCATAAAGAAAACGTGTTACAGCACACCCCCAATATATATATATATATATATATATATATATATATATATTATATATATATATATATATATTTAAACATATGTGTAACTCACATGCGACCTGCAACGGTTCCTCAAGCTCAGCAGGATCCTGACTACATCAATCCTTTCGGGTCCCGACGATCCCAGCCCGTCGGGACACCGTCCCGACGCCCAGGCCAACCCAGGACATCCCGTCGGGACGCCGTCCCGACGCCCAGACCAGCCCGTCGGGACGCCGTCCCGACGCCAACATCCCGTCGGGACACTGTCCCGACGCCCAGGCCATCCCAGGACAGCCCGTCGGGACACCGTCCCGACACCCGGCCAGCCCGTCGGGACGCTGTCCCCACGCCCAGCCAGCCCGTCGGGACGCCGTCCCGACGATCCCAGCCCGTCGGGATACCGTCCCGACGCCCCAGGCCAACCCAGGCCAGCCCGTCGGGACGCACTCCCGACGCAGCAAGGCCCGTCGGGACGCCGTCCCGACGCCCAAGCCAGCCCGTCGGGATCGTCGGCACAAGACACCGTCCCGACACCCAGTCTAACCCAAGACAGCCCGTCGGGACGCAGTCCCGACGCCAACATCCCGTCGGGACACTCCCGACGCCCAGGCCAGCCCAGGATGTCCGTCGGGACGCCGTCCCGACACCCGGCCAGCCCGTCGGGACGCTGTCCCGACGCCCAGCCAACCCAGGACAGCCCGTCGCCCAGACCAGGACGCCAACATCCCGTCGGGCCCAGGCCAGCCCAGGACAGCCGTCGGGATGCGGTCCCGACACCCCAGGCCAGCCCAGCAAAGCCCGACGCCCAAGTTAGAACGTCGGGACGCCGTCCCGACGATCCCAGCCCGTCGGGACACCGTGACGCCGTCCCGACGTCCAAACCAGCCCAGAACAGCTCGTCGGGACACCGTCCCGACGCCAACATCCCGTCGGGACGATGTCCCGACGTCCAGGCCACAACCCGTCGGGACGCAGTCCCGACACCCCAGGCCAGCCCAGCCAGCCCGTCGGGACGCCGTCCCGAGCCCGTCGGGACACCGTCCCGACGCCCATGCCCACACAGGACAACGTCGGGACGCACTCCCGACCTCCAGACCAATCCAGGCCGTTGGCCCCTTCTCAACGCCCACAGCCCGTCGGGACGCCGTCCCGACGCCCAGTCCAGTCCAGTACCATTGTTCCGACGCCCTCACAGTCCGTCGGGACACCGTCCCGACGCCAGGCCAACCCGTCGGTGCATCGTCCCGACGCCCAGCATCAGTCCCGACACCCACACAACTGAACACAGCCACGATATATATGTATATATATATATATATATTATTTTTTTATTTGTTTAAGAATACGATATTAACTATAACACACAATTATTGTTTATTATGTTAGCAGTCGTGCACTCAGGTACCTACGTTGACTACATCACGATTTCCATTGCTGGTCCGTCGGCCTTGTGGTCGGTGCGACGCAATCCTCCCTTTGCACCAAGAGTTGATGCGAATGCTATGTTAGCTGTTTGTGAGCTAGAAGAATGTAATGCATCAATGCATTGATTGCAAAGGCCACATTGTACCCGATGCTGTTTTCACAGGACATTATAATGTTTCACAGAGGTGTCACAGCCATGCAAAGATAAACAACTCAATTGTAATGTATAAGTTTATGGTTACCACTAGCTTGATCACTGTGTTATTGCGCTGTGCTGCGCTGCAATGGCATCGTCGACACAGCTGATGTCGGAGACAGACTATCCATTGTTGTTGCTTCACGAACATGATAGCGTTTGCTGTGCATTGAGACAGCAATCACCACCATCATCTTTGGAAAAGTTTGTGATATTCAGGACAGTCCGTATGAGTGTGACACTGAGTGTGAACTTAATCAATCATTCATGCGCGCGTGTTTGTGTGAGATTGTGATCCACTATCATGCTGTTCAGGACATCAATGCCGCCAAAGAAGGTGACAATGCAGGACATGCCAACTATTGCGTTGTTACGCAAAGATGGTGGTTCTCGTGAGAACATATTGATTGCAACTGCCAAGCTTGTGGATGCAGCAATCGTATTTGATGGCACTGGGTTGGTTGCGAAGAGCAAAGATCGTTTCCAAAGCGCAATACCTTTGAAAGAAATTCAAACAAACTTGAAACTCAAAACAACGGACGTAATTGTTGCGCTGAGAATGGTCAACGTGAGCAAGCTCAATGCCACATCGTGCTCCTCGAAGCTGGTCAAGGGATGGGGTTCTGGACGCGTGCCGCTGCTTAAATACAGAGACATGAATGATTTTCTTACCAAGAGACCAGTTGCAGACGTTGGTTCATCGGCATCTCCAACCATCAGCAAACGACTCAAAACAAAGTCATCTCCGAAAGCGTCTGTGTCTTCGTCAAATGCCGATGCAAAGCTTGAAGTGCAGTTACCTGAGAAGAGTTTCTAGACTGAACTTATAACTTATTGTTTGTGGTGGAAGGTCCTCAGTGGAAGGTAACATACTGTAGTGTTTAACATCAACATCACTGTGAGGTGGACACACCGACGCGGATGTGACAGCATCCACCGCGGCGGCAAGTTCAGCAAGGACCTGTTGCAGGATTTGGTTGAGATCATGTCAGAATAGGGCTTGAAAACCTAAGTCACAACTGTAACAAAAAAAAGCTTAAGTTCTGAGATACCATTACCATGCCCTCTATGTTAATGACAATGGTACGTTCTGCAGGAATTACAACACAATGGATCCGGATCCAGCTGCATCAACTACACAGGCTGGCATTGCATTTGCACATGTTGTTGAACAATGGAGGCATGTGAGCCTGTGAATGCACATGTTGACTCAGACTGGTAGCAGATCTGCAGCTTTGTCACTGCCCAGGAGACTCGCGGAGAAGCATCCCCAGAAGTTGAGTGCAAGATGGAGATGGAAACCACTGATGACACACATGACGCCGCGGAAGCTGATCCCAAAATGGTGATCACTGAGGACGATTCTTCAGTGTTTCACTTGGGTTTGCAAGCTGGCAGCCACTGTCATCATGATGTGAGCGCTTATGTCAACCCAGCATCCATCATGCCCAGGAGCGTCATAAGGAAGCACATCCAGAAGCAGAGCCCAAGATGGAGATCAGTGACGACGCTGCTGTCGCTGCAGTACCCGAGCCCAAGGTGGAGGCCACGGAGGACTGTGGATGGTTCTTCAGTGTTTCATTTTGTGTTTCGGCTTCGAGCTGGTATCCGCCCTGACCCGGACCTGACCCTAACCAGTCTTATGTCAACCAGCATCCATCCTGCCCAGGAGTCTCATGGAGAAGCACAGCCAGAAGTTGAGTCCAAGATGGAGATCACTGATATCACCGATGACGCTGATGTCGCTGCAGAAGCTGAACCCAAGGTGGAGGTCACGGAGGACTGAGGATGGTTCTTAAGTGTTTCATTCTGGGTTTCGGTTTCGAGCTGGTATCCGGTATCCGCCCTGACCGGGCCCTGACCCTAACCAGTCTTATGTCGCCCAGGAGTTCCATGCAGAAGCAAAAGCACATCCAGAAGTTGAGCACGTGGCTGAGGCTGAGGCTACCAATAGTCTGGTGGTCTTGCATCACAGTGTGAGTGCTGATTATAACCAATGCACAGGCTCCAGATCAGCCAATGAATCCAATGAACCAGATCGATGGATCTTCTTGTTCCCTGAATCAATTACGCGATCTTGACATATCAATATTTAATATGGGATTATTGTAATTCCCGATCAGGTGCGGTGTCAGCCACTTCGGATGACAATCAAAAGGTTGCACCTCCCGGTGGCCAAGTGGAGGCAACGATTCATTACTGTTGACTGTTGACTGTTGATAGAGTTTTATTTGTTTTGCAGTGAGTATGAGTAGCGACTGTGATCAACACACAGGCTTCGGTCTCGGCCACTTCGACACCGGCTGCAGATCAACACATCGAACCCCACGACCACGACATCGCTGGCGACACCGAGGCGGTTCATACGACTCCGTGTTCCATGACTGCAGTGCCAGTGTTTGATTAGCATTGGACTTAGGCCGCAGGCCTTGATTTTACCAACAACAATACCAGCTGTCAGAGTTTTGGAGTTTTAGGCTCGACTCCACTCCAATCAATCGATCTGATTCTGATCTTGAATCTTGTGCCGCTTGCCATGGAGACACTACAGCTTCGGCCGGACTGGTCAGCAATGCCTCCTGATACTCCATCACCAAAGATTCCGCCGAAGCCTGCTGTGGACCAAGGGCAAGGGGCTCTCTCAAGCAAGACTGCTGGTGTTAGAGCAGCATCCGGGGTGGGTGCCGTCCGTTTCGTGCCAGATTGGGATGCTATGCCTGAAGAGCTGAAGCATCCGAAGACACCGCCGCGAAAGCGCCCACGTTCACCGGATGCGGATGCGGCCAAGATCGACGCAGACATGCTACCGAAGGATCCACGAGCCCGTCGCATCAGTGAGCAGGCTGGTGAGGCTAAGGATCCGAAGTGCAGACGGTAGGACGGTAGGAGTCGAGCACAATACTTTCCAAAGCCTCTAGTCGGTGTGGCTGCTGGGGAAGGCATACATATCCAATGCGCTGGGGCAAGCAAAAAAATACATTATGTCCGCGTATACTTGTCCGTCCGTGGCTCGCACTGGCTTGCACTGATTAATACACATGCGAACGTCTGAGCAGTTCAAGGTTCTGCGGCGCAGCCGGGTGCTTCAGCTTCTGCAGCAGCCGCTTCGGCTAATGTTGTGCAATTGTTACATACCGTGAGAAACCAAGGAGAATCCATTGTGGTGTGCGTCGTGTCGTGTTTGATATGAGGAGAACACTGATCAAGAAGATCGACCTGGGCGTGTTGTCACATCACTGGATGACGCTTTTCGTGTCTTGGCTGCAGTTCACGGCCAGTGGTTCAGTGTTTTGCTCCAGTGCTTTGGAAACGATCTCTACTTGGCACGACCATTGCAATGTCACAAGCACACAGACACACAACCACTGCATGCACAGGCTTGGCAGTTGCAATAACTATAATCAATAGCATGTTCTCGCCTGTCTCACTGTCTCGCCGTCTCACTGTCTCACCCAGCGTTTCACAGTTGATGCGGCTGAAGCGAACGGCGAACGTGTACTTAATGTTGCTGGAATTGTAATCACTGATCACTGCAGCTCAGGCTGGCCGTCATTCGTGCTCCAGGAATATGCAAGGCTTCCTGACATGGTTGATCGGAGCCTGGATGGATTAGTCAAGCACTTCCCCGACAACGACGAATCAACTGCGAACCGGTTGGGCACTGACGTATCGACGCTGAGATCCATGCGATGCCTTGCTGAGAGAATTGGGCTCACCACTATGTCAACGGCTTATTCCGGCATAGATGCACCTGGTACAGGTGTGTTTCAGCTGATTGCAGGCTTGGAAGCAGAGTATGGTGTGCGAGCAAAGCATCCAGAACACTTGCATGCCATAGAAATCAACAGTCACTGTCAGACAGAACTGTCGCAGCATCCATCAACACCACAGTGTATCTTTGGGGATTTGGAGGAGTTCTTGCTACCAAAGCTGAAGCGTATGCTACCGCAGATGCTTGAGGGCGGCACCGTGGCAACCGAGTTGCAGCCTGTCATGATCCAGGAACCGGAAAAGTCAGTGTCGCTGCATCTTGGATTATATAACACGGACATCGTGGGTTCATCATGTTGACGAATCATATTGATCATGTTGATTTTAAACTGAATGTTTGCCAACGTTGCTTCAGGTCTGCATATTGTTCGGTGCACCAACGGCAATGCTCCATGTGTGAGCGAGTTGCCCTTGTCCATGTTGCCGGCACGAGTTGTATAGATTATTCACCGATTGGCTTGAAGAACAAAGAGCAAGGGAAGACCTTCAGCCATTTCCTCATCTGGGTGTGCCACAGGAAGCTGCTTCAAGAACCAATAGTGGTCCAGGAGAATGTCTGCGAGTTTCCGAATTCCATATTCAAGGAACTGCTCCCAGAATATGAATGGACGTGTGGCGTTGTTGAACCAACAGCACTTGGTTGGCCAATAAAACGTCCTCGACAGTGGACAGTGTAACTGGCTCAGCTTCATGCTGTCATGTTTGTGTGTTGTTATGTTGTTCAAGTTCACATGCGTCGGTTAATGAAATTATCGAGTACCAGCGATACAACCAGAACCAAGGGGACGGCATCGCACCAAGACACTGGGATTCAGATCTCTCCTCAATGTCTTTGCTCCGCTATTCAACCGACAAATGGAGACGACGTGGGACATCTTTTTCTGGGAGTAGCTGGACTGTATCTCGTTTTTGTTGCTGTTTCGCCTGCTGGTCTTGTGGTTGTCTCAATGTCTCACTCGGTGTTTGTTAGGAAAGACGAACAGCAGCTGCAAGCAGAGCTCGATTGGGCTTGTCAGCGACCAACTACTCGGTGGAGCCAAGACAGCCCGTGCAAAGTGTCAGCAGCCAATGCGTTCGAAGAAGCATTGACTGAGGGCGAGTATGGGTTCCTGCTTGGATACCAAGAGAAGATTCCAGGCGGTATCTACTGTCTGAACCAGAGTCCCTTCGTGATGTGTGTCGGCACCAACATGCCGGTGCAAGTTTCTGCACCATAGCATTTGTTCTTGTTCAGTGTTGTAAGTAAGTCGTCAGTGTTGGCGTAGTTGTTGTGTGGTTCAGTGGTTTTTGTTTTGTTATCTTGGGTGCTGTGACTGTGGACACTTCTGCCTGTGAAGCATCCTCTCCAGCTGTAACCAGGTGATGCGCACATTGATTTCATCTGCGTCTCTGTGGTACTCACAGCTTCATCAGCGGTGGCTGTCAGCTCGGGAACTGTTGACATTGCAGGGGTTCCCGGTACTGCGGACTTTCTCCTACGACAAAGTCTGCTGTAGTTTCGCGGGCAGGAGCAGACGGGTGGGTGATGGTCCTGGTGATGCTTCGGACGGGTTGGGCCAATCGCTTCCAGACTGGCCAAGCAGATCACAGATTTGCAGAATGGCCGGAAACACTATGCACTGCAATGTGATCGGTGTGATCATGATGTACATTTGGACACAAGTATCGATGGATGCTGAGATCTTGACAGCTGTGCGAGAACTGCGTATGTGCAGTAGTCCCAAGTCCTCTGCGGTCAGTGCGCGCATTGTTCGGGCCTTGAGGAAGAAGTAGAGCACATCATTAGTCAGTCTTCAATTTCACAGTTTCACTGGTCGGAGTCGTAGGTTTTCTTCTGTGGCAGCCGCCCGGTCCTTGACCCTGAATGCAACATTCGGGCGGGAACTCGTGTTGGCAGTGTTGGAATCTGGTGGCATAGCCGTCGTGCTGTCTGTGAATCCGGAGCACGATTTTTGTTGTGCCAGCCGTTCAGGAAGCCGCATCATGCACCGATGAGTGTTGAAATACAGGGCCGGGTGCGGTTTCGTGTTGTGATGTGCCTGGTGTTGTTCTGCTGTATGCATGCTTCACAACATGCCTTGAGTGGCAACACCTGGAATCATGTGATGTTATGAACACTTGTTCAAGCTCAAGACAGCTGCTCGAACTTTCTCGGTTTGTTGCGCACGCCTTCCTGACTGTCCCACGGTCCTAACCGCGTGCAAAGGCATCCGCGATGGCGATGCAGGGTTCAAACTCCGAAGCAAATGCACACACAGGAACCATCAATGTGAACCTCGCCAATCTCTACAGCAAGGGCGCTACGTTGGTGGACATCTTCGGACCACACGTGCAACCAGGCAGAGAACTGCTGGACGAAATCACTCGTATCTACAAGGCTGTGGCAGGGTGTTGCGTTGATTGCATTCAATGACTCGATGTATCTTGATGGGTTAGTATGTTCGACTCTGTAACGTAATCAATATGACGCCAGGTGCCTTCTGTGAAGAACCTGGCGTGGTTCATTGGTGACGGTGAACAGAAGTCCATCCTACGCCATCCACTCAACTCCAGACGTCAGGATCAAGTCTTGCAGGTTTACAAGAAGTCAGTGCAATCGCGCGGAATCATCAAGGGCGTGCGAGGGGAGGCGTGGGTCAGGGCACCGAACCCAGAGAACAATGAGACCGCATATCTTGCACTCACCTTCGGGACGTTGTGTCCTGCCTGTGTGCATCAGTATTGATTGTTCTGCAGTGTGTTTCCCGGTTCCGGCTGTTTGTTTGATTGCTTGGTTGCTGCATATTGTTATATTGTTGCTGTCTTTCATGTATTCATTGCTGTCATGTCTTCTGCATGTCAGGACGGAAGCATTTTATGCTGCGTGGGCTGATGCAGACAGAGACAGTTTCCCAAACCTGAAGCTCACACATCGTGCTGGCTTGGACGTGATAGTGTATGACCACCGGACACCTGATGCAGTGTTGGAGTTCTTGTGACTGGGCTGTTGAGGCTTTTGTGTTTGCATTGTGTGCATGTGCTGCATGTGTGTAGATGTAGTTTTGGTTTCACAGTTCACTGATCGTGCCCGTAACCTGTTTCACAAATCTGCCCGTCTCACACCTATGGCCTATGGCTATGGCAGAACAACAATACAAGTCTCGATCTTCAGTCATATTACGTATAAACTCTGATAGCTTAATGCACATGGGTTCACAACATCATTGTCTCACAGATGTATTGTCTCACGTCTCACCGTCTCACAACTAAGATGCCATCAGCCTGGGCCATCAGCTAAGTCCACCCATAAGCATATGCCCTAGGCCATAAGCCAGATCAACGCCACCTCCCCACGCGCATGCCGTGCCAAGGGTGACGTATCACAATCAGTTCCATAAAGGATCAACTACGTCGTTCATAGAAATGCTGTCCAAGATCCCCGACGCCACTCTGGTTGCAAAATTGGTGGTGTGTGCATGGACCTGGGTTCTGTCGTAGTGATGAAGTGATGTCACGTCGTTAAACATCGATAGCTGTTCTGAGGTCGAGAAAGCATGGTCGAATCATCGCGTTGCGACTGGTATCACAGCACGCAGCCAAGAATACGAGATTCGATACAGAGAGTTCATCCAGAGCAACTACCCGGACGTGTGGTCGACATTCAAACATTTCGAAGCTACGCGAAACCTTTACAACATGTTGTCAAGGTATCATGTTCTAGCGGAGCTGAAGGAGCTGGCCGAGAAGCATTGCAACTATCTACATGCAGAGCTAGCACATGACCAGGTGATCTTTTGCCTCAAGGAACTCATCGCTGCATGCACGGCGTTCTTCGGCTCTATGTCATTCCAGGAGCGCAAAGCAATCATCGTGGCTCTGGCTTCGTGCTGTGTCACTCGACATGTGTCATAATACGGATCCGGTACGCAGGTCAGTCTGGTCAGTCTGTAGCTCTCGCAGTTTCACACCTGCCGTTTCACAGTGTCGTAGAGTCGTATAGTCGTAGAGCTGTAGTTGTGGGCTGTTTCACTGTTTCACTGTTATACAACTGCTGTTTCACTGTGTGAAGTCGTAGAGTCATAGCTGCAGACTGCAGACGTCGTAGCAAGTAGCAGTGGCAGTAGTAGTAGCAGTTGTTGTTGTTGTGGTTGTTGTGGTTGTTGTTGTTGTTGCTGTGGTGGTTGTTGTTGTTGTTGTTATTATTATTTGTTGTTGTTATTTGTTGTTGTTATTGTTGTTGGTGTTGTTGTTGTTGTTGTTGTTGTTGTTGTTGTTGTTGTTGTTGTTGTTGTTGTTGTTGTTGTTGTTGTTGTTTGTGTTGTTGTTGTTGTTGTTGTTGTTGTTGTTGTTGTTGTTGTTGTTGTTGTTGTTGTTGTTGTTGTTGTTGTTGTTGTTGTTGTTGTTGTTGTTGTTGTTGTTGTTGTTGTTGTTGTTGTTGTTGTTGTTACTTGTTGTTGTTACTTGTTGTTGTTACTTGTACTTGTTGTTGTTGTTGTTGTTGTTGTTGTTGTTGTTGGTGTTGTTGTTCGTAACTCCTGTCACGCCTGTGTTGCCACACACCGAGATGCCGCTGGAGCAGCCGGGGATGAAGTGGCTGTTCAAGAAGGGTGCTTCGTGCGCTGGTGAGGTGGCTTTGCTTATGACTCCATTGACAGGGAAGGTGTTTCAGCTGCAGGAGAAGATCAATGCTCAGAAGCAGGCGAAGAAAAACACCAAAGATGCAATCACAGTGCTGACGGAAGCAACGGGAGATGCACAGGCAAAGAAAGCTGCGGGCAAAGCGAAAGCTAAGGGTAAAGCAAAGGCGAAATCATCCGCCAAGACCCAGGGAATCGAGGACAGCAGCAAGCTTGACAGTGCTATCGTTGTCGACTCAGTGCAGGGTGGCAAGCTCGTGCGGGACAAATACTTCGTGGATTGCTTGGCGATGGCAATCAGGTCGTCTTTGTTAGCTTGCAGACACAAATGGGGAGTTATCAGAGACTCTGACAGTGCCACAGCCGCCGATTACATGGGAACCGATATGCCGGTGTACAGTTCAGTAGAGTGTCGTATCATGGAACAATGCATCCGCCGGGGCATATTCTTTGCATGTGAGCGAGAGCTTGTGTTGGATGGGAAAAAACACAAGAAATGGTCTACGTTGAGACCTCAACTGCAGCTCTACGCAATGAATGAGTACCACAAGGCAGGGCAACGATTGTTTCTTCCTTTTGCATTTGTTTGCGCAGCCACAGTCACAGTCTCGCACGCACACAAAAACGCACACATACACACACACACACCCACACACAGGTTGCGGCGGCATACTCCGACAAGCTTATCTGTGCGGCCGGTTTGGAGCAAGGGTTTGTATCGTCCTCCGACACGCAGCAGCAGGTGTCCGAAGCTCTCTCAAGTGCTAGTGCTGGGTCGCATGCACACCAACACCATGCCATGTCGAGTTCGGCAGCCACCACTACAACAGCGGCAACAGTTCAGAATGCACTGGCTGCACAGTCCGTGGAACCTCTCATCAGCGATTTCCTCACGTGGCTCGACCTGGAGATGGGTGCCACACGCACCGAGAATCCTCTCGAGCAGCCACCGAGCGACAAATCCATGTTTGACAAGATCATGCATCACCTGACCTACAACAAGATTTACGGCGAATGGACCGACATGTGTTCCTGCGGCGAGAATAGGACTGCTGACGTTGTGTGTGTTGTGTGAACACCGTGAACACCTGCACATACAAGGTACACATGTTTCACTGCTTCAGCTTTCGGTGTAGTTGTAGACTTGTTCTTGTTGCCGCTGGTGTTGTTGTGTGTGATTGTTGTTTCTTCCGGTCACTGCACATGTCGTGTGCCAGAGTCAGCACAACAGGACGAACCAGGAGAGTTGTTTGCTCCATCAAACGATCGCGGACATTGCGGACGTGGCATTTCACGCATGCTCATCGGTACTCGCCGTCCTGCCTGCAACAGTGGTTGCCACTGGCCAAATCCTTGGCCAACACCTAGTGGGCAACTGGGATGCCCTGCCAGCAGTCCTCAAGGATCATGCTAGGAACGATTTGTTCAAAAAAATCCTAACACCTTCTGGCGTGACCTGCCTAGCACGCCTCCGGTGCTTCTATATTTTGTCCTTGTGCCATCAGACTCTGGAGGGTCGCTGTGGTGAGATCTCTGGCGACAAGCTGATGACACTGATCCAATCGCGCATAGGGGTGTTTGCACAGATGGATGCCATGTGTACTCCATTCGATGTTGCCAGTCTTGCCAGTGGGTATGCCAGTGGACTGATGGAGCTTATTCGAAAAGGCAAGGTAACCATCGATGATCTTACCGAGGACGCTCCATCAGCCGTTCAACCTGTGCAGGAATCTTCGACCGCTGCTGGTCAGGCAAACACCTCAGCCGAAGGTGCAGCAGCATCTTCCGGGGACGGGACTCGGATGGTTTCTTATCGTGCGCTAAGTGTGCTGGCAACGGATCATGCCAAGAAAGGTGAGGGCATTGCAGGCACATCAGGGATCCTGTTTGCGACCGAAGCCGTGCGGGAGTTCTGTTTGTTGTTGGCTGCGGATTTGATGATGCAATGCAGGAGTTCTTGCTGGGTCTGTCCACGGCTTGTCCATGTACTTAAACTGTTAAAGAATCAAGGCATTCAACACATGCAAACCCACACAGGAGCTACGAAGATCGCAACGGTTGCAGTGGTGCCGTGACCTTCTGTGTCAAGGAAATTGAGAAGGGTGACAAGAAAGTCAAGTCAACAGAAGTGCTGCTGCGTTTGCCAAAGACACAACAGGTCACTAACATCATTGACAACTACAAGGACTTGTCGCAAGGACAAGACGGTGTACGGGCAAGACTGGATGAGGTGACCACGCCGGAGCTCAGAGATAATTTCAAGCTGTGCTTCTGGGGCGACGTTTGTCGCTCGATGACGATAGACTGACAACTGTAATCACACACCGAACATTGGCGTCATGTAGATTACAGTGTAGATTAGAAGTCGCGGTTTCACGGCGGTCATCAGGTCATCATGTCATCAAATCAACTATCAATCTCAGTGTCAGGCACCGCTGCCCCCGTCGTGCAGAAACCGCCAAGAGTGATGACGTTAACGTCACTCGAAGTCACCGTGCAGGGTGATCCCGATCAGCCACTGAAGCATCGACACTATGCGACCATTGAACGTCGTTTGTTTGTTGCAGCAACTGAGTCGAGTAGTCGAATATCGATTTTGATAAAGTAGACATCAGGTATTGGCGGCAGTGGTGACGGCGATGATTGCGGAGACGACGAGTGTGAATTGGAGTTTTATATCAGGGGCAAAAGCTTCGATACCTTGGAGAGTGAGACTCCATGTGCAACCTGGATGATCCCGCCAACGGACCTAGCTCGCCCAGCGCTGATTATCGGAGAGCTCCCATGCCAAATGATCTACAAGAGCACGACAATCAAGTACTCGGTTCCAGTCCTCCGCTTTACCACCGACGGAGAGGACGCTGGTTTGACGCCAGTCCTGATCAAAGTCATCGACGGAGATGCCTTCCTCGTGCTCATGAGGGAGCATCTGCCAGGAGAAGAGTGGAAACCAAAAAAGGGCACAAAGCGAGCATACCCTGGCCAGGCGCATCTGGCGGAGGGAGATTGGCCCCTTGCCAACGAGGCCCTTCGCAAGCTAGGCCTTTTCGGCGGTGTTGGCGCAACAACGTCAGCCGTGAGCCGCTTGACCAAGAGCTCACCGACAAAGAAGCCACGTGTGAACGCAAATGCAAAGCATTTGACGAAGTAGGTTGATGTATGATTGATGTGTTGCACTTTTGCACGGTTGCACGTGAATGCATCCGAGCCTTTGATGTCTGATATCGATGATATCCCGAATAGTCGCTTTCAGTGACCTACAGTCATTGACCCACAAGCCACGCCGGTGCAGGCCAGTGCAGTGTGTGAGAGTTTCACATGTCGTATCATGTCGTTAACTATGTTTCTGTCGCTTCAATTATATGTTCATACGTGCTACGTGCACACTGGTTTGGGCCCTGCATCGTCTCACCGTTTCACTGTGCAGACCTTCTCACTTGCACGATGCACGACACGCGCACCACGGAAGCTGGAAATGTTTCTGCATGCACTCAGACACTGAGGTAGTGAGAGACAGAGGCGGAGAGGCTGCATGACAGTGAGGGTTTGTAACGTTTCACACCGTTTCACACCGTTTCACAATGTCAACGTCTTACAGTTTCACAGTTTCACAGCGTTGCAGCAACAGCAACAGCAACAACAACGACATCAACATATATGTATGCATGAGGTTCTGGCTCGAAACCAACTACATTGCATATCTTCATCCTTTCCTTGACTTGACCATGGCTGCTGCTCCTCACCGAGATCTGCTATCTCTCCTTCAGCACAGCGCCGTCGCAAGGGACTACATCCTGGTTCATTTATATGTCGCCTGCCCGGAGATAAACTCCAGATTGAGAGGTAGCTGCAAAGGCTTCTGGGATGTTATCGAATCGTATCTCAATGTGTATCCACATGGACTCCAATGTCTACCGCGTGAAGCAGCAACCACGGCAAACACAGCAGAGGCAGGCCACGTGGCAGCAACATGAGCTGACTGTTGAGCGAGCGACGAGGGAGAAATAAAAGAGAGAGATCGACCGAGAGCCCGAGAGCGAGATCAATCAAACACTATCCGCCGCACATCCGAGGAGACGATGTCGAGTCTTCTCCAGCGTCGTCCGCCCGAAGCTATGCGAGCTGATCCTGACGCCGAGCCTTGCGAGATG
Source organism: Symbiodinium sp. CCMP2592 (assembly GCA_905221615.1). Taxonomy (NCBI): domain Eukaryota; class Dinophyceae; order Suessiales; family Symbiodiniaceae; genus Symbiodinium; species Symbiodinium sp. CCMP2592. Next base: position 348,865 of record CAJNDT010006209.1, read on the forward strand.
CTAAACAAGTTGCGAGATGCCTGCACTGCTTGCACATGAGACAGTGAGACATGTGAGACGGTGAGACATAAGGTGAGGCACATGAGACAGTGAGACAGGTGAGACGGTGAGATGGTGAGACATAAGGTGAGACATGCATAAGACTAACATAGAAAACAAGAGACAGAGTTCAGACAGAAGCGACGGTTCACAGATGACATCATCATTGTCGTTCATCACTAGTACACTATCATCACCATCGTCATCATCACCATGGTCATCGGCATCGCCATCAGCATTCTCATCGTCACCATCACCCTTGAATCTCCCTCATCACCATCATCATGCTCGTCGTCATTTTTCATAATCAACACCATCAACATCACCATCATCATCGTCATCCTCGCAGCAGTCATCATCATGATCAACATTCCTGGTCTTCATAATCGTAAAAATCGATTCACCAACAGCATCAAATGCAGCACACTACTACCACCCTGGGCATTGAGGCATTATTGTTACTGCTACACATCACCATCATTAACATCAGAAGCGGCTGCATCACCAATGTATTTTTTCTGCATGGCAACCATGTTGACCACCAGCAACACCATCATCACTGCAACCCGCTTACTTGTGCTAACACAAAAAAAACTGTACTTCTTATCGAACGCGTCGCTGAAAGTTGATGTGTTGCCTTCGGTTGAGCTTCATACTGCACCGAACCACGTTGCTACATTGTAAGTTTAGCACCCTGCGCAGGTCATGGGGCTGCTTTTCGGCCAAGCCTGGAGCAGCTTTCGACTGGACGTTCTAGCAAAACCGGCGGCAGAAAAAATCGGCATGTGCTTCCGGTTTGTGTGCTGCTTTGGCTGGTAGGGCATACCTGTTGGAGTTGACTTTGGCACCGGCACTTTGAACACTAAACCTACCCCCAGAGGCCAGTGGACATGCTTAGTCCACGATATTCAAGCAAGGAACCTTTTGGCTAGGCTGCCAACCCTGAAGATACTTCACATCCAGTCCGACACGCTGATTGAAATGCTCTGCCCTATGAGTCTGCGCGGGAGGTGGCGATGTCGGGGGCTTTTGGGCCCGACACACATCGCACTGCACTTCTCGGGCCAAGTTGATTGCTTCCTGGCTTGCGCCGCCATGCTTCAAGACTCTGGCCACATTGGCACAGGACGGATGTCCAAGATTCACATGCAGCCTCAGCAGAGTTTTCATCATTTGCTCACGCTTCTCGCCGTTCATCTGCTGCACGCGTGCTGCAACAAGACATTCCTTGTCCGGGAGCGTTTGAACTAACATCACCTCAGACTTAGCCAAACCCTTGACCGTCCTAAGAACCGCTCTAAGGAATCCCACTGGATGCTGCGTAGCAAAACGCTCCATAGATCCATACCGGGTGTGATACCCGAAGGATGGCTGATGAGACGCATGGCCCGGACAGGGTCTGTTCAAGGAGCGCATGTGCGCATGTGACACTAGAAGCGAAACCCGCTTCTGCACAGGACAGTGATCTGGCAGTGTCAAACCATAAGCACACATTTCCACAGATACCTTGAACATGCGATTGGCTAGGGCAGCAAGCTTCGGAAACTTCCAGAGATCCACACTGGCAGGCGGCTCAAACACAAGGTGACCACCGTTTGCAAGCTGTATCTGGGCAGCGTCGGCGATACACCCACACAGAAGCCTAACTAGCCGGTTCTTCTCAGCCCTCTGCTCAGCATCAAGGTGGGGGCTATCAACATCGAACCAACCACCAGTCCAGGTACAGGGAGGTCCTATATACATAAGGTCGGGCCGATGCTGCCGCATGGTGTCGAGCAAACGTTGCGGTCTGCAGGTCGCCTAAAGTTCCAGCCGGTCGCTTGATCTGCTGTTAGGCAATTGAAACCCCGGGTAACCGCTAACTTAGCCAGTCTAGGAGGGGTAAACAGCTCAATCACCCGAAAGCGATCCGGCATAGGAGGCACAGCAGGCTGCTCCACAGCCTTAGCGGAAGCACGGAGCTGTCTCCGCTGACGCTTGGACCATTGACACACAGTGGCATCAGGCTCAGGTGAGGGGCCCGGCGGCGCTATCACCTGAAACACAGTCTGACCCGTCCAACTAGCCTGGCTAGTCGGGGCCTGGTTCTGATCCTAATGATCGTTCTGTACGATGGTGCTGCCATCGGAAAACACACACGTGGTTTCTCGATTGGACTGCAGTTGCTCCAAAGGCACTGGACAATCTACAGCATCCTGTGGTGCAAAGTGCGACACGCGAGGCTGATTATGTCTTCTAATCAGTTGATGACCGCTTAACTCCCAAGTATCAGTAGGCACACCCACTGAACTGCATCCCAAGGTGCTGGAGGTGTTGGTGGCGTAAGAAGATGCGGCCGGCTCCTCAGTGGGCCCATTAGGGCTCGTCTGGTCCGCGGGGCCGGTGATCTCGGCATGGTCGCCGCCGTGCTGCCCGAGGACAGGAAGTACATACTGCCCGGCCTCATTCACCTTCAAGGTAATACGGATGCCCTCGTCGAACAACACAAGCTGATCCTTCTCGAAGTCCAGGCACGCATGCAAGCGCTTAAGGGCAGGCCGGGAGAGCAACAACGGGGCTTGTCCTCGGATGATCGCGGCACGGATCACGCCCCCTTTTCCCGGCGATGCACACCGGGATCTCAACCGCCTTGTTCGAGACCTCCAGGCTTCCATTCCCAAACCGGAAGCTGTTTTGCTCCGGGTGTTCCACTGCCGGTCCCAAGCCGGCCTCCTTCCACAGCTTCTTGAACTGCTCGAGCGTGTCAGCTCCGATCACGCTCCGGCCACAACCGGAGTCAAGCACAGCAAAGCCGGGACTTGACACAAGATGCACGGCGCTCTCTGTGCTGAGGCGCCTCGCCCGCAGCTGATCCAGCATCGGGACGTCAATCTCCACAGCACCCACACTGGTGGTCACCATACAGATGAAATCTGGTAGCTGTTGCACAAGTCCTGCTCCCGACGCCGCGTGGGACGAGGAAGACGCACTCGCGCCGGTGGCTGCCGAGGCCCGCGGGAGACGGCACTCCCGGGCCCAGTGGCCTGTGCGGCCGCACCTGTGACACTGGGTTCGCCGCTTCAGTTCCTCCACTTCCACTCTGAAGGAACGCTTCACATCGTTGGCTGCAGAAAATTTTCGCGCCTTCTGCAACCGTGACAGCTCAGCCCTTTTGTCCTTCCAGGACGTGGCCAGGACTTCGGCCACCTCCTTCTCCGGAAAGACCTCGAGCTCCTCCGCGGGAACCTGTAGATCATGCTCTGCTAAGAAGAGCTCCACGTCGTTGAAGCTCACGTCTGCCTCATCCGGGGGAATAGTTCGCGCCGCTGTAGTCCGCGGCACCGTAGTCGTCTGCATACCAGTTTTCCCCTTCATCCTCGACATAGTGGGCGGCGGTCGCGCCGCGCCGCTTGGAGACGGTGTACTCTGGGTAGCAAGAGCGCATAGCCTGGGCAACGTCATCATACTTCAAGGAACCGCTGCAACGGGCCAGGACAACTGCTCGTTGCTCCTCGGTAAGCCCGCTCCGGTGCAGGGTTATCCAGCCCTTGGCCTCCTCCGGGAAGGTCACTCCGGTCTTCCGAAGACACCGATCGAAAACCTCCTGGGCTCTCGTGCTCCATTCTCTGACCGTCTCGCCGTCCTTGGCAGCCAAAAGGAACACCTCCGAAACGTGCTCCCCGAGCTCGTCCGCACTGTCCTTCTGTGGCCACCTCTTGTCCAGCAGAGACAGCAACACCTTGTCTCCACCTTCCTTCTGGTAGTCCTCCTCCTTCAGGTGCTCCACGACCTCCATCGCCTTGCCCTGCAGCAAGGTGAATATGAAGGCCCCATGGGCCGCTTTCGGCAGCTTATCCATGGTCATGATCTTGCTTTGCACCCACTGCTTCCATCTTCGATACTCGCGGGGATCGCCGTTGTCACCGCTAAAGTACCGTAAGGAGTGGCCGCCTTCCATGGCGGCACAGCAACAGAGTCACTACCTAGTGACTTGGTTTTGGAGCCTGCAGGCTCCGCTACCAATATTGGCAGCACACTAATGCTTCACCGGAAGCATCCTTTTCCATTCCTGGGCCATGAATGTGCCTGCGGTCGAAGATGCGTTCCTGCTCAGCAGAACTGCACAAACAACCCTAAACCCTAAACCCTAAACCCTAAACCCTAATCCCTAAACCCCTGACCCCAATCCCTACCCAAGCGGTTTGGGTTTCTCGACCTCTCGGGCCGGCTCTGGGTTTAGGGGGCCCCTACCCTAAAGCCCTAAAGCCCTAAACCCTAAACCCCTAAACCTCGGAAAAGGGTCCGCAAAACAAAAAGCTCTAAGCCTTGATTCGAATGAAAGTGTACACGTTAATGCCGGGCGAAGATCGAGAAAACAACCCCGAAACCCTTGAAAGAAAGCTGAGGCTCACACGACTCGCCTACCATCAGCGGCTCGCCACGCCTCTGATGCTGAGTGTCTTGCCTCTCGGCTGAGCTGAGGTCGGAAAGCTTAAACCTTGGGCTTGAGGGTTCGGAGCCGGAGACTTTGGTGGGTTTAAGGGTTGAAGCTTTCGAAGCTTAGGGCTTGGGCCAAGCCCGAAGCCTCGAAAGCTTGGGGTACGGGCGTTAGAGTTAGAGGTTCAGGGCTGCAGGGTTTAACCATTTCAGTCTAAGCCCCAACCTCTTCAGGACATCATTCTAAACCCAAAACTCTGTAACACTTTTTATAGAAATCTCATAGAGCCCTTACTCAGAAGCCTTCAAGGATGCTCAGACCGTAGACCCCTCTTCTAGGCCCTTGCAGCCTATAATTTAAACGCTCTGCGTCGTCGGCCTCGGCCCTTTTGAGACGAGGCGAAGGGCCGGAAAGGAAGGGGTCGGGGGGTTTAGGGTTTAGGGGGGTGGGGCTTTGTTCTGATGGCTAAGGCGCGTGTGCGTTAGTGGGTGGAGTCCCTGTTGAAGCCTCTGACCGCTTCGGCCCGGGCCGAGGCGAACAAAAGGGTTTGGGGTTTGGATTTAGGCGTTTTGGGGTTTGAGAGTCGGTGTGTCTGGTGTGGTTCATAAGGCAACCTGCGATGGCATTCGGAAGCACAAAGCCGGCATCCTGGTTATCTTCCACCAACCCTCGGTGGTCAGGCTTTGTAGGAAACTGAACCGGCTGCGAGTTCCAGCCGGTGTCGTTGCTACTGAGAGAGCGATTCTGCTAGTATTGATGACGCCATGCCGCTGCTTCTTACTGACCAATTGTGTGGGATCAGCACGAAAAAGCTCCAAGACTGCAACTGCTGTAGGAACCTTATTGAGAACCCACTGGTAGTTAGTTGTGATTTACTGGAGTTCTTACCATGAATCCACGAGATTGGAGACTAGAATTTTGCTTCTGAATCAAGCTCCTAAACTACTCAGGTGTGGTGCTTTTGGTGGGTCCCGCCTTCTCCTACAAGCTCGCGCAGACGCCACTATCCGCAACAGCCGGGGCAAGACTGCCGCAGACTTGGCCAGAGAGGCCAGGTCTTTGTCATAGTTGGGTGGTATTTTACATTTTTATGGGTACTTGAACCCAATAAGGAACAAAACTGTACTTTGTAATCCTATCCCAACAATGAACTAGAGGTGTTGGATGTTCTAGAGGTGCTCAGCCACAAGGTATGTGCTGAAGCCCTTGTGCAATCGGGAAAGAGCACCGTTAGTCGTAGCAGGAGGAAGAGTCGTAGGAGTCGTAGTAGTAGTGGTGTTGGTGGTAGTGGTGGTAGTGGTGGTAGTGGTAGTAGTGGTAGAAGTGGTAGTAGTGGCAAAAGTAGCCTTTAGCCCGACACCGCAAGACTCTACAGAAAACCAAGCCGTATACCCAGCGACCCCGAAAGCCCTAAGCCACAAATTCCCCGGACTCTAAACGAACCCTAGACCCGAACCTCGGAACCCCAAGAAGCCCCCAATTCTAAACCCTACACCCCAAAAAGCCCTGGAACCCCGAAATACCCAGACCCTCGGGAGGATCCAAAAAGTAGCTCCCTTAATGGGGGTTCCTATAAAGTACCCTTAGTAGTGTAGGGCCCCAAATTAGGGGATCTACTTTCTAGATCCTCCCGGGGGGGGTCTGGGTACGCCCCAGGTGGAGGCTCCGGCATGGTTTCTCGCCCTCCTCCGAGGCGAAGCGGAGCCCAGAGAGATCCCGGAGGAAGATGCACAATCGACATTTTCCATTTGATTTAAGGGCTCGAGTAACTGCTTTATGGGGTTTGACGGTTACAGGAGGGATGTATAGGAACACTTCGGAATGACTACTGGGAATATTCCTGCGGAGTCCGTATTTTGTTGTTGGATGATGTACACAACTAACCCAGTTATTCAGGCCCCCTGGCTTGAGCCATCTGAGCGGCGTGCAAGACGATTCGCCTATAAGTAATCCAGGGTTTTAGGTCGAAGGGTTCAGAGTTTTTGAGTTTAGGCTTCAGAGTATAGGGCTTTAGGGTTTGGGGCTTCAAGACACGGTTTAGGGTTTGAGTCTTCAAGATATTCCGGTGGTGGGATTGCAGTCCGGTGGGTCCCTGCATGGAATGCGGGGAACACCCAGGACTTTTTTCACGCGATTTCGGAGACTCCAAAATCCCTGCATCAAGTGGCACTTGTGAAGTTCTGGTGTTTATTCTTAAAGAATGGAGAAAGCTTAACAGGCTTAACCCCTTTACATAACCCCATACCAATCTGAACCCAAAAGCCTGTAACAGCCCGCACTTGCAAGGACTGAGGACTGATATCGGGGTTAGCAATATACTTCCGCAAGGTTCCTTGATGGAGTTCTGGCACAGAAACATATTATAGAAACCTCGAAAGCTTTGTCTAACTATTCAGGCTTCTACATCAACACGCATTCCCTAAACCCTAAACCCCTACCTAACGGATCTTGAAGTCTCCTGGCTCAGACGCCCTCAGTCCATTTTCCTTTGCCGTAGATTCTAGATTGGATAGGGGTTCTTGCGTACACGGATCGATTCCCCAACTGGAACTTTGTTCGGGTTTAGGGTTTAGGGATTAGGCACACTTCGGTGTTTCGATTACATCTTGACCGCTCGCTTGAAGACGCAGAAGCAGCGGTCGGATGGAGCGGACAACTCAGTCAGAGACGATGATCCTCTTGCCTCACATACTCTCCAAAATCCTAACCTACACAACTACTAGCCTAAAGCCGAGGACCTTATTATTGGGTCTCACATCTGGAGCCAGTTTGGATAAATCTTTCGAGGCTTGCAGGTCTGTGCTCTGACTCATGTCATTTTACTGGGTTGTCCTTTGGGATCTTTTTTAATTCCCCTTACTACTTTGTAGAGAACCATAATAGTAAATAATTTTCAAAGGGCTTAAAGGACAACTCAGTTAAGTTCTCCTGCTTGGAGTTTCAGGTGTAGTGTTAAGTGGGGCTATGAGTCCCCCAGTACAGGCTATTGATAGTTCCCCTACTAGTAGCCACACTTACGACGAAGCCCTGAGCTCTAAACCCACATAACTACAAGGGCCTAAATACTTACCTACATTTTTCCTAAGGTTCCTTATTATGGTTACCGTATACTATGGCCCAAAACCCTGTTCTAATTATGAAGGCCCCTGTAGTTATGGTCCCTTTTGGGTCCTGAATATATTACGGCACCGAATATTTAGGGTACCCAGTAAGGGACCCTAATTTTGACAACTACCCAGATGAATCTCCAAGCGGACTGTTGAACGCGTCGTCCCCCTGGTTTTAAGCTGCGCTTGTCTCGTAGAGGCGAGGCGGGAGTTGGTTTCTCACGAGGC